>CAUZLF010000083.1:0-455000 GCA_963580285.1 Lucinisca nassula | reverse complement strand
CTGCTCGACTTTTATCGATGTGCCACCGACCTAGAAGTCGGTGAGTTTTCGTGGAGAATTTTAACTACGAGTTAAAATTTAACCGGGCCCCTCCCGACCACCACCGACGCCCCAACATCCGGCGGGACGCCGACCGGACTCCAGCCCAATCTCACCCAATCGCAGTCCCCGAGTAGTCGGGTGGGGATCGAATAGTGATTTGTGACCGTGGCTTTACGTATAAGCCTGCCCAGGAAAAGTGTGGACAGGTAAACTGACCGGCTCAAAAATGACATAAAATAGTGTTGACTGGGCCGTTAGTCCAATACAAAACTAAACTGAGGTAGGGGTCTTTAACTTTAATGGAAGACACCCAGTCAGCGTAGAATGTCGGTCAAGCGTCGGCCCGACGATATATACATAGAATATTTATTTTCCGTCTTATACCGTTAACAAATAACATTAGCCCTGTATGGCTTTTACTTCTACAAAAACAGTGTAGAAGAAAAACAATCTTTTTGGTGCTGTTTGGGCAGGATCAAGATTTTCACCTTACATCCTCGCAGGTCAAGGCATTCATCTCTGCAACTAAGTTTGACAACGCTGCCAGAGAGAGAGAGAGAGAGACTAATGAGCAGCATGTAGGTAATGGTGTGTGTGTGTGTGTGTGTGTGTGTGTGTGAATCATCTGAACTACGCCTACGTCGGGCCGACAGCGATACGACATGGCGACGTCGTATCGCTGTCGGCCCGATGTTGGCCCAATGTGGTGCGCTAGCCCATAATGAGAGAGAGAGAGAGAGAGAGAGAGAGAGAGAGAGAGAGAAAAAAAAACACTGAGCAACATGTTGGACATGGCACTTTCAGAGCCCATAGGGGCTTGAAGAAATATATGGGCTGCAAAATGCTTCCACGCAGAGCTGAATCCGGCCCACACACTAGTACTGGTAAACCGCTTAGACGATCTAAGCCTGTCCAGGAACCGCGGTGCGAGGCGGACCGTACACGCTAATAAACCCTATTGGTTTCATTGGGCGACAGGGCTTGAGATGTCATTTCATCCAAATGTCGGGTAAAAGTCCCACAAAATTGAAAACAACGTCTCCACAATGATCTTATGACCTTTACAGTGTTGACGGGTACGTTAAACCTCAAATCAAACAAAAACACTTTCAGAGAGAGAGAGAGAGAGAATGGACAATATGTAGGCCACGATAAGAAAGCAATGAGCAACATGTAGGCCACGGAGAGAGAGAGAGAGAGAGAGAGACTAATGAGCAACATGAAGGCCAGAGAGAGAGAGAGAGAGACGAATGAGCAACACGAAGGCCACAGAAAGAGAGAGAGAGAGAGAGAGAGTAAATCGCATGAACGGTGCGTCTGACCGAGAGCGATACGACATGGCGACGTCGTATCGCTGTCTGCCCGATGTTGACCCACTGTTTCAACATTTAGCCCATAATGAGTGAGAGAAAAAAACTTAGCAACATGTTGGCCATAGCACTTTCAGAGAGAGAGAGAGAGAGAGAGCACTGGGGAACGTGTACGCCATGGCATGCTGAGAGAGAGAGAGAGATAAAGAGAGAGAGAGAGAGAGAGAAAGACGGAATTTCATTCCATTTTACACATTGGAATTCGCATAAAAAGTTTAAAAGAATTTCACTATACTACGATCTACGATTTCTGTCACAACAATTGTGTGTAACGATGTTGAGATGATCCCTGCATACCTTTCTAGGTATTTACCGCATGACGTCATTATTCACGCGCGTTGTAGTTTTGTCGCGAAATTAAAAATAGACTAACTGTGTTCGTAGCATAGTTAGGAAAACCGTCTCATAAAACTTAACCTGTGATCATAATTGTTCGCAATATTACATAAAACTCATTCATTTGTATTATTTAAACAAAAAATACCCGATATATGTAAAAAAAAAATAAGCACTTTTTTTCCGACAGCTCAATAATGCACCTTTAAATCGATTTACTATTTTTACGAAAGTCACTCTGTATTTTCAAAATAGAAGTGAAGGCAATGACCAGGAATCGATACAACTAACCCACACCTCCCATCAGAGACGCCAACGGGAAAGAAACACAAACATAAAATATCTTTGTCAGCCTCGATATCGGTGATTAGCGCGTTCGACTTATCATCGAAAGGTTGTGAATACGAATCCAGCCACTGATGGCGAGGTGTGCCCTTGGGCAAGACACGTTATGACAATGCCTCACTCGACACAGGTGTAAATGGGTAGCAGTGCTGTAAAGTCACCGTCTCTCTCTCGCGCGCGCGATGAGTATTCGAGAGCGATTCAATAAGCTTGGAGTTTTCATCGCAAAAGAACTTAAATCTATAAGCGATACACACATATAGCTAATGCATTTCGACATGAGATTGACGACCTCTATTACCATAATTTCACACCCGACTGAATGGATATATTTATCTTCGCCGTTTTCCGAAGGGATCGATATTGTTATTCAACACATAGAGGTCGATATATGGGTCGCCATTCACGAGATGCCGAAAATTCACGACATGTTAACGAAAACCGACCTATTAGGCGATAACAGTGACTAATTTATTCTTTGCATAGAGGTCAGTCTCAAGTCAAATTGCAATAGCTTTAACAAAACATCACATTAACAAGTCCGTGAAATGAACACCCCCCTACACCCCAGTTTATATAGAGAAAACTGGGGTTTGCAGGGGTATACATTATTTTTCTCATTTTTGCTCCGAGACATAGGTTGTGGGTACTCGTTAGAACCGCCTCATCGAGGCGGTTCCAACGAGTACACACAATCTTTATTTTAGGACAGAAATAAGAAAATAAGGTTTATCCCTGTAAACCCAAATTTTACCATATAAAAGTGGGGTTTAAGGGGGTCAAAATTATATAGGCGTGTTTTCGTGCAAAAAAAGAAAAAAAAACATTTTTTCTGCAATTATATTTATTGCACCCGTTCAATTAAGGTTACACCCACATATAGCGGTCCATCCGCAAAATAGCGGTGTGTGTACATCCCAATACAGTAAAATTCCTCTATTAAGACCACCTTTGGGACTGTTCAAAAGTGGTCTGAAAGACCACTTTTGAACAGTTCCAAAGGTGGTCCCTGACCAGAAGACATTGTAGGCAGACACCACAATGGAAAAATCAGTGTACCCTTGAAAATAAGCTTTTTATACCAAAATTAGTTCTAATTTAAGGTGGTCTCAATAGACATTTTTCACTAGGACGGAGAAAGGACGTAGGAGATTGAAATGGACTTTTTCAGCTGGGATCATCTCAACGTTATATGTTACTATATCTAAAATGCGTATCTAGCTGAATAAAAGTCACTGACGAATTGTCTTATTATTATTATTTCTACGGCCCTTTCAAGATTATTTTCCTAATAAAAATCCGATCGTCAGCCTGAGAGGTAACCAACGTACGACAGAGCATACGACAGTTGTTGCGACTGGCATCTTAAGGGTTAATGTTTAGACCTAACCCCTACAAACAAGTGTCATCAATGACCCTCAAATATGTTAAAAACTCAGGAATGAAATAAATGATCCCAGGTAACAAGAAAATATAAACTGGGGGTTTACGTGAGTAAACCTTATTTTTCTTATTTTTTGCTGAAGGTAAACGTGAGAACCGCTTAATCGATGCGGTTAAAAAATAGTCAAAGTTTGTGTTTTGCGCCAAAATAGGGAAAACATTGAAATTTTGCATCTGAACACGTTCGGGTTTGGGTGTTAAAATATACGCTATATTTGCGTAGATGTATTTCGTAATGGTGACCTGTCCGGTCGACAAGATGGAAGTCATCTTAATATGTGCAGAATCTTCGCTGTCAGCACTTTTACTGTGATTTGTATTTGCTGTTTGTTTTCTAGGATCGTAATCATAAAGGAGAGAATATGCTTCCTTTCATAGTGAATCAATGTCAGCCGGCGACCGAAGAATGTTAGTAAAACACAGCAAATAATAATGGTATTTTGTAGCATGCTTCACTGGTTTATTGCACGATAGAAAATGGATTTTTCCACCGCCGTGTAAAACATGTATACATTCGACTGCTTCATTCCATTTTGGCCCCCGCACATCGGGGCTTGAAGAAATGGATTGGGCTACATGATGCTGCATGATGCTGCCTAGCAGAGCTGAAATCGACCGCACATGGGTACTTGTAAACTGCTAATAGGTTCTTAGCCTGCCCTGGAAAAGAGGTGCGAGTCGGACCTGTGATGCATATAACCCTATTGGTTCAATTAGGTGGCAGGGCTTGTGATGTCATTTCATCTAAATGTCGGGTAAAAATCCGACAAAATTGGAATTAACGTCCCCAAAGTGACCTTTATAGTGTTGACAAACAAACAAACAAAACTCCATTCCTATCTTTCTATTTTTTTTTCTCTCTCTCCCTTTTATTATTGATTTTGTTGTCACAGAGTGGTTTTATTGTTGAGTCTGCATAACTGAAACAATCGAACAATAGGTCAAAGAGACCCAGGTTCATTTTTAGCTCACCTGAGCCGAAGGCTCCGGGGGAGCTATTGTGATCGATCATTCGTCCGTCGTCGTCGTCGTCCGTCCGGATGTCCGTCCACAATTTCTTTAAACGACATCTCCTCCTAAACCACTGAACAGATTTTGACTAAACTTGGCAGAAATGACCTTTGGGTGGTCCTCTCTCTCAAAGTTGTTCAAAGAATTCCATTCCATGCAGAACTCTGGTTGCCATAGCAACAAAAGGGGAAAATAGGAAAAAAACCTTTCAAAATCTTCTTGTCTGAAACCAGAAGGCCCAGATCATTGATATTTGGTATGACGCTTCATCTAGTGGACCTCTACCAAGATTGTTCAAAGTATTGCCCTGGGGCCAAAAATGGCCCCGCGCCGGGGCGTACTGGTTTTACATAGGCATATATAGGGAAAACCTTTAAAATCTTCTTGTCTGAAACCAGAAGGCCTAGGTCATTGATATTTGGTATGAAGCTTCATCTAGTTGACCACTACCAAGATTGTTCAAATTATAGCCCTTGGGCCAAAAACAGCCCCGCCCCGGGGCCCACTGGTTTTATATAGGCTTATATAGGGAAAACATATTAAAATCTTCTTGTCTCAAACCAGAAGGCCTAGGTCATTGATATTTGGTATGAAGCTTCATCTAGTGCACCGTTACCAAGACTGTTCAAATTATAGCCCTTGGGCCAAAAACGACCCCGCCCCGGGGCCCACTGGTTTTACATAGGCTTATATAGGGAAAATCTTTAAAAATCTTCTTTTCTGAAACCAGAAGGCCTAGGTCATTGATATTTGATATGAAGCTTCATCTAGTGGACCTCTACCAAGATTGTTCAAATTATAGCCCTAGGGCCAAAAACGGCCCCGCCCCGGGGCTCACTGGTTTTATATAGGCTTATATAGGGAAAACATATAAAAATCTTCTTCTCTGAAACCAGAAGGCCTAGGTCATTGATATTTGGTATGAAGCTTCATCTAGTGGACCTCTACCAAGATTGTTCAAATTATAGCCCTGGGGCCAAAAACGACCCCGCCCCGGGGCCCACTGGTTTTACAAAGGCTTATGTAGGGAAAACTTTTAAAAATCTTCTTGTCTGAAACAAGAAGGCCGAGGTCATTGATATTTTGTATGAAGCTTCATCTAGTGGACCTCTACCAAGATTATTCAAATTATAGTCCTGGGGTCAAAAACGACCCTGCCCCGGGGCCCACTGGTTTTACATATGCTTATATAGGGAAAACCTTTAAAAATCTTCTTGTCTGAAACCAGAAGGCCCAGGTTCTTTGAAATTTGGTATGAAGCTTCATCTAGTGGACCTCTACCAAGATTGTTCAAATTATAGCCCTGGGGCCAAAACAGCCCCGCCCCGGGGCCCACTGGTTTTACATAGGCTTATATAGGGAAAACCTTTAAAAAAAATCTTCTTTTCTGAAACCAGAAGGCCGAGGTCTTTGAAATTTGGTATGAAGCTTCATCTAGTGGACCTCTACCAAGATTGTCCAAATTATAGCCCTGGGGCCAAAAACGGCCACCCCCCTGGGCCCACTGGTTTTATATAGGCTTATATAGGGAAAACATATAAAAATCTTCTTCTCTGAAACCAGAAGGCCTAGATCATTGATATTTGGTATGAAGCTTCATCTAGTGGACCTCTACCAAGATTGTTCAAATTATAGCCTTGGGGCCAAAAATGATCCCGCCCCGGGGCCCACTGGTTTTACGTAAGTCGAGGTCATTGATATTTGGTATGAAGCTTCATCTAGTGGACCTCTACCAAGATTGTTCAAGAAACAGCCGTGGGGCCAAAAACGACCCCGCCCCGGGGCCCACTGGTTTTATATAGGGGAAACCCTTTAAAAATCTTCTTCTCTGAAACCAGATGGCCCAGGTCTTTGATATTTGGTGTGAAGCTTCATCTAGTGGACCTCTACCAAGATTGTTCAAATTATAGCCCTGGGGCCAAAAACGACCCCGCCCCGGGGCCCACTGGTTTTACATAGCCTTATATAGGGAAAACCTTTAAAAATCTTTCCTGAATCCAGAAGGCCGAGGTCTTTGAAATTTGGTATGAAGCTTCATCTAGTGGACCTCTACCAAGATTGTTCAAGTTATAGCCCTGGGGCCAAAAACTGAAACTTGTTTTCCATAGGCTTATATAGGGAAAACCAGTGGACCTCTGCTTAGATTGTTCAAATTATAGACCTGGGTCCAAAAATTGTACCGCTCTGGGACCTACATATTACGTAATCTCTTAGCTCAGGTGAGCGATATAGGACAATCATGGTCCTCTTGTTGTTAGATTTCGGATCAGGTGAGTTCCATTGTAAAACGTTCAGGCGAGTTCTCTTCAGATTCTGCCTCATTTCAGTTCCCTGGCGAATTCAAGTGAGATAAATTACCTACTTATTAAAGAACAATCTGAAAAAAATGAGTCACAGACTAATTTCAGTTGGAAAATAACTAGTTGACAAGAGGAAAGAGTATGGCATTATCCAGAAAGTTCGGGTTTACATTATTTTTTTAGAATATTACCTAATCGTATTCCACAGCCCTCCGGAATGTTCCACAGAATTCTGCGAGTGTATAAAAAACTGGATTTTTATTTTTTTTCTTTCCAAAAGGCTTGTTTGCTTTATCTTTCTGGTACACCTGGCTCGTAACAGAAATTGGGGGCTGCCTGGCTCGTAACAAGATGCGTAACCTTGAGATTCTACTTTGGTGAATTCGGCCCCCGCCCATCGGGGCTTGAAGAAATAGATGGGCTGCATGCTGCTTCCACGCAGAGCTGAATCCGACCCACACACGAGTACTGGTAAACCGCTTAGAGGATCTAAGCCTGACCAGGCAAAACGGTGCGAGTCGGACCCGTCTATGCTTATTTACCCTATTCGTTTCATTGGGCGGCAGGGCTTGAGATGTCACTTCATCGCAATGTCGCGTAAAAGTCCCACAAAATTGGAAGCAACGTCTCCAAAATGACCTTTACAGTGTTGACTCAAATCAGACAAACAAACAAACAAAACTTAGGTGAATTCCAAAGCAACTTCCTTTCACGTAACTTCCGATGCTGAGGCTACTTTTTCTCAGCTGGATTACAGGAGACCTCGCAAAATAAAAGTACCCTATACATACCTCGCTCATTTGAGGTCCCTAGAGACTTCGTTCCAGATAAGATGCCTGCAGTTTTTGCTTGCTGTCAGTTTTATCATTAGGTCTCCAACCTCTGTTGATTCAAACCTCGCAAAGGTCACATGTCTGCAGCTAACGGAAGGTCAGGTTGTTTCCCCTCCCCCCTTTCCCCCCCCCCCCCCCCCCCCCCCGAGTATACTTCGGTTTTCTTTAAACTTAACCGATCGGATCGACCTGAGTGAAATAATCTTGTAAGGGACGTAAAAATGAAAAAAAAAGATAGGTAAATAAATAAATGTCTTGTGTGCATTGCGTTCAGACCATGCTTATGCGTGTTCCGGAGATACATTCGTTTTACATCGAGACTTCACCTTATATGAGTTCCCTGGAGAATAGGTCCCGCCCGTCGGAAATAGATTCGGCTGCATGGTGCTTCCGCGCAGACGTGAAACTTACGGCACATGAATACTGGTAAACCGCTTAGCACACAGCTTCTGCAGACAAAGTGGTATGAGTCGGACCGCTCAATTCATATAAGCCCAACGACAGGACTTGAGATGCCATTTCATCTCAATGTCGGATAAAAGTTCCAAAAAAAAAGGAAGTTAAATCTCAAAATGAATGAAATAACGTTAACGGGGACATTAAATCTAAATTTAAACAAACGTTCCATGGAGGCCTCGCCCATGTGACGTCACGAAAAACACGCCTGTAAAAATTTGAACCCAATGGACTCCACTTTTATAAAGTAAAGCTGGGGTTTACAGGGGTAATTTTCTTATTTCTGCGCTAAAATATAGGTTGTGGACACTCGTTAGAATCGCCTCTACGTTCTAACGTGTACCTATATAGAGGCGGTTCTAACGTGTACCCACAATCTATATTTTGAGCAGAAATAAGAAAATCAAAACAATTTTTCATCTGAAAAAAAAAATCATTTTTCGTTGGTAACATTTGCAGTGTATTTGTGTGTGTGTGTGAATTCGGGTTTAACGTCGCTTTCAACAATTTTTCAGTCATATCACGACGGTGTCTGGTTGCGACAGGGAGCTCAATGCTCACTTTTATAGTGCTGCCTCACTGAAGTATCATGTCCCAGACACATTAAATGATACCTCACCCAGTCACATTACCTGACACTGGGTCGACCAGTCCTAGCTCTACCTCGTAAATCTGAGTGCCAAGCGAGGAGCAGCTAGTACCATTCTTAACGACTTTGGTATGTCGCGGCCCGGGATCGAACCCGTGACCTCCCGTTCCCCGGAGCGGACACTCTACCAACTGAGCTATCGGGGCCGGTTGCAGTGAATTTAAATATGCGTGTTTTCGTAATGGAGTTCCCTAGAGACTTCGCCTGAGGTGAGTTCCCCCGCGGACTACGCCTCATAATACTTCCCTGCAGACCCCGTTTTTTGTCACTTCCCTCGAGACTTCTACTTGATAAGGAGTCTGGATATTCACCTCAGGACTAGTTGGTGAGGCTTAAGTTGAGTCCAGTGGAAACTTTGCCTCTGGTCAGTTCTCTGGAGACTGCGCCTTGGGCAAGTACCTGGAGACTTCGTCTCATGTGAATTCAAAACTGTCAGTTTGGGCAAAATACATTGCTTTCTTCGTCTTGCTAGATACGCCTTTTATTACAGATAACTTATACTTAGAGGTATTGTTGAGAACATCCCAGCGTGTAAACTCCGTTCTCGATCTTCGAAGTCCTAATTCGGTCTTCGTGAAAAATGTCTAATAGCGGAATTTCACTGTATTTATTCTTCACAGAAGTAAGGCTTGATATTAGATGTGAATCATCACCTAGACAGATGGAATCGTCTGCCCAGCAGGTGACATCTGCTCCGCAGATGATTAACATGTAATACCATTATTTTTTCTGAAAAACAACAACAAAAAACAGGTAAATAAATAATTATAAAAACAACAAAAGACTTTGAAAATGCCGCGTGCCAGTATTGACACTTTTTTGAGTCGATTGTTTGTTAATCGACCCAAAGATATATAAAGCATAAAATCTATCAAGTGACTATCGCTGATTTATAGGAAATCAAGGTAACTTATTGATAGAAATAGCAGCGTTAATTTTATCACAGTGAGGTCAGCGTGTTGCGTAATAGGGTTATCTATAGAACCTAGGCTGAAATCATGGGTTGGGCTTGGAAAACGGTGTAGACCCAGATCATACGCCGTTTAACGCGGCGTCAGAATAGGGTCCACACTGTTTGCTTACAGTACAGGAATTCAAGGATCAGACGACACAGAACGCGGCGTCTGATCAAGGTTTACACTATTTTGCTAAAAAAATCGGGAAATTTAGGCTCAAACGAAACAGTCTAAGTCTGAGTCCACTGAGGACTGTTTTCTCAGCCTACACTCAGAGAAAATCTACCCACCTGGGTCCAGTTGTTCAAAGCATCGTTAGCTTAACGAGCTCGGGAGTGATCATTTTGTTAACTGTTCTACCAAGTTTAATATTCAAATTTTTTGTATTTTTGCTGAAAAATGTGAGCAGCTTTGCATATTTTGTCAGCAAAAATATCAGTATATTTGCCATAATAAATGATCGAAGTTTTAACGATACATTAACTAATGACGTCGTTAGTTTTGAACAACTGGCCCCAGTACTCTCCGTGTTTTGATCTTTATTTTCTGCTGCCCTAACTTCGTACATATGCGCTGGGCGAAGACTCAAGATCCACGCAGCCTGATCAAAATATTTGATATGGGCTATTCGGGCCAATGTTTATTCATGCAGACAGCGGAGGTTGTAAATGTATACAGATTGAGTGTAAGCAGGCTGATCTTTGTCTTTGCATAGCGCTTCTGTTCGAAGACTCCATATTTGCTTGCCACGACTCATTCATCACGTGAACAAGTCCGTGAAATGAACACCCCCTTACACCCCACTTTGTAAAGAGAAAACTGGGGTTTAAGGGGGTAAACATTATTTTTATTATTTTTACTCCAAGACATAGGTTGTGGGTACTCGTTAGAACCGCCTCAATGAGGCGGTTCTAACGAGCACCCACAACCTATGTTTGCAGTATTTGTAAGAAAAATATCACGGATTTTCATCTGAAAAGTTGCCATTTTGGAGATATGAAAAATGCACTATGTTGCACGGGTATGTTATCGTAATGTTTATGAGTTGGGTCGGTTTGCCGGGTCGGTTCATTGGATGATATGCCAGTATGACATGGTCAGTTGTTTCATGGCTCTAAAACGATGTTTATCTAATGAAAATGTGTTATAGTTTTTTCTACTGCAAACATAGATTGTTAGTGCTCGTTAGAACGGCGTTATTGCGGCGGTATGCAAATAAAGATTGTGGGTAATCGTTGGAACCGCCTCAATGAGGCGGTCTTAGAGCCGGTCTTAACGAGTATCAACATTCTATGTTTTTAGCAAAAAAAAAAAAAAAAATGAAAAAGATTATCCTGTACTTTTCTCAGTATAAGCTGCATCACACCGTACAACCAGCAGCGGCGAAGACAGATTACTGCCTCGAAGACAGATCGCGCAGAAGGTTTCAAAGAAAGGGTAGGTGAAGTTTTCTTTTTGGGTGTATGAATCGAGAAGGCAATCTGTTTACTTTTGCTGCTATTGAAGAATACCGCAAATGCCTGGAGATACCGCAGCAACATTCTTTTGGAGAATGATCAGGTCTACCCTGTTTGCACAAAAGTTGAACGATTTTCTGCATAAATTTCGAAGAAAACAACCTGGCACCCCTAAATTTCGAATCTGTCTTCGCCGCAGCCGGTTGTACGGGTGTGTGCATGGGGTGTTCAAGTGTGTTCATTTCAAGGACTTGTTAACGTGTCTGATGAACAAGGCATTACAATAACACATCCGTGTGGCATAGTGCATTTTTTCACATCTCCTAAATGGCCACTTTTCTGATGAAAATCCATGATATTTTTCTTATAAAAACTGCAAACATAGGTTGTGGGTGCTCGTTAGAACCGCCTCAATGAGGCGGTTCTAACGAGTACCCACAACCTATGTCTTGAGGCAAAAATAAGAAAAATAATGTATACCCCCCTTAAACCCCAGTTTTCCCTATATAAAGTGGGGTTTAGGGGGTGTTCATTTCACGGACTTGTTCACGTGATGGAAACCGGTAAAAATTGCCGTCATGCTGACATGCACAGCAAAGATGCTGCTCAAACTTCGGATGCACAGGCTGATCTGGGCGCGGCCGAAGTATTATAAAGACAATACACGTTTTGTCATTACGAAAACACACCTATACAAATACATTGTAAACTTTACCGCTGAAAAAAAAACGAAAGTTTTAAGATGAAAAATTGTGATATATATTGTGGGTGCTCGTTAGAATCGTCTCATGGAGGCGGTTCTAACGAGTACCCACAATCTATATTTTAGAGCAGAAATAAGAAAAATAAGGTATACCCTTGTGAAGCCCAGTTTTACTATATAAAGGTGGAGTTCAGGGGGGTCAAAATCATATAGGCGTGTTTTCCTGATGTTTTATAAACAGTGAAACCTTAACAACTCGACGGCCCATCGGGGCTTGAAGAAATAGATGGGCTGCATGATGCTTCCACGCAGAGCTACTGAGGAACCTAAGGATCTAAGCCTGACCATAGAAACACCGGTGCGAGTCGGAGCGTCCATGCTTCTAAACTGTATTGCTTTCATTGAGCGACAGGGTTTGATATGTCATTTCATCTCATCCCACAAAAGTGGAAGCAACGTCTCCAAAATGACCTATGCAGTGATGACGGGGACGTTAAACCTCAAATCAAACAAACAACTTACCACATTACGAAAACATGCCTATTCAAATGTATTTAAACTTTTGCCACCAAAAATACACCCCCCCCCCCCCCCCACACACACACACATTTCGGGACTTTGAGAAAAAGTTTGGGCTGTATGGTGCTTACACGCAGAGCTGAAACTGACTGCACATGAGTTCTGCTAAACCGCTTAGAAGGACCAAGCCTACCCAGGCAAAGTGGCGCGAGTCGTACCGTCCAATTCATATAATGCTTTTTGTTTTCATTGCATGGGCCTCATGGATTGAGATGTCATTTCATCTCAATGTCGGGTAAAAGTCCAACAAAATTGGAAGCAACGTCTCCAAAATGAACTAAATAGTATCGCCGGGTCGTTAAACCTCAATTCAAACAAAAACAAAACCATAAAAAAATAAAAACCTTCAGAATAAAAAAAAACATCTGATATGTTTCATATTTCAAAGATCTCGGTTCTAACGAGTAACCACAATCTATGTTTTTGAGCAGAAATAAGAAAAAATAATGTATACCCCTGTAAACCCTAGTTGTTATAAAAGTGGGAGCATTATATAGGCGTGTTTTTGGTGATGGTGGCGATGGAATCGAAGCTTTAGTCCCCGTAGCTCAAATCAAGAAATAGCTCGATGGTTATGAAAATGTTTGTTGTGTGTACGCATAGAATCGCCTCAATGAGCATGAATACACACAATATACCTTTTGTTATACAACACAAAAATAAATGTTTATTATGCATCCGGGTCCGGTGTTATGATTAACCCTCAGTACCTCAAACTACCCCTATCTAGAACATATCGTCATGATTCCAGCGTGTTGAACATATATGCTTCAGTGTGTTTTGGGAGATTGAACGCCTAAGAAGGTAGATTAAAAAAGTGTGTGCTAGAGTCCTGCATTTTAATTTTAATCGATTAAGTGCCGTTATTGACAACATTACACAAAAGAAAAAGAAAATGCGAAAAAAAAAAAATGAAAAAAAAAAATATATGACCCCGACGTGATTCGAACACGCAACCTTCTGATCTGGAGTCAGACGCGCTACCGTTGCGCCACGGAGTCGTATGTTACTATAGGACATAATGTTGCAATATAAAACATAGTTATCGATTTAGACACGTCTCAGCATGTCGCGTGAAAATAATAACCGGTTATCGACTGCCTATTTAATAGTGTAGAGAAAAAGCAGACGCCATTTTCTTTGTATATTGCGATTATTTTTTCTATTTATTTTCAAAGTGTGGTGTGAGCATTTGGGATTAGCCCTTGGCACTGCATGCTGTAGACCTATGTTTTTGAGCAGACGATATGCCCTTGGCACTGCATGCTGTAAACCTATGTTTTTGAGCAGACGATATTCTGAAATATGTTTTTCTTATTTTTTTTTTCCCGGAAAACAGAATTTGAAATTTTAGGAAAAATTTAACAATAATTTGTCGTCTGCTGAATACGCCTTGATTAATTGCACCTGTTTAGCTCACCTGAGCCACAAGGTGAGCTTATAGTATAGATTTTCTAGGAGTATCTTTAGTTATATTAGAAGATATAATCCTCGCGAGAGGGTGCTGCAGGATATATAGGTAGATAGATAGAAATGGAAAGTTAGTTGGTTTTGTTTTGTTTGTTTGATTTGATGTTTAACGTCCCCGTCAACACTGTAAAGGTCATTTTGAAGACGTTGCTTCCAATTTTGTGGGACTTTTTTCCGACATTGAGATGACATGACATCTGAAGCCCTGCCGCCCAATGAAACCAATAGGGGTTGTAAGCATAAACGGGGCCGACTCGCACCGCTTTGCCTGGGCAGGCTTAGATCCCAGTACTCGTGTGCGGGTCGGTTTCAGCTCTGCGTGGAAGCTTCATGCAACCCTCAAGCCCCGATGGGCGGGGGCCGAGGAAAGTTGGTTGGACCCTTCTAGATGAGTGTGTGCCAGGATTCCATATTTTAAGATTAGATGTGAACTCGGACTCATCAACTGATGGGTCCGAGATGTGAATGACACGTGAAGGGAATTGTAATGGGGTCCGAGATGTGAATGACACGTGAAGGGAATTGTATTATGTTTCAGTAAGAAAAGTTTATTCGGAATACTTATGTAAAATGGTGATAAATAAAATGTAAACTTGAATTCAAACATCCTGACTCCGCTTCAATATATTAGTTTTGTCTGTTTGTTAATAAAGATGGCGGCCCAGCGAAGTGCTCGTTTGGAAGTTTAACCTCATTGCTAACATTCGTGTTCTGGTACCAATGTACTTTATTCATATTAATTCAAGTTCAAATTCAAATTTTATTCGGATAGCCAAATACATTTTAGCGCATCTCACATAAAGCATATAGGCCTACAAACACCACAATAGTCTTACAAAAACAGGAGTGAGTGAGTGAGTGAGGGTTTGAGTTTTACTTTCCATTAACAGCTAATGTCATACGGAGATGGGACCTCGGTTTAAAGACTCATCCGAAAGTCTGGAGAAGCCCGGGATCGATCCTGCGACCCCTGGTTTACAAGGTGAGCAGCGTAACCACTGCACCACGGAGGCTTCTCGCAAGGACAGGAGTATTTACATACATAATACATATATACATTTTAGTTTTTTGATTTGAAGTTGAACGTCCCCGTCAACACTGTAAAGGTCATTTTGGAGACGTTGCTTCCAATTTTGAGGGACTTTTACCCGACATTGAGACGAAATGAAACCCCAAGCCCTGTCGCCCAGTGAAACCAATAAGGTTTATAAGCATGGACGGGCCAACTCGCACCGCATGGCCTGGGCAATGCGGTTTACCAGTACTCGTGTGCGGGTCGGTTTCAGCTCTGTGTGGATGCATCATGCTGTTTCTTCAAGCCCCGATGGGCGGGGGCTTATACATATGCATACACATACATATATATATATATATATTGTAATACGTACGTACATACGCACGCACGCAAGAACGTACGTACGTACATTACATTACATTACATTACATTACACATTACATTACATTACATTACATTACATTACATTACATTACATTACATTACATTACATTACATTACATACATACATACATACATACATACATACATACATACATACATACATGTGATTTTAAAGTGGAGCTAATAATCAGTTAGCCCATTTTTCCGATAGATAAGACTGAAGCGAGTTGTCAGATTTTTTAGCCTGAGTCTCATCACGAAAAAACGTCTATATAATTTTGACCCCCTTGAACCCCACTCTTATATAGTAAAATCGGGGTTTACAGGGGTAAACCTTATTTTCTCTTATTTCTAGTGTGGGTACTCATTAGAACCGCCTCGATGAGGCATCGAGGCGGTTCGAACGAGTACCCAAAATCTATATTTTGAGCAGAAATAAGAAAAAATATCACAATTTTTCATCTTAAATTTTTAGGGTTTTTTTTTACAGTAAAGTTTACAATGTATTTGTATGGTTGTGTTTTCGTAATGTGTGTTTAATGGACATTACGATACCACACCCGTGCGACATAGTGCATTTTTTCACACCTTCACAATGGCCATTTTCTGATAAAATCCGTGATATTCTTATTGTAAATACTGCAAACATAGGTTGTGGGTGCTCGTTAGAACCGCCTCATTGAGGCGGTTCTAACGAGTACCCACAACCTATGTCTTGGAGCAAAAATAAGAAACAATGTATACCCCCGTAAACCCCAGTTTTCTCTACATAAAGTGGGGTATAGGGGGGTCTTCATTCCACGGACTTGTTCGCGTTATGAATACTTTGATCTGAATTCAAATGTTGTACACAAACATCTGACATCAGATATTGCTCAGTCAGATCAGGATCGACGACATTTGTAAACAGTGGTAACAAATGGGCAAATATGTGTAAAAAGCACACGAGTTTATTCACCTCATTATAACACTGGTCGTTATAACATGGTCCTGGACATAGCACAATTTCAAGATGGGTCCCAAAGATGCATAAATTGCGCAGAAAAAAAAAAACAATCATAAGTGTTCGTCCCTCTGTACAATCCATACATCGTGGCACACAACACGACCGCCCAATCATCAAGGCCTCTGCTTCAGACCTCATTATCAGCGTTAGAAAGAGGTTGTGGTGTATAACAAATAGTTATTATCGCATATAAAACCAATGTGCCTATTATGTTGCATACTGGCAAGTTGCATTACGCAAATACGCCTATACAAATACATTGCCACCTTTATCGCCGAAAAAATGAAAATTTTATGATAAAAATATGCGATATTTTTCTTATTTCTGCTCCAAATATAGATTGTGGGCACTCGTTAGAACCGCCTCGTCGTAGCGGCTCTAACGAGTACCCAAAATCTATATTTTAGAGCAGGAATAAGAAAAATAAGGTATATCCCCGGAAACCCCAGTTTTACCATCCGCAACTATTATTGACATTTATGCCGTTGGCGCAAAGGATTAAGCCTTTTACTGTGCGCTGACCTTCTCGGCTTACCTGTACAGAATGTCTTGTTGTAAATAGCAGGCGCTTTAATGGAAACTATTTTTTTAACAAATATAACTTATTTATTTTTCAATTTGACAAACAAGTTCCGATTAAATCTAATTGTATGTTTAAATACCTTCAAAAAGATATCAAATAAGTGGAACTTTTATTTAATTAGCTGCCGGCATTTTTATTTTCAAATTAACAACCCTTAACAAATATAACTTATTTATTTTTCAATTTGACAAACAAGTTACGATTTAATCTAATTGTATGTTTAAATACCTTCAAAAAGATATCAAATAAGTGGAACTTTTATTTAATTAGCTGCCGGCATTTTTATTTTCAAATTAACAACCCTTAATCCTTATATGAAGCATACAAAACTGTGGAAAAACAACGACAGTACCCTACTTTAACGGCTAAAATCTTCACTTTTTTTTAATATTGCAAACAATCGGCTGTATCAGAGGCAAATTGGTTACAAAATTGTGCACTTTGATAGCAATTATAATATTTCAAAATTATTTTTAATAGCGGCATTTTGCGATTAAATTTGAAGCTTATTCAGAAAAAGCTTTATCGCCTACACACGCGTGTAATCTCAAAGCGTGTCATTCTCCGTCGACCGTGACATGAACACATCTTCGCTTGGGCATCTCCTTGGAATGTAAATCAATCTAAAATGCGGTGTCTGATCTGCGTCTTATTTATTTATTTATTTATCAATCTAAAATGCGGTGTCTGATCAGGGTCTTATTTATTTATTTTTCATGACCCGATTTGATTTTTTATACTTACTAAGCAATTTAAACAAACATTGCTAGTAATAAGATTACAATTGAAAGAAAGAAAGAAAGATTTTTATAGAAAAAACTGGGGTTTACCGTGGTATTCGTTTTTTTTTTTTTTTATTATTTCTTATCAAAGACATAGGTAGTGGGTACTCGGTAGAGCCACCTCAATGAGGCGGTTCTAACGAGAATACAAAACTTATGTTTTTAGGTTTCCATTACGATAACACAACCATGCGATAAAGTACATTTTTCACATCTCCAAAATGGCTACTTTTCTGATGAAAATCAGTGATCTTTTTCTTATAAATACGGCAAACATGGGTTGTGGGTGCTCGTTAGAACCGCCCCGATCGTTAGAACCGCCTCATCGAGGTGGTTCTAACGCGTACCCACAACCTATGTTTTGGAACAAAAATAAGAAAAATAATGTATACCCCGTAAACCCCAGTTTTCTCTATATGAAGTGGGGTATAGGGGGTCTTCATTTCACGGACTTGTTCACGTGATGATTAACAAATTATCAAGAATTGACTGAGCCGCACGGATGTGTTATCGTAATTTATTTATTTATTTGTTTATATTTTTGCTCAACGCGTGGAATGTTGGTTATTTTTAGAACCAGCTCGTTCCGATTTATTTATTTTTATATGTATGTATTTATTTCAACTGTTAAATGATTTATTAAGATCAGGGTGTACACCTCTTCTGGTGTTCCTTCCACCATACCGGGGAAAAGAATTTGCATGTAAACCCAACATTATATATTGAACAGTCGGATAATCAGGGATCAGCATGATTTTAACATAACACAAAAACATAGTTCGAAAGTACTTACTTCTTATACTCTATATTATTTTAGTAACTGTTGTTTTTTTCATCACGACAACAAGCCGTGTAATGAACACCCACTTAAACAATGCTTTATATAGAGAAAACTGGGGTTTACTGTGATATTCATTTTTTTTATTTCTTCTCCAAGACATAGGTTGTGGGTGCTCGTTAGAGTCACCTTAATGAGGCGGTTCTAACGAGAATACAAAACCGCTTTTGAGTATCGATAAGTTTTCATTAACAAATTAACTGTTTTTGAGATATCAAGAATTCCCTACTATGCCGCACGGATGTGTTATCGTAATTTATTTATTTACGATTTATTTACTTAAAATTTATTTATTGCTCAATACGTTGATTGGTGGTACTGTTTAGAACCAGCTCATTCTGATGTTTTGAAAGTTGATTTATAAAATCAAGTTTCTTTGTCATTACATTTCTACTTCCGGTACTGGACCGCGTTACAACACTTCCGCTGTTCGTTCGCTGCATAAAATAGTCCAAAGGAACTCTTGAAGACTAATTTTGCAGGCATGGA
The DNA here is from genome assembly GCA_963580285.1 of Lucinisca nassula. Lineage (NCBI taxonomy): Eukaryota > Metazoa > Mollusca > Bivalvia > Lucinida > Lucinidae > Lucinisca > Lucinisca nassula. The sequence goes on along the minus strand of CAUZLF010000083.1, from coordinate 435,953 downwards.
ACGTATTTCGATATATTTCATTTTTCAAGACTTTATACGGATTGAATATAAATTGGCACAAAAAGACATATTCTGAACAGAAAACAATACTCTACGACCATTTTCCTACTTACTCTTTCATCCCTGAGTTTCTGAACAGGACTCTTCTCGCTTTAAATAATCATATTCTTATAGAAAGGAATTTCTGATTTGTTCACTGACATGATGGCAATTAAACAGTGTACATGTACATTCTGGCGAGACCTGCTAGTTACGTGCCGTCTTATCAGGATCTACAAGGTTTGCATAGATACTATGTATTTTTACCTCGGCGTCTGCACCGGTCTACAGGGTTAAACGGGTTAGCTCGCTTCTCTGTGATTATCAGTGACCTACTAAACAACCGATCGACATCAAAAACAGTTATTCACCTGCTTTCGGGAGCTCTAATTACAAAACATGTGTTGTAAGCTGTGAGTTTTACATCAAGTTCCTTACTTTTAGCAAATAGTGAAGACACCGGTCAGACGCTACATTCTGTGGCCTCTAATCTGTCTTAACTGTTTCCGAATGTCCCAGTATTGAAACTTTTGGCATTTATGGGTTAATGTATTTATTTGGAATAAACGTATTTTAATTCGCCTTGGATAGTCGAAGTTCGCTAAACGCGGCGTCTGATCAGGATTATAATGTCTAAATCAAAAGGTTTAAAAATGATCTTTTTTTTTTCGTCCAAGTTATTCTTCTTTTTATGTCCCGACGCCCGAAGGAACATAGCTCCAAGCGGCTGCACAGCGTGTGTGCATCGTCGTATCAATGCAACGTTGATGCGACGTTACTAAGACGTAATGTGCCCGCTAGGAGAACTTGTCTTTAAGATTATTAGCAGATGGAACAAGCACAGAATGTACTGAGCTAATTTAGAAACCATGAAGAAATTAGCAGACACGTTTATCTTTCTTTCTTTCTTTCTACCTGTTGTTTTCTTCGTGGGGGTAGTTGGGTGAGGCACAGGTGGTGTGTATCTTGTAAAACTGGGGATAGTCCAGTCCAGCTGATACTGACTTACATTTGGGCAAAGCCCGATGTCCTTGCAGCACGTAACGGTAGATGGTGAGTGTTGATATTTCTTCAGTTTCTACACTTCCATTCACCCTGTCCCTCACTTTCATCTCATCTGCTATATCTTCTATCTCCCCCCCCCCCCCCCCCCTTCTCTTGGAGAAGACAAAATGATCCACTAGGCTTGACCTGTCGTTAAACTCAAAACAATCGCTGAATCATTTTATTGTCTTCGTCGAATTTTTTAACCCTCACAAAATGTCTAGATAACTGCTTGATCTACGACTGGCATTGTTATCATAATAATTATTCCTCATAAATCAACTTTCCTCAGTACTCTCAGTACTTTGATTTTAATTTATTATGCATCACGTGAACATGTCCGTGAAATGAAGACCCCCTTAAACCCCAGTTTATATAGAGAAAAAAAAGATTTACGGGGGTATTCATTATTTTTCTTACTTCTGCTCCAAGACATAGGTTGTGGGTACTCGTTACGACCGCCTCAATGGGGCGGTTCTAACGAGCACACACAACCAATGTTTTGAGCATGATTTTTACTTAATAAACACAAAAACATAGGTAGAAAGATTTCAATTTGGCGCTTCTGTGCCCATAATCAACGTTTTATTACACTCAGGGGAAAATATCACGGGTATTTAAGCAGAAGACAATTATCGCTTTTATGACACGTGGATTGTGTATTGCGTTCAGGCTACCGACCGTCAGGAAGTCCGAAGATTAATGGATTACCTTATTTCCGGAAAGATTGTGTCATGGGTACTACTGTGCATTCTTTATTGCGCTGCGTACCAACGCAGCGCCATTTGTAATGAGTTTGAGACACGGACTAGGTAATCATGAAACTTGACTTTTCAATGATGTAAGCGAATTGTCAGTTACAGAAGTTCGCGTTATTGATAAAATTAAAACACTTTTTTAACAATTTTAATTTGCTACTACATTCAATTATACATTTGAAATCTGAATTTTTGCCATTCGAATTCTATTTTTGATACATTCTGGATTTTTAAAAACGAACTATGTTTTTTGTTTTAATCATCGAAAGGGTTATTCGGTTTTGATTATTATTTTATTTTCAGTCAGTATAGTCCTGAATATACTCCTGGTATTTCATTGTTGAATTATCCCAAAATTAAAATTCATTGTTTGAAATGGATGACAGAAGTCTATGTGTGTTTAAAATAGATGACAGTGCTTCTACACAGAATGGTACAATCTACGGTTTAAACGTATCCCTTTCGATTCCAATGATTGTTTACTGCGCAATATTTAAGACGGTTACTACAGCAAAGGTTAACCCTTTCAACCCTGAAGCCCGGCACAGATACTAATGCAAACATGTAAATCCTGATGAGATGGCGCATAATGAGCCACCTTATAGGGATAAATAACTTGTTATCCTGATGACTCTTTTAAGCCAGTACTATATAAAGTAGAATGGACGTGCCCAAAGTCAGTGATGGTGGAGCCCACGCCGATAACTCAGGGGTGGAAGGGTTGAAGAGGGTAAATAAATCAAAGCACTGACAGCACTGATAGGTCGAGTATCTCTTAGTGTAGATTGAAAAAAGGCCCTGAAGGGGAACTTTAACTGTTTCGTTTAACCCTTTACCCTAAGCAAACAGTGTAGACCCTGAACAGACACCGCGTTCTGATATGGGTATACACTGTTTGCAAAACCCAACACATGATTGCAGTCCAGATTCTACAGATAATTATCTAAGATGTAAATAACGGTTTTTTTTTATTATTATTTGAGGTTTAACGTCCCCGTCAGCACTGTAAAGGTCATTTTGGAGACGTTGCTTCCAATTTTGAGGGATTTGTACCCGACACTGAGATGAAATAACATCTCAAGCCATGTCGACCAATGAAACCAATAGGGTTTATAATCATGGACTGTCCGACTAGCACTGCTTTACATGGGCAGGCTTAGTTCCTCTAAGCGGTTTACCACGGAGTCCTCGTGTGGGGTCGGATTTCAGCTCTGCGTGGTAGCATCATGCAGCCCATCTATTTCTTCAAGCCCCGATGGACGGGGGCCGCCCGACATTGAGATGAAAAGACAACGTAAGCCCTGCCGCCCAATGAAACCAATAGGGTTTATAAGCATGGACGGGCCGACTCGCACCGCCTTGCCTAGGCAGGCTTATATCCTCTTAGCGGTTTACCAGTACTCGTGTGCGGGTCGGTTTGCCGCCCATCTATTTCTTCAAGCCCCGATGGGCGGGGGCGGTTTTTTTTTTTGTTTTTTTTTTTGGTAAATGATCCTTACCTTGATTTCCTAAAAAACACGCCTATATAATTTTGACCCCCTTAAACCCCCTTTTTATATAGTGAAACTGGAGTTAACGGTGATACCCATTATTTTTTCTTATTTCTGATTAAAAATAGCTTGTAGATGCCAGTTAGAACCGTCGGGCCGAGGCGGTTCTAACGAGTAATCACAATCTATATTTTGAACAGAAATATGATAAATATCAGATTTTCTTCTATCTGAAAGTTTTTTGACGGTAAAATTTTCAATGTATTTGAATAGGTGTTCTTTGGTAAAGAGTGATAGTCACGTGAGCGCAACGTTGAAAATTGTGTGCTTAGTAACTTTGGTCGATTGGCAAATCGACCCCAAAAGTGTTTTTGTGTGGGTCTGGGAGGGGTGGAATTCACAGTGATTTCCGACATTGTTGGTTTCTTCTCATCAGGCACATGACGTAATTGTGACGTCACATCAACGTCGGTGCAACGTCATGACTTTAATGCAACGTCACATCTACGTCGGTGCAACGCCGTGACATTGCACCGACGTTGAGTTGACTTTGCCCTTGCGACGTGTGCCTGCTGGGTTATTGATATTCTCATACTCATTTTAAACTACAGTATTTAAAACATTCATTATGCAATGAAAAATGGGACTCAAAATTATTTTTCTTTCACCCAATGTTAAATTTGAGAAAATTAAATAAAAACAAATTGGGTCTTTTGAGGTTGTTTTAATTTTTTCGGGATTTTCGGAGCTGGAAAAATGCCAGTACATGTAAAGTCCCTTGATTTGACATGAGGCATGATGATCCGAATTGTCCCGTATGTACAAAGAATCTTTCTTCCGTCGGACCATTAGAGAGTGGGATGCTCTTTCCGATTCGATCATTTCCACAGTTGAAGGTGCTGATAATACTGAAGCTAATTTTGCCTCTTTCGTGAGAGCCAGGGATAACTTCACAGGTCCTGATCTTTGAATGGCATTTGGCGTATTCTCAGTAATAATTCCGAATGCTGATTCTGGTATGTGACTCTACCGATGGAGAAGAACCAGCATTTCCTAGGGTCATCCCAGAAGGCAAATATAGAGTCACTCACCTCAGAGTGCATAGGACACTTCAGTGTTTTTTTTTTTTTTTTTTTCACACGGTGCATCGTGACATTGACATTTGACCCTTGACCTCGAAAATCTATAGTGTTCATCATCGCTCCACGGGGAACATTTGTGGAATGATTGATACTTCAATGATGATAGCTTTGCCTTTTATCCTGTTCACAATGTTTTCAATGTCAAGTCCACTGTTAACTTGGCATTTGACCCTTGACCTTGAAAATCTTTAGGATTTATTCTCTCTCCATGGGGAACATTTCTGGAAGGTATGATGCTTCTCCGATGACGGCATTGTCTTTAATCCTGTTCACAAGTTTCCGGACACACGGACACCCACACAAACACCCACACACGGACGTATGGTATCGATCAGGGGATAATAACGAACAATCATGTAATGTGTCATTGACTGGTGACAGATAGATCTCAAAGCTATAATTCTGAAGTCATTCAAAATTCCTAAAGTATTCTGTTGCTTATTTGCGGCGAAATGCTCTTTAAGACCTGCTCGCGATGTTTCATACTCTTTTTCCACCGTCTCTGTTTATGATTTGTACTGCCCGCAATTGGGAATGGCCTTAGAAAACCTTTCCTATAACGAATCGGTAAGAAAAGGCTCATTCTCATGTATTAGGTCCAACCCTTTAAAGACATGCACAATTATGAAATCTTTTAATGAAATTAAAGGTAAACTAGATCGCGCAGTCGATGGTATACCATCGCAAATACCCGCTTTTTCTATAAATAACACTAATGACTATGTATTAGCTAGCCAAAACTACATATAAGTTAAAAAAAGTTGCAAAGAACATTCTAACTGATAAGCAAAGTTTCAGCAGTGTAACTCTCAAAGTCATACTTTTTTTACCTTTGACCTTGGGATCATGTTGAGGTCCACCAAAATTATCCCAATTTATTTTATATTCCAACGGCCATCCAATATCCAAGTTTCAGAAGTGTATCACCAATAGTTTAGAAGATATGACAAAGTCATACTTTTTAACTTTTGACCTTGGGGTCATGTTGAGGTCGAGGTCACACCAAAAGAATCCTGATTTATTCTATATTCAAAGGGCCATCCGATATCCACAGTTTCAGAAGTGGGACTCCAATAGTTTAGAAGATATGGCAAAATCATACTTTTTGACCTTTGACCTTGGGGTCATGTTGAGAACGAGGTCACACCAAAAGTAGCCCAATATATTCTATATTCCAAGGGCCGTCCAATAACCAAAGTTTCAGAAGTGTAACTCCGAAAGTTTAGAAGATATGACAAAGTCATACTTTTTTACCTTTGACCTTGGGGTCATGTTGAGGTCAAGGTCACACCAAAAGGAGCCCAATTTATTCTATATTCCAAGGGTCACCCAATAACCAAAGTTCCAGAAGTGTAACTCCAATAGTTTAGAAAATATGGCGAAATAATACTTTTTGACCTTTGACCTTGGGGCAATGTTGAGGTCAAGGTCACGCCAAAAGTAGCCCATTGCCATCTACATCCCATTTATTATCCACAGGCAAAGTTTGAAAAATGTATCTTAACCGGTTTCAGAGGAGATCCATTCCATAGAAACTCGACGGACGTATGCACACACACACACACACACACACACACACACACACACACACACACACACACACACACACACTTACATACAAAAATACATACATACAGACCCCCGGACAGATAGACACTCGACTCTGACACGAAAACAATATACCCGATTTTTCTTCGAAAAAGCGGGTATAAAAAAAGTTGTTTTGCGCAGCGCTTCCTCCTTTGCTCCAACATGGAGCAATTTTTTACTTGTTCATATGAAGTATTGGTGCTATTTAGTTAATGAGTACCAATTGTGGTTGTTGTTATTATTATTATTATTATTATTATTATTATTATATCTTTGTTTGTTTGTTTGTTTGATTTGAGGTTTAACGTCCCCGTCAACACTGTAAAGGTCATTTTGGAGACATTGCTTCCAATTTTGTGGGACTTTTACCCGACACTGAGATGAAATAACATCTCAAGCCCACCCACCTAATAAAACCAATAGGGTTTATAAGCATAGCCGGCCGACTCGTGCGCACCGCTTTGCCTCGGCAGGCTTAGATCCTCTAAGCGGTTTACCAGCACTCGTGTGCGGGTCGGTTTCAGCTCCGCATGGAAGCATCATGCAGCCCATCTATTTCTTCTAGCCCCAGATCAGACGTCGAGCTTAGAACAGGGCCTTTGCTGTCAACCCATTACGGCCTCCGCCCAACGGGGCTTCATCACGTGAACGTGTCCGTGAAATGAACACCCCATTAAACCCCAATTTAAATAGAGAAAACTGGGGTTTACGGGGGTATACATTATGTCTCTTATTTCTGCTCCTATAGACATAAGTTGTGGGTGCTCGTTAGAACGGCATCATTGCGGCGGTTCTAACTAGCACCCACGACCTATTTTTTGAGTATTAATAAGAAAAATATCACAAATTTTCATCAGAAAGATGACCTTTTTTGAGGTATGAAAAAAATGCACATATCACACGGGTGTGTTATCGTGATGTGAAGAAACCGATTGGGCTGGATGATGCTTCCACGCAGAGCTGAAACTGACTGCACAGCACATGAGTACTAGTAAACTGCATGGGGCTGGGGGCTCTAAGGCTGCCCATGAAAAGTGGTGCGAGTTGGACCGTCCATGCAGATAAACCCTACTGGTTTCATTGGGTGGCAGGGCTTGAGATGTCATCTCAGTGTCCGGAAAAGGACCTATACATTGTTGACGGGGACGTTAAGCCTCCAATCAAACAAAACTGTCAACCCATTTAGAAAACATATCCTTGTGATAATGTTTTCTTTCTTATCTTCGAAATGTTAATTTATATCTAAAAAAAAAAAAAAAACATTATTTTTATGATGAACAATACAATGTCTTGGTGCGGATAACACACGCATTGAAACCCCTCTAAACCTCTCTTTTCTGTATATAATGTAAAGTGGGGTTTACAGGGGTTTTATTACATGGACTTATGAACATGTTGCTTTTCTAAACAATGCAATTTTAAATAATGCAATCTGACATCCATTAAAGTTCTATAAATGTTTTTTTTTTTTTTGTTTTTTTTTTTCAAAATAATGTGGAATATCACATTCCAGAAAGAAAAAGAATTTTATGAGAACCGATAATATTTTAAGTACAAAAAGGCTCAATTTTAACCGTTTGACAAAAAGAGAATTTTTCTCTCTTAAAGTACCAAAACACGCAGTTCTAAATTAACCAGACGTATCTATCGTTCATTATCCCCCGGGGTCATTTTCACACACAGCCGGATTAAAACACAATATTGATTACACGATAGGTACACGATAGGTATCTATCGTAGGCCTCAGTCAAAGGGAGACAACCCAATATTGACTTTCTGTGCGACTGTCACGGTCGAAAGTCATCGGGCTAATGTCAGATATAGTTGGCCATGCTATATAGGGGGTCAAAATTATATAGGCGTGTTTTCGTGATGGGTATATTTGCTCTAAACCAATATTACGATAGCACTCCTGTGCGACATAGTGTATTTTTCAAATTTCAAAAATAGCTACTTTTCTGATTTTCTCACGCACACTTGATCTTCTGTGATGTATGGTAGAAAACAACTGCAATGTGCTTGACCTACATTTTCAATGTGTACCAGAGACCCAAAAACGGGTAACTGACAAACAGTGCAGGCCCAGATCAGACGCCGCAGAACACGTGGTGTCTGATCAGGGCCTACTGTATTTGCAAAAAGTAGAGCCATTTTCCAAATAAATTTTGAAGGGAATCACAACATGACAGCCGCGTTAATTTTGAGATGAACATGTGCTATATATTAAAAAGAAGATTCCGTTTGGTACAAAAACGGTTTGCCTGCCTCGGTAGCTTAGTCTGACTGGTGATCAGGAGGACGCGGATTCGATACCTACCGGGGTCGGCAACATTCTTTCGTGGAGATTGATCATGAAATCTTTTTTTACGGCCATTCTCGCCCTTCCGCTGATTCAAGAAGGGCAGCTGTCAGTTTCTAGAAGTGTGGGTAGGTAAACTGACCGGCTCAAAAATGACCTAAAATAATGTTGACTGGGCCATTAAACTTCAGTACAAACAAACAAAAAGGGTTAATGCATCTAATTTGATCTACAAAGCATGCATTGACAGAGTTAATCGATAGTGGAAAGAGTGCCGGACCATGCATTACGAAAACACGCCTATACAAATACATTGCCATTTTTTGGGTCAAAAATTAGAAATTTTAAGATGAAAATGTGTGATATTTTTCTTATTTCTGCTCAAAACATAGATTGCGGGGAGTCGATAGAACCGCCTCGACGAGGCGGTTCTATCGAGTACCCACAATCTGTTTTTGAGCAGAAATAAGAAAAATAATGTATACCCCCTACAACCCCAGTTTTACTAGATAAAAGTGGGGTATGAGGGGGTCAACATTTTATAGGTGTGTTTTCGTGATGAAATAATTGTTCATTTTTAACCCTTTTTGTACCAAATGGAATCTTCCTGCTTATATAGAGCATGAGTCCATTTCAAAATTTAGGGTTGTCAGGTTGTGCTTTCATCAAAATTAATGTGGACAAGAGCACCGCATGCGGGTGCCAACGCTCGTCTGCAGTTTCTTTTAGAAAACCAAAGTTCTAAGTCAAACAAGAGCAATCAAATTGCAAGATGGAGTTATAAAACTTGTAGGGAATGTAGCTCTTGTGATGGTGAGTATGTGTATGACGTTTCATGAAGGCAGGCCAAATAGTTTTGGAAATATGGTCAAGGTTAAGGTTTTCGGTTAAATTTTCGAAAAATAGGTCAAAGTTCAAAGGTCAAGGTCACAGATAAAAAAGTGTGGTATCACTGAAAAGGTCTTGTCCCAAGGAACATTCATGTGAAGTTTGAAGGCTCTGTTGTGAACAGTATTAAAATGAGAGCAAAAAATGTGTTTCAGAAAAAAAATGGAAAAGGGGAGATAATTCAGCCAAAATCAACAATGTTGTTATGGTCCTTGGTCAAAATGTAGCTCTTGTGATGATGAGTGTGTGTATGAAGTTCCATGAGGCTAGGTCTAATACTTTTTAAGTTATAGCCAAGGTTAAGTTTTTTGGAACGACGACGCCAGACGCCAGACGACAACGACAACGCAGACGCCGGAGTGATGACAATAGCTCGAAAGTTTTTTTTCAAAAAACAGACGAGCTAAAAATGACTGAACGTTTAGCAAACAGTGTAGGCCCTCATTAAGAACTCAAAACCATGCAATAATGACAGTGCCAGGGACTATATGGGACGGAGCACAGCATGTGAGTGCGCCCAGCAAAGGCCAAGATCAGACTGCGCATATGCGCTTTCTGATCCGAGTCCCCAACCAGCCATATTTAAACTAGAAATGCGTCCATAGGACACGGATGCCCCCGCCTGAAAATATGTCAATGTTCGTATTCATCCATAGAAAGTTTTGGACCCTTTTTTCACATTTGACCTCTAAGTATGACCTTGACCTTGGAGGTAAGGACCTTGGTTTTGTGTGAGGCAAATTGTCTCATGATGGTCAACATTTGTGCCAAGTAATTTCAAAATCCATCCAGAAATAAGTAAGTTATTGACTGCGTTTAAGTTTCAGACCCGTTTTTTGACCTTTGATCTCTAAGTATGACCTTGACCTTGGAGGTATGGACCTGGGTTTTGCACGTGACACATCGTCTCATGATGGTTAACATTTCTACAAAGTAATTTCAAAATCCATTCAGAAATAAGAAAGTTATTGGCTGCGTTTAAGTTTCGGACCCTTTTTTGACCTTTGATCTCTAAGTATGACCTTGACATTGGAGGTACGGACCTGGGTTTTGCACGTGACACATCGTCTCATGATGGTTAACATTTCTGCCGAGTAATTTTAAAATCCATCAAGAAATAAGGAAGTTATTGACTGCGTGTGAGTTTCGGACGCACGAACGGACAGGGGCAACGCTAAATGCCCTTTCCACCATTCTTCGAATGGCGGGGGCATAAAAATACCAGACTGAGTACACAGTGAAGACCCCAACTTAACTAAGCATACCAACAGGCCTTTCCGAATCTCTACAGGGTATTTTATAGTCCTCCCAACAGCAATGTAGTCATACTAACATGGGCCCTTGGTTTAAAATCGCATTAAAAAGACTATTCTTCGACACCTTATGTACCAGGCGAGAATGAGTGATTACTTGAGAAGATGGTAGTAAATGAGGCAGTGGTACGCACCGCAAACAGCACTACAACTGCCAGAACAGATTCCCATAATTATTGCTTGCTGAGCCCTGACAGGCAGGTGAGCTAAAGTACCGAGGATCACTTGGAACCAGGTCTCAATGGCCACTGTAAGACTTCTGGATGCTGTTGCAATTCTCGGTATAACGAGTTAATTATCTCGATATTACGAGTTAGTTATCTCGTAATAACGAGTTAGTTATCTCGTTATTACGAGATAATTAACTCGTTATTAGAGATAATTACGAGTTAGTTATCTCGTTATTGCGAGATAATTAACTCGTTATTACGTGATAATTAACTCGTAATAACGAGAAAATTAACTCAACATTACGGGATAATTATCTCATTATCAGCAAAGAAGAAGAAGAAGACGTCGAAGAAGAAACATCCACTGACTTCTCAATTACTCATTCTCACCGCATACATTAGGTGTCGGCCCCCGCCCACCGGGGCTTGAAGAAATAGATTGGGCTGCCTTATGCTTCCAGGCAGAACTGAAACCAACCGAACATGAGTACTGGTAAATCGCTTAGAGGTTCTAAGCCTGCCCGAGTCGGACCGTCCATGCATATAAAGCTTATTGGTTTCATTGGGCGACAGTGCTTGAAATGTAATTTCATATCAATGTTTAGTAAATGTCCCACAAAATTGTAAGCAATGTCTCCAAATGACCTAAATAGTAGTGACAGGGACGTTATACCTCAAATCAACCAAACAAACATAGGTGTCGCAGGAAAATGACTTGCTCCTTCGTTTCAAATCTAGGTCCCATCTCAGAACGACTGAATTGTTGTTCATAGGGCCATAAAATATGAGATAAACAATACCTGCCACCTGTCACAATCATTACTTATAAGTGCGTGGGGGAGGTGAGGGGGGAGGGTACATGCTTTGTTTGGTTGGTTGATTTGAGGTTTAGCGTCCCCGTCAACACTGTAAAGGTCATTTTGGAGACGTTGCTTCCAATTTTGTGGGACTTACCCGACATTGAGATGAAATGACATCTCAAGCCCTGCCGCCCAGTGAAACCAATAGGGTTTATAAGCATGGACGGGCCGACTCGCATCGCTTTGCCTTGGCAGGCCTAGATCCTCTAAGCGGTTTACCAGTACTCGTGTGCAAGTCGGTTTCAGCTCTGCGCGGAAGCATCATGCAGCCCATCTGTTTCTACAAGTCCCAACGGTTGGGGGCCGAGGGTACATGCGTGTGTGTCTGTCAATGTGCCTCTGTGCACGCGTGTCCATATGCCTGGATCTATGTGTGTTTAATGAAGGTGCTCTTGTTGAAGTGGTGTTGTTAGTTCGGATCTTCTCGTCGGTGCCAATACCGAGTTCCCTCTAGCACTGGTGTGAGTGAGTGTGCTAGGTCGGGTATCCAGTAGCTGAAAACTTTGTTGCTGAAGATTACTTGTATATCTCGTTATAACGAGATAGCTATCTCGTTAATACGAGATAGTATCTCGTTAATACGACTTTGTTTTCTCGTAATAACGACATAGTTATCTCGTTATAACGAGAAAAATTTTCTCGTTATAACGACTAAGTTTTCTCGTAATTACAACATAACTATCTCGTAATAACGACATAATTATCTCGTAATAACGACATAGTTATCTCGTAATAACGAGAAAAGTTTTTTTCTTTGTAAAAATGGTCCTTCTAGGCTTTCGTAGTTATGGTATTGTAAGGCCCTTAAAATCTAAAATGTCACCTCAACGTCGATGTAGCGTTTATGTAACGACGCTTCTGCGTCGGTGCAGTCATGGCGCTGCATGGGCGTTGACTTGACGTTGCCCCGGCGACGTTTGCCTTCTGGGATTGAGTTATATTCAAAATCTATATATGTTGTATTTACAATTGTGGTTTCAACTGTATTCATAGATGAACATAGACGTGGACAGTACCACCCGGAAAGGACAAAAATAGGCTATGCCTGCGTCCAATCCAATGGTACATACGAGATGTACTATTATGTGTGTATGTAGGTATCCATCGAATTTCTAATTAATAAATAAAACGACAATGCTGATTACACCTCCCAGCCTCGACTGAGCCGACGGGTTTGACCCAGCTATGGTAAACGAGATAGTGGTGTTCGAGTATCGCTCTGATGTGTGGTTAGCAGTAATGCAGTTGGGATGGGAGTTTGCAGTAATGACCATTGTCTTGTGGTGGGAGTGGGCAGGGGCGTAACTGGGAGAAAACAATTTGTAGGCAAACCAAAGACAAGAATTCCGCAGAAGGGTGTGTCGCACCTGCTTGGGAGCCAGTAGTTATTAAATAAGTAAAGTTCATTGATGATGTAAAATGTATCAAAGTCACTGGACCAAAAACAATAGGCCATGGTCACCAGATCAAGGTACAAATCAGTACATCGACGAGAAGCACTATGCAAGGTTTGGTTACTGTAGGCCATTTATTTTAGGACATACCGAACACTGACGTAAAATGTGTTAAAAGTCACTAGAGTGCATAATATAGGTCAATGTCATCAGATCAAGGTACCCGCAGAGTCAGTAAATGTAGGAGAAGCACTATGCAAGGTTTTGTGGTTGTAGGCCTTAATAGTTAAGAAGATATTGAACCTCGACTTAAAATGTGTAAAGTCAATGGAGTGCAAAAAATAGGTCAAGGTCACCAAGTCAAGGTACCTGCACAGTCAGTACATCTAGGAGAAGCACTATGCAAGATTTGGTGGTTGCAGGCCTTTTACGAGAGGAGATCTTGAACTTCGACGTGAAATGTGTCAAAGTCACTGGAGCGTAAAATATAGGTCAAGGTCACCGGGCCAAGGTACCTGCAGAGTAAGTACATCTAGAACAAGCACTATGCAAGATTTGATGGTCATAGGCCTTTAATTTGAGGAGATCTGGAACTTGACGTAAATTCCGTCAAAGCCACGGGAGCCTAAAATATAGGTCAATGTCACGGGGTCAAGGTACCTGCAGTGTCAGTACATCTAGGAGAAGCACTATGCAAGATTTATTGGTTGTGGGCCTTTTATTTGAGGAGATCTGGAACTTCGACGCAAAATGTGTCAAAGTCACTGGAGCGTAGAATATAGGTCAAGGTCACCGGGTCAAGGCACCTGAAGTGTCAGTACATCAAGGAGAACCTATATGCAAGATTTTATGGTTGTATTCCTTCCTTTTATTTGAGAAGATCTGGAACATCGACGTTTGTGGCAAAGTCACTGGAGCGTACAATATAGGTTAAGGTCACTGGGTCAATGTGCTTGCCTAGTCAGGAGCTCAGGGAGATGTTTAGTCTTAGTTGATAACAATAAAACCTTCGACATTAATGAAGAACTTCGACATAATGGTCAAAGTCACTGGAGCGCAAAAAATAGGTCAAAGTCACCAGGTCAAGGTGCCTACAAAGTAAGAAGGTCTAGGAGATGTTCTATGTAAGGTTTGATGGTAGCTGAGGCTTGTAGTTGACTAAAATAAAAACTTTTACATAAATGTCGAGCTTTGACGTAAATGTTAACAGACGGACGGACGAACGGACGGAAAAGCGGACGCCTATGTCGCACCCTGCTCCAAGCAGGTGCGACAAAAATACAAGTTAGAAATAATAATTTCACCCCTTAATATATTTTACCAGAAGGGGACCACTCTTACAGGAAAAAAACAATGAGTTTGCTCCCTTTTTTGGAGCCAATTCTACCCTGTAAGTGTGGTACCCGCGACAAAGAAGGAAACTATGATAGTTAATAGTCTTGTGTATATCCTTGACACGTGCAAGTTTTGCTATTGCTTCTTCTTCTTCTTTCATCTTTTTTCTTCGTCTTCTTTGTCTTCTTCGTCTATTTTTTGCGTTTGTAGCCTGTACGCAAGTGCGCATCTGCGTAAAGGATGCTACGCCCCTAGGGCTGGGGCTGCGGCAAACGTTTCTACAAGACGCTAGGCGGATGTGCTTCACTGAGCAATCCGATTTCGTCCACCTTCGATGTCACGTGACTTCCGGTGAGTGGGAAGTTAAACTCGCACACAGCCAAGTTCACCCAGCGTGCGTCAAGATTGACGAGGCGATCTAAGCAAGAAAGTACAAGCAAGGTCCAAGAAAACGTAAATATACTGAGTCAAAAAAGTTCCTATACATAAAATTGCTTCTGTTACCATAGTTACTACAAATGAAAAACACACAGAATTTGTTTTGTTTTAGTTAGAAGACTCATATACCATGTAAAAGCCAAAACTGTTTTTGTTTTTTATAAACTCGCCAGCCTGGGCTATTGTTTTAAACACCCAAGGGGTCACTGACAATTTCGCAGAATAAATCATAAGAAAGGTCAAGATTTAACACCATTAAAAATTAATTACACTTAGCACAAGATTTCTTAACATTGACACATGTAACCTTTTATTAGATACCCTGTGGGTCTATTCACAAAAGGTTTGTATCTTTAGTTCCATTTGCTTAGAGAAACAAGAGACCACGTACAGGCCTCCGATTCTTTTAAGTTGTGTGCAAAAATGCTGCTTTCAATTGAAACTCCAAAGGAAATCGAAATTGGTAGGGCTACATGCTACATGAATTTTCTACATTATTTTCCATCGTGGTTAACAGCAATGGTGGCAACAAAGCGCTTTTTAAAGAAATTGCAAAAATTGAACGACAGGTATAGAAACAGCAATAGTTTGAAAAATTGCTATATTTTTAATTGAAAGGGAGATAATCTGAGAATTTCACAAGTTAAAGCCTTGATTGTAGCGGAAGATCATGAGATATTGTAAAAGTAAAGTGAGTTTCGATGATCAGTGGTCATGACCTTTCATCTTAGACAAAAATGATCATCTGCGCATGCGCAATGCCAAATTCCTTACAAAACCTTTCTAGGCACATATTGCGAGACAACTCTTGAGCAGAATGGTATGGGCAAATGCAAATGTATGCAATTCGTAGATAATCGCCCGACTCGCATGTTTACAGCCACGTTTAGCTGAATGGCTGTCGGATAGCTACTGGAATTTACCCGGAAGCTGGTATAGTTGGGCTGTCGGATAGCTACTGGAATTTACCCGGAAGCTGGTATAGTTGTTACATGTGGGTTTACGGCGTCCCGCAAACCCCCATGCTGACAAGACAACCGAGCCTGATCTCTGACAGGTGTACGGGCAGCTGTGGGATAAGACACAAGAAAGATATCAAATGAATGACATGAATTATTTACAGTACCTATATTCAACAAAACTTTCACAAAACATCACATTTATTTGCTTCTGCGGCCCACTCACGACGTCCGCCCCGAAGGCAAAACAATGTTATGTGCTCGGAACGGGGTGACGTGAATGTCTACAGAAGCAAATAACAAAAAAAACAATAAAACAAGAAAAAGAAACACAAAACGCGACTGGCCAGATTAAACGTTCACTTAGGGTGAACCACAGGGTGAACCATTTCTTGTGCACCGCTGAACACTAGTTTGTCGACCATCAGTTGATTTATATCATTTATCTATTCGTATCCATCCGAACTTGAAGTCGCGGTAACTTCTTCGGTAAATCGATTCCAGGTCGTTTTCCACGACGTGTTTCTTATGGTCTCGACGGTTTGCTTTTGGTTTAGTCCGCCATTGCTGGACTCGAAACCGATGGCGTCGTACCAGTACCGGCTCCTATGTTGCAGGGAGCAGTAGGTCATCACACATTGTTGTGCCCGCAAATTACAATAATTCGACTAAGATACAGTTCACAAAACATACATGCTATATCATGATCACCCTCCCGGAGAAGTAAGAATATGTACATGCATATACCGTTATTGCGCATGCGCCGACCAGACACACAGGCTGATCAGTGCATGCGACAAATAACTGCACAGCAGAACTCCACTTGACTGCATCAAATTATCAGCAACCAGTGCTTGACACAAGAATACTCAACTTTTATGTTTCTTTACTGAGCACTACAGTTATCAATTAATGCTCACTACTACTGAGCATAATACCCATCAAATTCGTGCTCACTACATTATCACAGGTAAGAGGCAATTGAACAGACCACGCATTTGCGTTACCTGGTCACCCGACAATTACAGGAAACATAACTATTTCATACCCTTCTCCGCGACACGGCTCACAAATATAGCTTTTCACAAATTCATTACATTAACAACAGCTAGAAACTAAAAACAGAAAGATTTTCATCTATTCTCCACAGCATTTGTTAGTGTTTCATAAGGACCAACACTGTTTGCCGTAAATACTTTGTATTTGGTAGGCACCACGTCACAACCGTCCTCGTGACGCTGATGACGCACCTGACGTCATCCGCGCCGCTCAGGTCGTTATGACGTGTGGCGACCGAATACTCACTTATCATTATCACATTCCTTTTATGTACATACATGTACAAACCGAGTTCTCAAACAAAAAAACGGCATCATTACAAAATGAACTCGTTATTCTTCTTGAACAAAATTATTTCTACCCAACAAGAACATGCTTGTAAAATCAAATTCATCACGGTTCATCATCACGGATAACCCGACAGGCTTTTGTAAGAGTTTGCGCTGATGATGAAGATATGGTTAACCCGTCCTAATTTTACGTCCCCTCTACACCTAATGTCATATAGAGACGGGACCATGGTATTCTAACTACTGCTAGTCGAAAGTTATGGATCGAACAAGTGACCTGGCGTTTATTAATTATATTCTACAAAAGAGGTCTATAAAAGCCTAAATGAATCTAGAATGAGCGGGTGTCCAAACTTTACGCCTCACCAACACCCAGGGCCAGAACGAGACAGGACCTCGCTTAAAGACTAATTCTACTTCTGGAGAAGCTAGGGATCGATCCTGCGACTTCTAGCTGGCAAAGCTAGTAGCCTAATCACTACACCACAGATCCTTCAAAAGTGAATTCAGAATAGGCTTCAGAAAGTTGGGGTATACTAGAAGTAAACCCCTCCAAAACCTACAAGCATGTTCATACAAAAATAATAATAAACATAGATTTAACATACCTTTCAATATACTTTCGTTGTCCCGTCACGATGTTGTGTTCAATCGTTGGAACTTGACCTGCTGCTGAATAGTGTTCGTTTTTCAGGGTTTTTATATCTATGAATACTACCGGAAAATCATGCACACTCATATTAGCTCGCTAAAATCTTGGCGAGGTGAAGATACCGTCCACAATCATAGCCAGATTGCAAAAATCGATAGATAATGGATTTGAGATAATGGATTTGCGTTCAAATAGGATTTCCCTTAGGGAAAAAATTATGAAACGTCCCTACAAATCAATGGTATAACTGTCGTCAAACGAACACACACAACACCGTGACCGGACTGAAAATTATATGTGGCACAATTTGACGGTTGGCGATTTTAGGCACATTTTATAGAAATCAGCCTTATAGCGGCCAACTGTATGGTGAAAAAATCTCCACAAACCACTCATGCATACATCGTATGATATGTGCATGACTTGTGCATGGAGCAGCACATTTTGCCTACCGTATTTCACCTAAAATATTTCACTCGCACCGCCTTGCCATATACCTACTAAAATAATTTAGATGTGCATAAGCACCAGAGAGGTTTCCTATTCCATCTCGCAACAAAAGTTTTTTTTTTTTTTTTTGACCAGGTATATGTATGGGTTTACAACAGAAAGATATTTAAACAACTATTACAACAAAATAACAAAACACACACACACACACACACACACACACACACAGATAAAAACAACAACTCAATATTATGGCGTTTACACTCAGAAATATGACGTCATCTAATTTTTGTGGCTCTTACAGAGCCCTTGTTTGCATGTACTTCTTAGATGGACATTTTACATGTAAATTTCTTGAATGACATAATAAAGTCCAAATCATTGGCGTGTAGTCTCTTGTCGACGCATGCCACATGCGTACACGGCGTTAATATGACATCTCAATTTGCATTTATTTCCTCTACCCTTTAGGCTGTGGGGTCACATACCAGTCTAAAGCTGGCCCATGAGGTGTAGGCGATAAAGCCGATATAACAGTCTTTTCATAATAATCTCTGCATACCTCAACATCCTCCCTGATGTGTGATGCCATGCCCTAATTCATCTAATCATTATGATTTACTCGTTGACCTACAGCCACCCCCTCATTGCACGGCCAACCTGCGTACACAGATCAATAAAAGCGGTGCAGGCGAGTGTTATATCAACATGTATTCGACATCAACAGTTGTGACGTCAACGTAAATTTGACGTAACGACATTGCAGTCGGATACACGTGGTGGGACCGATATAGCCTCGTCAGTGCACCAAAATCTTACGGCATTTAAGACATAAGCTTATCACATTTAAGACAAACTTTTACATACACAAACACGGAAACTTTTTACTTCTAAAAGACTGAAATCTTTAATTAGAACCGAAAGTGCGCTAACTAAAATGCGCTACCACAGTTATGTTTTTTATGAAACATGTCTATAAATGACGGTGGAAAAGTCTACTTCTGCTCTGAGCACGGACCGCGCCCACACGTTAGAACCGTTTCACTGTGAGGCCGTTCTAACGAGTACCCACAATCTGCATTCCAAAGCAGAAAACATAAGTGCATCAACGTCATATAATCATTACTGTGACGAGTGGTCCGAGGGTACTCTGATACGAGTACACCGCCTCAGTCGACGAGAAGGGTACTTACTCGTACTGACAACCAGTAGGGTATGCTGGGTACTCATCACCTTGCCAACCAATGACGAGTTAAGGATACAATTTTGACAGCCAACGTCGAGTACAGAGTAATCGCTCCAGTCCTACATACTGGATCGGCGAGCCAAAAGAATAGCTAGAAAATTCGCTTGGAGCTACATGGTCGTTTAAAACAAAGTGCATAAAGACGCGCGCGACGTCTGATCAGAGTCTTCGCACAATAAAATGTATATTTATATCCTATCGTTGCATTTGATCAGTCTTCAGTGAAGGGCAAAAATGCACGTTTTTGCATAATTTAATGCTGCGTCTGATCAGGACCCTCAATGCAATAAAACGCACAATACTGAGTGATGTATGTGGCCTTAAACTGCGCCTGATCGTTATCTATAATAATTACATTGCTAGATTTCTAGAAATAACACACCCCTTCCTATAGTCTTTCAAATCGCAGTGAGACGTGACTGCACTTTTAATTTTAGACTGGTCCGTGTTTTAGGTATGGGATTTTATAGTGGGAGATATAGTTTTACTGCAACTCGTACTGCATCATACTAACCACTTGGCCACGACTTCTACGAGGGTCATCCAAAAATAACTGATCAATGCCTTATAACTATTAAAATAGGTTTTAAATACAGCTTACTTCTTCACAGTCCTTCGAAGTAATCTCCCCTCGAACGGATGACAGAATTTCATCTGCTTGGTAACGCTTCTATACCGGTTGCTAAGCAACTGAAGTTGATGCGTCGGACCTCTGCGTTCACGGCACACTCTAACTCGTCCAAACTTTCATAACGGTTTCCCCGTAAAGGTTCTTTCAACTTTGGAAACAGGTCGAAGTCGGGAGGAGACAAATCTGGCGAATACGGGGGGTGATCGAGCACTTCCCAGCCATACCCTTCCAACAGCTCCTTGACAACGTTACTTTTGTGTGGTGACGCGTTGTCGTGCAGAATTAACGGCGTGCAGTTAATAAGTTCTGAGCGCTTGCGGCGTAATGCTGGACGAAGTATGGTCCGTAGATACTTTTCATAATATTCTTTATTGACTGTTCGACCTGTTGGTACCCGGTGTGAGGTAAGAACGCCACGGAAATCATACGCAAATATCATCAACATCTTGGGACAATTCTGACTTCGGCGAAATTTTAATGGCCTCGGTGAATCTTTTGTATGCCATTCACTACTTTGCCGCTTTAATTCAGGCTCAAAAGACCGTATCCACGTTTCGTCGATTGCTACAATTCTCTGAAGCATTTCATCTCCTTCTTCTCCATACCTATGCAGGAGTGAGCGAGCGATTTTTACCCGATGGTGTTTTTCGGAATCTGACAGCATGTGAGGCACCCACCTGGCTGCAACTTTTCTCATTTTCAAACGTTCAAGCAGAATGGAATGTGCTGACCCATGGCTTATATCCAGTTCATGAGCTATCTCGGTGCATGTATATCTTCTATCATCATTCAATAGTTTCGCTACTTTTTCAACATTTTCACCATCCGTTGCAGACACAGGCCTTCCGCACAGGTGCTTGTTGCTTACATTGCTCCTCCCATTATTAAATTCACGTACCCACCTCCTGATTGTACTATACGCAAGTACTGACGTTGGTACAACTTCTTCAAGAGCGTTTAGAATCTCAGGTGCGCCTTTTCCTCGTCTTGATTCAATCTTAATATACGTAATCTGTTCTTCCCGCGTCAGCGTGAACGCGCAGTCCGCCATTACGTTGCGATAAATGACGTCACGTAAAGATGACGTCACGTAACGTCGTGTTTTGGCGCGCAATCTTCGACGGAGATATTGATCAGCAATCGTGCCAAATATTAGATACGTACGTCAATAAATAAAAAAATTATAACCCACTGATCAGTTATTTTTGGATGACCCTCGTACATAATGGCATTATACAAAACATCATTTATAATTTTAGAATTCTTTGAAAAAAGAAATCCGGTACCTGCTTACCCTAAAACATGGAATAGTCTTGCCACACTTGAACTTTGAACTCTCAAAGGTCGTTGATAAACTATAACCTTACACAAAGAAGTATCAACAATATCACATTTCACTGGAAAAGCGCTTTGAACATCATGATCAAAAATAGAGTCACTGTTTTTCTTACTTTTAGCACTACAAAAGCTTATCTGAGCCCCGCCAAGCGAATTTGTGTCTTCGAGCATTCCGTCATGACAAATTTTAACTGCGCATGCCCAGCCATTCAGAGGGGCCAGGGATATGGCTTTCTGTCTGAAGGTTCCTCTTGATTCACTGCTATGAGCGAGCAGCGAAGGTTCTGGCGAGACTGCGCGGATGCGCAGGCTCGCCTGAACCTTCGCTGCTCGCATAGGCGATAAATACCAAAATCGCTTGACGGGGCCCATCTGATTATCTACCTTAGTTGCACTACTGCTTTGCTTCTGACGCATTCCCCTACCGCGTTCGTGATAATCTCCCCTACGTCTTCCGCGTCCGCGGTTAGCACCACGATCAATGTTATGTCAGCAATATTGTCAGCAGTTTTATTATCCTCAATATTCGCTCGCGAAACCAACTTACGGCTAGGATGGTGCCAGCACTTAACTGTTAAGTGCGGCTTGTCGCATATCCCGCACTTTATATCCGGTTTCTGTCCAGTAACCCCCTCACTACTCTTACTTAGATCGTTGGACTTGAGCTGGGACACCCCTTTTCCGCCTAGTGCTGCCTTCGACACACAGCTAAGGACGCCGCCTCTCGCCTCCGCAAAGAGATCAGCTTCCCTAGCCATGTCAGATAGTCTTTCAAATCCACCCCCCCCCCCCCCCCAACTTCAAATGAACATACAAATCTCTACTGCAACACTACAAAAACACGAAATCACAGACTGCGTCATTTGATTTCACAACATTACCAAGGAATAGCCACTCATCAAAATAGCCCCTTTCTGCAACTGAACTGCATTAAAATCTCACTCTTAACTGGTCTCTCGTAACGAAACGTTTTACCGAAACCTCTTTCAGTCATGTCAAAATTTATCAACACAGCTTCATTGAGCTTAACATAATCATTTGCATCTTCATTTGAAAGCCTATCATAACCTTCCAGAGCACGTCCTTTTAACAATGCACTAAGATTTATAGCCCGACGACCTGTTTCCCATTTATTCGCGGTCGCGTATTTCTCAAACCGCGAAATGTAGCTATCCATCTTATCCTTTGCCTCGTCAAAGTAAGACAACTTAGGATCCTTAGCTCGCGCTGGTCTTTCAGCCTGCTCATGCGCGATTTTTATGTTTGACTGCAAACGCTCGCGCTCAAGCCTTAAGTTTAACTCTGGTAACTCCTTCTCATGAGCCAATTTGGCCATCTCTAAATCTCTTTCCTTTTCTACCTGCGCTTATTTAGCCAACTCCAATTCCCTATCATTTCTTAATCTAGCCAATTCCTATTCCTTTTTTTTTCTCTTTTTCCAACCTGTGCTATTTTAGCCATCCACCAATTCCCGTTCCTTTTCTTTTCGTTCCCTTACGCGCGACCTTTCCCTCCTTTCATTTGCCTGTTGCTCGATAACCCAATTCTGAAGTTCTTTCCCCTCATATCCTAAGCGGGTTCCCTGCTCTAATAACTTGTCCATTTTGAAGTGACGTATAATGAAACGTCAGTCAAAATATAAATAGAAATTGCTATAAAAGTAGCAAACATTTTCTCGATATCTTGTGAACAAGATCAGATAAAATGTTGATCAAACGAGCTACTTTAGGTTTTTAAGCCATCTTAATTCATGACAAACTTCCAAAGGATAACCCTCTCTAGAACATATTTGACGTCACTACAGCTGTTGTCTGGGAATGTGTGGCGGCCGTAAAAAGTCTCCCTGCCCTACATTATAGTGTAGTTTATATTTTCTTGTCCTTTGGGATCATTGATTCCATTGTGGAATTTTGAAAACATTTGAGGGTCACTGATGAGGCCTAAATGGCCGAAACTAGCTAGTCTGGCCCAGAAAACATGTACACTCCGTATTTTTCAGTTCTTTGGTGTATTCCTTGCTTCCAAAGGATAACCCTTTCTAGAACATATTATACAATAACGTCAAAATGCGTTACGTACGTCATAAATTCACAGGAAGGTACGTTGCTTCAAATGAAAATCTCCACTGAAGCTACGCCTCGCATATAAACACCAAGCTACTGATTTTGACGTTAGACCTACGTGACGTCATTGACAAGAACAGAACAAAAAAAGGGAAAACTTGATAAAAAGCACCAAGACAATGTATAGTTATCAGGGACACTCACGACAATCACTCAGCGATGACACTAGGCTGATCGGGGACACACACGACAAACCATGTAGCGTTAAAACTAGGCTGACTTTAATAATTAGTAGACCTAACTCATAACCGCCATCTGAGGAAAGGATAATAACCCCAATCTCAGTTTACACTTTAGATTTAGTATGTATTGCTCTTCATTCAAGTTAAGAGCGCAATGACTCAGCACTTCATCATACGTGTAGCTTTCACAAATTTTCGCCGCTACATGTACATACACAAGCAAAAATGGGCTCTTTAAATATGACAATAGCCACCAAAGTAAGTGAGCCCCAAGGATCCCTTAAGACATGCAATCTCTTACAGAGACCATCCAATTTCCTACACCAATGCCACAGGACTTCCGGTGAGCAGGAAGTTGAACCCGCACACAGCCAAATTCAGCTTCAAACACACCCAAAGGCAGCGTGCGTCAAGATAGACGAGGATGGTGGTCTAAGCAAGAAAGTACAATGTCCAGGTATATGTAAACATGCATGTATTTACAACAAAACGGTATTCAAACAAATATTTCAAGAAAATAACAAAACACACACACACTGTCACAGTTCAGTAATATGACGTCATCAAATTTCTTTGGCTCTTACGGAGCTCTTGTTCGCGATAATCGCTTAGAAGTACTTCTCAGATGGGCATCTACATGTAGATTTCTTCCGGGACATAATGTAGTCTGTTGTCGACATAAGCACCATGCGTTAAACAGCGTTAATATGTCATCTCAATTTGCATTTATTTCCTCTACCCATTAGGGTGTGGTGTCACAAAGCCGTCTAAAGCTGGCCCATGAGGGGCAGGTGATAAAGCCGATAGGCGATATAACCGTCTGAAAAATAAACATTTTATAATAATCTGTGCACACAAGCTCCCCCCTGATGTGTGATGCCATGCCCGCGCAAATTGAGGGTTGTGTAGCATTCATTTAATCATTAGCCATCCCTCATTGCATGGCCAACCTGCGTACTTAGTTCATTAGGAGTGTAGCAGCGAGCGTTACATCAACGGATATTCGACGTCAGCTAAGTTGACGTCACGACGTTGCAGTCGGATACACGTGGGGGGGGGGGCGATATAGCCTCGTCAGTGCACCAACATCTTACGACATTTAAGACATAAACTTACCACATTTAAGACAAACTTTTACAGACACAAATAAACAGAAACTTTTGAATTTTAAAATATTTAAATCATGTCTTTGAAACGCAAGTGCGCAAAGTAAAAACGCGCTATCACAGTTATGTTTTCTAATGAAACACATGGCTATAAATGACAATGGAAAAGTTTGATATCGTTTCCTATTTCTGCCCAGGGCACGGGCCGCGCCTTGACATGAGAACCCTGTCACTGAGTGAGGCCGAGTACCGTCAATCTGCATACTCCAAGACAGAAACAAGAAACAATAAGTGCATCAACGTCATATAATCACAGCGACGGGTCGCTCGAGGGTATTCTGATTCCAGTACACCGCCTCAATCAACGAATGAAGGGTACTCAATCGTACTGACAACCAGCAGTATATGCTGGGTACTAATCACCTTGCCAACCGATGACGCATAAAGGGTACACTTTTGACAACCAATGGCGAGTACAGTGTAACCGCTCCAGTCCTACATACTGGAGCGGCGAGCACAATGTACACCCACAAATTTCGTTTGGAACCGCATGCTCGTTAAACACAGTGCATAAAGCCGCACGTGACGTCTGATCAGAGCCTTCGACAATAAATAATAATAACATTAATAAAATTTCTTAATAACTTTTCGTTACATTTGATCAGGGACTTCAATGAAGGGCAAACATGTACAATACCATCATTACTGCATTATCCAATGCTGCGTCTGATCAAGACCCCCAAGCCAATAAAACGATTAATAACGAGTGATGTGTGTGACCTTAAACTGTGTCTGATCAAAATCTACATTAATTACATTGCTAACAATGCGTGTGTGGATTTTCTGCGTGCGTGCTCATGAACAAACGCCGTCATACACGGTATATAAATCGTCACGCGGTTTGTTACATGTGGGACAAACCCCCATGCTGACGAGACGACCATGGGTGATTTCTGACAGGTGAACGGGCAGTTGTGGGGTAAGGCACAAGAAAGATATTGCATGGAAGACATAGAAGACATAAATTATTAACAGTAACTATTTACAACAATACGAACATTTAACATTACACTTATTCGCCTCTATAATCATTTCACGGCGCACGCCCCGAAAGCAAAACTACGTTTTGTGCTCGAGACGGCTACGTGAAAATTATAGAGCCAAATGACAAAATAAACAACAAAAAAAATACTAATAAAAAATAATAATAAAACGCGACTGGCCAGATATAAGTCCACTTTGAGATGAACTGCGTCGATTCGCTGGTGTACTAAGAATTTAAATCTTGTCAACATGACTATCACTGTAAACTTGACTATCACTGCAAACTTGATTAGCACTGTCAAGTATCACTGTCAACTTGACTATAAGTAGACTAGCACTGTCATATCTACTATCACCAACAACTTGGCTATTACCAGCGACTTGGTTATCACCAGCAACTTTGCTATCACCAGCAACTTGTTATCTTATGGTCACGATGCTCTGTGAAACGGTGCTGCCCGCTTCTGCAGGGCATCTGGACCGATGCGTCGTACCAGTACCTGCTATCGACCAGGGAGCAGCAGGTCACCACGCGTCATTGTGCCACAAAATTACGATAATCGACTAAAATACAGTTCACGAAACGTATAAATGCTCACTAATTGAAGATGAGTATCATTTTGTCATTGAATGCCAAATGTATAATGATTTACGGAAGAAATATATACCAAAATATTATTGGCATAGACCAAGTATGTTTAAATTTACGGAGCTTATGAACACAAGTAATACTCGTCTTTTAAAGAACCTGGGTGCTTTTGTTTATCACTCTTTCAAATCCCGCACAGAGCTGCTATATTGATCTATATCGATTTACAGTATTTTCAATATCTGCACTTAATACTTTACATGTAAGACATTCCCATTGGTCAAATTACAGCTGATGACGTCGATTCACCGCCGGTGTGGGGTTACTACGTTACACAGACGTTGAGGCGACGTTATCAACCTTTTATGTGTCATCTCTAGGTAAAGAAGCCATATAGTCTGTTTTATCAAAGACATCGATTCAACTACATTTTCAATAATAACCATAGTCTATATTTATTAATTACTACGTTTTATATTAACAGTTGATACAGTAGTGACCATTTTGTTGCAATATGTGTACACATGTAGGCTGTATGTGTTGAATTGTATATATTGCCTTTGTTCAGTGTGTCTACAATGTAAAAAATGGGCGATTTTAAACCCTAGTATCTCGGCCTTTATTTCGATTTCGAAAGGCTGAGTGCGTGGGGTTTCTCATTTTCC
This sequence comes from Lucinisca nassula, assembly GCA_963580285.1. Taxonomy (NCBI): domain Eukaryota; kingdom Metazoa; phylum Mollusca; class Bivalvia; order Lucinida; family Lucinidae; genus Lucinisca; species Lucinisca nassula. Next base: position 408,859 of record CAUZLF010000083.1, on the reverse strand, counting down.
CATCTTCTGTATGTAAGCTGGTGGGAGGGAATATCCTTCTCTGAGTGTGAGAAGGAGTCCCCCCCTTCAGCTTGACATGTGTTTACAGTAAAGTTACTAGCATCTTCTCCGCTGTAGATAGTGCATTTGAGACAAAAGGATGTGACTGCTTCCTGGGTGGGGACTGACCCAATCAGGAAGCAGCTGGCTCCTCTACGCTCACAAATTTCCTCCCCCTTTCACAACTTTTCTGTCAAAATATGAAAGTATGCATTAATATGCAAGGGCATATATCTATGTATTTATAGGATGGGTATACGTATGTCTATACATATATGAACATGTGTATGTATATATGTATATGCATTCTGGAATTTTGGATTCCGATTTAAATTCCTTCGTCAAAGGGAAATATAATCGAGCTTATAATACTGGATATATATGTATGTTAAGAATACCTCTCTACAGTCTTTGTTCTGTCAATTACGCCATTGTATATGTTTTGTTTTATATCCTCATGGGCTTTACAGCCTTCTGGACTTGTTCAATAAAATTTCTTCTTCTTCTTCTTCTTCTACGTTATAACATGATCTCTGTCCCGGAGAAGTCTGAATATGTTCATGCATTTACCGTTATTGCACATGCGCCCACCAGTCACACATGCCGATCAGTAACGCGCAGCAGAACTTAACTTGACTGTGCATCAAAATATCAGCACCCAGCGCTTGAAACAAGAATACTCAATGTTTTTGCGTTAATATGTCATCTCAATTTGCATTTATTTCCTCTACCCATTAGGGTGTGGGGTCACATAGCTCTCTAAAGCTGGCCCATGAGGGGTAGGCTATTAAGCCGATAGGCGATATAACCGTCTGAAAATAATAAACTTTTTTTTATATAATCTGTGCACACCTAAACTTCCTCCCTGATGTGTGATGCAATGCCCGCGCAAATTGAGAGTTGTGTTACATTCATCTTATCATTAGCCACCCCTCATTGCACGGCCAACCTGCGTACACATATCATTAGGAGTGGTGCAAGCGAGCGTTATATCAACGGATATTCGACGTCAGCTATGACATCCACGTTAAGTTGACGTCACGATGTTGCAGTCGGATAAACGGGGGGGGGGGGGGGGGGGTACAGCCTTGTTAGTGCACCAAAATCTTACGACATTTAAGACATAAGCTTACCACATTTAAGACAAACTTTTACATACACAAATAAATACGGAAACTTTTAAATACTAAAATATTGAAATCAACTCTTTGAACGCAAATGCGCAAACTAAAAACGCGCTATCTGAGTTATAATGTTTTCGAATAAAACACATGGCTATAAATGACAGTGGAAAAGTTTGATATCGTTTCCTATTTCCGCCCAGGACACGTACCGCGCCATCACATTTGAACTCTGTCACTGAGTGAGGCCGAGTACCCACAATCTGCACACTCAAAAGCAGAAACAAGAAAAAATAAGTGAATCAACGTCATATAATCACAGCAACGGGTCGCTCGAGGGTATTCTGATATGAGTACACCGCCTCAATAGACGAGTAAAGGGTACTCAATTGTACGGACAACCAGCAGAATAGCTGGGTACTCATCACCTTGCCAACCGATGACGAATAAAGGGTACACTTTTGACAACCAATGGCGAGTACAGTGTAACCGCTCCAGTCCTACATACTGGACCGGCGAGCACAAGGTACACCCTAAAATTTCTCTTGGAACCGCATGATCGTTAAAAACAGTGCATAAAGACGCACGTGACGTCTGATCAGAGTCTTTGACAATAAATAATAATAACATTTATAAAATTTCTTTATAACTTTTCGTTGCATCTGATCAGAGACTTCAATGAAGGCCAAACATGTACAATACCTTCATTACTGCATTACCCAATGCTGCGTCTGATCAAGACCCCCATGCCAATAAAACGCTTAATAACGAGTAAACGCTTAATAACGAGTGATGTGTGTGACCTTAAACTGTGTCTGATCAGAATCTACATTAATTACATTGCTAACAATGCGTGCATGCATGTTCTGCGTTCGTACTCATGAACAAACGCCGTCATACACGGTATATAAATCGTCACGCGGTTTGTTTCATGTGGGTTTACGACGTCTCACAAACCCCCATGCTGACAAGACGACCGTGGGTGATTTCTGACAGGTGAACGGGCAGCTGTGGGGTAAGGCACAAGAAAGATATAAAATGAATGACATGAATTATTTACAGTATCTATATACAACAATACTAAATTATTAACAGTAACTATTTACAACAATACGAACACTAAACATTACACTTATTCGCCTCTATAATCGTTTCACGGCGCACGCCCCGAAAGCAAAACTACGTTTTGTGCTCGAGACGGCGACATGGAAATTATAGAAGCAAATGACAAAATAAACAACAACAACAACAACAAAAAAAAAATTAATAATAATAATAAAACGCGACTGGCCAGATATAAGTCCACTTTGAGTTGAACCGCGTCGACGCGCTGGTGTACTGAGAATTTAAATCATGTCAACACGACTATCACTGTAAACTTGATTAGCACTGTCAAGTAACACTGTCAACTCGACTATCACCAACAACTTGGCTAATACCAGCAACTTGGCTATCACCAGCAACTTGTTATTTTATGGTCACGACGCTCTGTGTAACGGTGCTGCCCGCCTCTGCAGGGCATCTGGATCGATGCGTCGTACCAGTACCTGCTATCGACCAGGGAGCAGCAGGTCACCAAGCTTCATTGTGCCTGCAAATTACGATAATCGACTAAAATACAGTTCACGAAACGTATACGCTGTAACATGATTGTTACATATGGGTTTACGGCGTCCCGCAAGCCCCCATGCTGACAAGACAACCAAGCGTGATCTCTGACAAGTGTACGGGCAGCTGTGGGGTAAGGCACAAGAAAGATATAAAATGAATGACATGAATTATTTACAGTATCTATATACAACAATACTAACACAAAACCACATTTATTTGCTTCTGTTGCCCACTCACGACGTCCGCCTCGAAGGCAAAACCATGTTCTGTGCTCGGAACGGGTGATGTGAATGTCTACAGAAGCAAAAAACAAAAACAACAATAAAATAAGAAAAAGAAACACAAAACGCGACTGGCCAGATTAAACGTTCATTTAGGGTGAACCACTTCTCGCGCACTTCTGAAAACTAGTTTGTCGACCTTGTTGTAAACCACAAGTTGATTTCTATTATTTATTGATTCGTATCCATCCGAACTTGAAGTCCCGGTAACTTCTTCGTTAAATCGATTCCAGATCGTTTTCCAATACCTGTTTATTATGGTCTCGACGGTCTGTCATTAGGTTTGTCCGCCCTTGCTGGACACTGAATCGACAGCGTCGTACCAGTACCTGCTCCTATTTGGCAGGGAGCAGCAGGTCACCACACATTGTTGTGCCTGCAAATTACGATAATTCGAATAAGATACAGTTCACAAAACATACATGCTATATCATGATCCCCCTCCCGGAATAATAAGAATATGTCCATGCATATACCGTTATTGCGCATGCGCCGACCAGACACACAGGCTGATCAGTTCATGCGACAAATAACTGCACAGCAGAACTCAACTTGACTGTGCATCAAATTATCAGCACCCAGCACTTGACACAAAAATACTCGAAGTTTATGTTTTCTTACTGAGCACTACAGAAATCTATTAATGCTCACTACTACTGAGCATAATACCCATCAAATTCGTGCTCAGGCAATTGAACAGACCACGCCTTTGCGCTACCTGGTCACCCGCCAATTACAGGAAACACAACTTACTATTTCATACCCTTCTCCGCGACACGGCTCACAAATATAGCTATTCACAAATTCATTACATTAACAACAGCTAGAAACTAAAACAGGAAGATTTTCATCTATTCTCGACAACATTTGTTAGTGTCTCATAAGGACCAACACTGTTTGCCGTAAATTCTTTTTGTATTTGGTAGGCACCACGTCACTACCGTCCTCGTGACGCTGATGACGCAGCTGACGTCACCCACGCCGCTCAGGCCGTTATGACGTGTGGCGACCAAATGTTCTCACTTATCATCATCACGTTCTTTTTATGTACATACATGCACAAACCGAGTTCTCAAACAAAAACGGCATCATTATAAAATGAACTCGTAATTCTTCTAGAACAAAATTAATTCTACTCAACATGAACATGCTTGTAAAACCAAATGTCAACCCCCAAGTACGAGGACTGTTCAAATATGAATGCAAGTAGAACGTTTTCTCATGCACTAATGCGAAAATCACCTGGAAATAAATATCACAGCGTAGAAAAACATTTTACCTATACATTGATACCAAAATTGTTAAAATCCGTCCACTTTAGCCATGTGTATCGTTCGATAAACACTGTCTACTCTTGTATACTAATACAAAACATGGTTGGAAGAAGGTCAGAATACGCCGTTAAAATACGGTCCTATATTCAGAATCGTTGTATTCTTGGTATACGGTGCAAAGACATTTTTGATGAAATATGTTCGGTTTATGGGCACAATGGAATGTCTTTTCCGACAGTCTTTCGTTGGTGTAAGAAATTCAGCTGTGGGCTAGACTCAACAGAAGATGCACCACATTATCGTCGGTCGAAAAGAGCAACCACTGCCAAGATGGTTGCTAGAGTGAAAGAAATAGTTGCTACCGATGCACGATACACCACTAGGCAAATAGCTAGTGTGGTTGGCATCTCATTAGGAGCAGCTCATACAATTCTGAAACGGGATTTGAAAATGAGAAAGATCTGTGCTAGATGGATTCCCCATCTGTTGACAGATGAGCAGAAAAAGACAGGCGTTCAGTGCGCCAAGAAGTTGCTTAAAAAGTTTCAAAATTACAATGCACGGTATTTCGCTAATGTCGTCACAAGTGACGAGACATGGGTTCACTTTTTGAGCCAAAACGAAAGATTCAGAACAAAATATGGGCAACAAAGTATTGCAAAAGACGATGCACTGCAAAGGGGACCATGAGCGTCAAGAAGGTAATGTATGCCATATTCTTTTCAAATCAGGGCCCTGCTATTCAGGTTGCTGTGCCTAAAGGCAAATCTGTAAATGCGAAGTTTTACAAGAATAAAGTTCTTCGAAAATTGAAGAAATATTTCAAAGAACGAAGACCCGCAACTGGTTTGGCCAATGTCAGATTGCTACATGACAATGCGTCATCGCACAAGGCGTTCATTGTGCAAGACTATCTGAAGCAAGAAAAGGTTGTTGAACTCCCTCACCCCCCCGTATTCCCCTGACCTTGCCCGGGTGACTTTTTGTTCCCGCGGCTGAAAAATACCTTTCTGGTCGAAAATTTGTACAGCGCAAACACCTCGGTTCTGCAATATTCCAGTGCCTCCATAGTATACCTCGAAAAGACTACCAAAATGTATTCAATGATTGGATCAGAAGACTGAAAGTTTGTATATCTTTTAAAGGGGAATACTTTGAGGGGACAAAATAAATTTATCATCGAAATCTATCACGGAATCATTTTTATGTGCTTAGTTGCATTCATATTTGAACAGTCCTCGTACCTTGCACTGGTGACAACCTCAAGGACATGGCCGTGCAGTTTGTATGGAAAATTTACTGGTTTTTTAGAGGTAGACACCCTAACAACCTGATACTTAGAGGGGTTAAACTCCATGTCCCACCTGGATTCCCACATAGTCTGTCCAGGTCCTGCTGCAGCACGCCACTGTCATCCGCAAACAGACATACTTTTGAGGTTAGCTCATCTGGTAGATCATTGATGTATAACGGCCCCCGCCCATAGGGGCTTGAAGAAATATATGGGCTACATGATGCTTCCACGCAGAGCTGAATTCGGCCCGCACACGAGTACTGGTAAATTGCTTAGAGGATCTAAGCCTGCCCGGGCAAAGCGGTGCGAGTCGGACCATCCATGATTATAAACCCTATTGATTTCATTGGGCGACAGGGCTGGAGATGTCATTTCATCTCAATGTCGGGTAGAAGTCCCACAAAATTGAAAGCAACGTCTCCAAAATGACCTTTACAGTGTTGACAGGGACGTTAAACCTCAAATCAAACAAACAAACATTGATCTATGTGAGGAACAAAATCGGGCCCAGGACAGAGCCCTGTAGGACACCCGAAGTCACTGGTACAGATTCGGATTCCTCACCATCAAGGACCACAGTCTGCCAGCGGTTACCAAGGAAGGCACGGATCCAGCGGAGGGGGTTTCCTCTGACCCGAACTGATGGAGATTCCAAAGAAGCTTTGAGTGGTTCATATTCAGTATGAATTTATGTTGGCAAGATATAGCTTAATTGGGACTGTTTCACTTTTTTTTTGTATTTTTTTTTTTTTTTGGTTTACATCAGTTCATTTTCAGCAGAGTTATAGCCCTTTAATATTAAAAACAATTGATTGCTGAAAGTGATATTTTGAATTGTACTGTGTTGGTTGGGGGATAGGGTGGTTTTATTTTAGTAACTTTAAGCCAAGCATTCAATAAGAGTTATAACTATAATATAGAGATTAAGATTCCCATGAGTTATCAAACAATCTGTTTTATTGTTTCAGAGTGTTGTTCAATCATTATCCACTTTATTCATTTTTGCACAAATGATTTTGTAGAGAGATATTTTTTGTTAATTTTAAATTGAAAATCCCTGACCAAAGTGTTGATTGATTGTTGAAATGGACATAGTAATAACCATGCCCGTGACTAGGCAGTGCCTAATTTCATATTATAGGGATTTGTCAGGCCTAGTAATTCGATCATGCGATGGCCATACAACATTGACTCACATAAAACGATTTGCATGATCGACCTGTCGCCTGTATGGAATATTGCACAAGCCAACCAGAAGCGAATATCAAGAGCTGCGACTTCATTCAAAGGGTTGGAAAATACAACCTTTTGACTAAATCTGTCTGATATGACAAAAGATAAAATGACATGTTACGGGCATGTATGAAACTGCCCATAAAAGCAAATAATTTACTGTTATTAAGAAAAATATGAGCAGGCCATTATACTGACAGAGCATATCAACCGTTGCATATAAAATCTAGAAACTTGTCAACAAGTCGTATATGCGCATTTGAACTGTTCTGAGCCATCTTAGCATTTATATGCTTGTAAGTTTGGGGTTTATGAACGATACACCTTGTCGTGACACTAAAATATGGGGTGTATGAACGATACACCTTGTCGTGACACTAAAATATAAGTACATATGTATTCTTGCAAGGGCATTAAAACCCAAAGCCGCTCGTTAGTAAAATAAAAAAAAACTACATGAAAGCATGTGAAAATTCTCCGATAAGCAGACGAAGCCGAAAATTTACATCACCAGAATAAGTCCGTGTAATGAACACCCCCGGAACCGGTTTTTCTGATCAATACATAGGTTGTGGGTACTCGTTAGAACCGCCTAAATGCGGCGGCTCAAATGAGCACCTAAATTTTATGTTTTCAAGAATACGTGAGAAAAAAATAAATACTACAAATTTTCATTCAATAACTTCACTGTTTTGGAGAAATTAAAGAATACACTGTATCGTCTGAGAAAGTCATAACGTCGTGTAATACATTCGAAAAGCCACTAGTTGATTAAATATGCAAATTAGTTAGATACGCCCCGTAACGTTACTTGTACGGCGTCCTTAATGATGCAGCATTTACTAATGGCGAATATCGGCATTTTTATTGAGCGATAGTGAACACGATCCGTTTTAAATTGAATCTTGCATTCGTGCTCATGTATTATTGAAAAAAGTAAACCCGTTGAAGAAAAGTGAAAAATTGCTAACACTCCTGTAACTCAAGTAGGATCCTACATATGACGCACGGATGTTATCGTAATAACAAATACCTCACACCTCCAGCCAAGACACCAAAGGGAAAGAAATCCATCACGAAAACACGCCTATAAAATGTGATCCCCTTAAACCACACTTTTATACAGTAAAACTGGAGTTTGCAGGGGTATACATTACTTTCCTTTTTGATTTTTCGTTGGTAAGTAAATTTACAATGTACAGTCGAACTTCAATGGCTCGAACCCCTTTGGGACCATGAAAATTTGTTCGATACAGCGGTAGTTCGAGCCACTGAGGTTACTGTCAGGAGGCATAGCGAGATACTTTTAGACATCTTTTCGGTGTTCTATAATGAATATGTATGCTGTGTATACTCATTAGAATCGCCTCATCGAGGCGATTCTAATGAGTACACACAGCATACATTTACAAGATAAAAGACAAAAATCTCCTTAATTATCCCGCACTATTTCTTATGTAGAGGATTTCGCTAGGGGCTCAAGAATGGGTTCGACTCATCCATGGTACACGAGCCATCAGTGTTCGAGCCATCGAAGTTCTACTGTATTTGTATATGCGTGTGTTCGTAATGCCCAACATAAATCAAGTTAATCATCCTAAAAACGTCATAAGCACAAAGATAAAAAGGCAGTTACTTTCCCACAAATTGTCATCAAAAATAAATAGTGAGGGAGTTTTAGTTTTACGTCCCACCAACAGCTAAGGTCATACGGAGACGGGACCTCGGTTTAAAGACTCATCCGAAAGTCTGGAGAAGACCGGGATCGATCCTGCGATCCCTGGTTTACAAGGCGAGTAGCGTAACCACTGCACCACGGAGGCTTCTCAAAAATAGATTTTTTGGTTTTGCTTTTACGACCCTTTCAAGATTATTTCACTCATATCGAGCCGATCTTTAATCAGAGGTGGGCGAAACCCGGAGTACCCGATGAAAAATCGCCTGACCTACTTAAGGTATCAATTATGAAAGCATTCGCTACAATTGTTTTACGATGCTCTTAAGTTATTATTAATATATCCCATTTTCTCTTAATATATATAAACAAAAATATTTAGAATAAGAAATTCCAGATGGGCCCTATTAACGATCAACTGCTTCTAAACAACATCTAATTAATTTTATGACAGCATCGTAAACAATTGTACCCGGGGACTGGGACGAGGACCCTGCTTTCGTAGTCCCCACGGACCGGATGCAGGCTGGAAACAGACATGCTGGTGCATTGGCAACTGAGAGCAGTTGCTGGCAACAGAGGGCTGTTGCAATGGCTAAGCAGACTGGTATTAGCCATAAAACTCAGCAGGCAATCAGCGTTAAAATGACGTCCTATCAACATCGATGCGATGAGATGACGTCACTCCGACGTTGATACGTCATTTTAACGTTGTGTGCCCACTGGGAACAGACAAATTCCTTGATGGTGTTCCGTTTTCCAATTCTGACCTCAGATCCCTGACGTGAAGAAAGACCGTCACCAGTAAAGAGAACCCATTTGTAACTATGACACAGGAATTACTACATTACCTCAAGTAGAACTTCACTGCGAGCTTCGGCGAAAAAGGTAATTAGGAAGTCGCATGCAAGGAAGTGCCCAGCCTCTTTGCAGACATGCACATCTGCAGAAAGCCAGAATGCCTCTGGCTGGTAAAGAGACATAAATAGTCGGTCCCACCGGAGTCCAACAATTGGTTTTCTTTTGGTCCAGCAGTTATCATTTAATGCTGTCCAGTCCTCAACGTTGTTACATCTCTATTCGTTTAATTTAATTTCTCGGGAATGTTGCACTGGCGAGTTATAAATCCTTCATGCGGACTGAACAAATTGTCTATACCACGACTGAAACAAGGGTGAGGATTGTGGCTATGTTAAATAATAATAAAAAATACGGACCTTTAGCAAGGCGGTTTTTATTTTGTGGTTTATTTTTGTTATAGTTCGTCTTGCATACTTGTATATTTGTATTGCTTATGACTCGCACGGGCCTCCGTGGCCTAGCGCCGTAGGTTCGAGCCTCGCTCGGGCCACGTGTGAGACGCCAAGTTCTGCAACGGAAGGTCAGGTGGTTTTTCTCCGGGTACTCCGGTTTTCGCCCACCTCTGATTAACGATCGGCTCGATATGAGTGAAATAATCTTGAAAGGGCCGTAAAACCCAAAACAAAAAAAAAAAAAAAAAAAAAAAAAAAATTGCTTATGACTCGTCTTAACTTCTGACTAAAACAAATAACCAACTGACGCGCCCATTACGATAACACATCCGTGTGATATAGTGAATTTTTCAAACCCCAAAAACGGTATTTTCTTTCTGATAAAAATCTGTGATATTTTCCTTATTTCTGCTTCAAACATAGGTTTTGGGTGCTCGTTAGAACCGCCTCATTGAGGCGGTTCTAACGAGTACCCACAACCTATGTCTTGGAGCAGAAATAAGGAAAATAATGTTTACCCCCGTAAACCCCAGTTTTCTCTATATAAACGGGGGTTTAGGGGGTCTTTATTTCACGGACTTGTTCACGTGATGCTAATAGACAAAAAGTACGGAGTGATAGTTGAAAAAAGGCGTTGTTGAAATAATAATTCGATATTTTCTGACATTACCTGAGGACTGTGTGTGACAGCATATTAGATTTATACACGAACGTCTGAATTACAAATGCAATTCTATGAGATGATATATATAAGCCTCATAGGAGATGATATATATAAGCCTCAGGCTTACTGTCAAATCCTATTTGTCAGTTCCAATGTATTAAATTGTACACGGTATTTGCTAGAAATAAAATATTGTTTAAACCACATGCAATTGTTGACGTTTGCAGAACACGACGTTTCTCTCAAATATGATACATTCATAACGAGCAATTTCTGGCAGAGTGGATTTTTGTTGAAACAGGCGATCATTCGTCACCATTGGATCAAACTGCCAATAACGTAACCTAACTGATCCGATGAATACAAAATTATTTTGTGAGCTGAACACTGTAGCAACTGACCACATCACGGTAACTGACCACGTGACATATCTCTACTTCGCGATACTGCACGGCGTTGTTAACAAGACAAATTTTCCGATCTATCGGAATGTTAAATATTTGAATTTTGGATAACCTTTCGGCCATTTTGCGGTAAAGTAACTGCCATTTTTGCTTTTCACGTGTGACTTTTTTTCATTTTGATGAAGTAATTTTAAGTTTGTATTTCATTCCCTTTGGTGCTTTTGATGGGAGGTGTGAGGTAATTCCATTACGATAACACACCCGAGCGACATAACGCTTTTTTCACATCTCCAAAATGGCTACTTTTCAGAGGAAAATCTGTGCTATTTTTGTTATTGTACTTCAAACATAGGTTGTGGGTGCTCGTTAGAACCGCATCATTGAGGCGGTTCTAACGAGTACCCACAATCTATGTCTTGGAGCAGAAATAGGAAAAATAATGTCTACCCCCGTAAACCCAAGTTTTCTCTGCATAAAGTTGGGTTTAAAGGGGTTCGTTTTTAGGATTTGCTCACGCGATGCTATCTATTCCTCATCACTGCCACCACTTCCATATGGCTAAAAAGGAATCAAGTATTGTTAAACAAGAAATCCGCAGATGGCTATGTTGTGCCTTATGGACTTGAACGTTATTGCGAGGTGTTGTCGCAGATGTTGACCGCTTGATAAACGAATGGTGGGAAACTGAACGCCTATATAATGCCATGCTTAAAATAGATACTACAAAATTAGCCATCACGAAAACACGCCTATATAGTTTTGACCCCCTTGAACCCCACTTTTACATAGTGAAACTGGGGTTTGCAGGGGTAAACCTTTTTTTTCTTATACCTGCTCTAAAATATAGATTGTGGGTACTCGATGAGGCGGTTCTAACGAGTACCCAAAATCTATATTTTGATCAGAAATAAGAAAAATCAGTTTTTCATGTTAAAATTTTCTTCTTTTTTTTCGGCGATAAAGGTAATGTTTTTGTATAGGCGTGTTTTAATAATGCGAAGCAAACTTCACAGAGCCTGAAATGCAAACTTCAATTAAGCAAAAATAGCAGCTTGTAAATATAGGATCTTTCACGAGTGGTCATTTCATATGATATTTATGAAACAAGCCTTTGGTTAATTTCATAAATTTCATATGAAATGAACACGAATGCAAGATTATGTTTATCATATGACCACTTTAAAAAGGATTTTATCTCCTTTGAATTTGACATTTTGTTTTCGCAAAAAAATGCATTGTTGACATGGACGTCGCCATGACGTTACTTAATCCCGCCAAAGTGTTATTGAATAAGTGGTCATACGATATTTATTTCAGGACGATATCTACTGCTTATCAACGACATCATGTAATAAAGTAATATATTAGTTAGAACAATAATTCCAATCACGAAAGCACGCATATAATTTTGACCCCTTGAATCCCCACTTTTTATAGTTAAACTGGGGCATACAAGGGTATACAATTTTTATGTTTCTCTTATTTCTGCTAAAAATATAAATTGTGGATACTCGTATCACAGTCTCGTCGAGGCGTTTTTAAAGAGTACCCACAATCTATGTTTTTTGTGTTTTTGGGGGCAGAAATATGAAAACTTTCAGAATCTTTATCTGAAAATCTTCACTTTTTGTTGGTAGGCGCTTCACTATGTTTGAAAAGACGTGTTCCCCTAATGCACCGAAGGTTATGTCCTGTCTGTATGGACTTAAGACTGTTGCCGCAAATGCTTATTTTTTTTTTGTTTGTTTAGGAGTTTAACGACCTAAATAGTGTTGACTGGGCTGGTAAACACCAATACAAACAAACAAAACAGATTGTGGGGACTCGTTAGAATCGCCACGGCGAGCTGGTTCTTACTTGTAACTACAATGCTTTTGAAGTGGTTCTTACGAGCAATCACAATCTATGCTTTTGAGCAGAATGAGAAATAATGAATGCCCCTTGGCCTGTTAACCCATTTTTCCATTATATAAAAGTGGGGCTTTAATGGGTCAAAAATATATAGGCGTGTTTTCGTGACAGATTAAAGCAGGATCAACTGAAATTTTAAGCAAAAAGTAAAATATAGAGTCTGAAATGCAAAGCTTAATTAAATGAACGTAACAACCCGTAAAACAAAGCATTAATTAAGAACAAGAATTCCAGCGAAGAATATGTCTAGCGTGTATGCACTTCAACCTAAGGATGAACAATATGGTTATAGCAAAGGTGATGGCTTGGCAAACAAACATATGGATGACCAAAAGGATGGAAAGCATTTGCAACAAGTATTTATGAATGACAAAACAAATACATGTAAATGACATACAATAAATAAATACGTATAAATGACATTCCAATTACCGGCAAACATGCATAAACACATATATACATTAAGATGAAACATTCGAAACGAAGCAACTTTGGATATAAATAAAAACAACGCAAACAAAACAAAAAAAAAAATGTCAATTTAACATCGACTGACGAAAAGAACATATTCATGACAACTCAGCTCAATGAAGACCTCGTCGCAAACAAACGTCCGAAATACCAACACAAGAAAGACAATCAAAATACACACACATCTAAGACCTACAAAGCAAAACCGACCTTTAAAAGACCAACGCAAGCAACAAAACCACTTTAAACATGCCTGCTAAACCAACCAACAAAACACCAAATAGCCAATGGAAATGTCCAACAGCGGTAACCTCTAAAAACAAACTCAAAAAGCCAATGAAGCAAAATTATCACGTTTTAAGAAACACTAACAGAAGAAATGACCACATAACGCACATAAACGCTGTTATTCAAGTAAGTACCACACCCCACGCCCCTAAAAAAAGACGAAGAGACGACTAAAGTAGGATTCAGTAATTCAGTAATCAACAAAACGGCAAACACCAAAAGAACCCATAAAAAGACAAAATAATAACACACGTGACAAAAAAAGACACAGACCAACTCAACAATGAACTCAACGACAAATATAAAAAGAGCCTAAAATGACCAAATAATAACATAACTAAACCAAAGTAGTCAGGAGAAAACAGCTCGCCAATGAGGGGAATAAGTTAGATTGCGAGCTTGTACTTCATACATATTGCAACCAAGTGTTTTTTAGGTGTGATTATCTACCTATGGCGCACACTAGGGTAGTCTGAAAACAAAAGAAAACTAATCAGAGGGAATGAAGTCCAAAACTAAGAAAACAAAATGAGCATTTTTTTTGTATCTGAAACGCTATCTTGACCCCATTTTCAAGTTTGGTCAGAATAATTCGGACGAACAAATCATTAACAATATAACGGGCGTATAAAAACTCTCGAACCCCGCAATTCACAGTTTCGTGGTGTAGTCCTTGCTTCAACCTGGTTACGGAACATAATTACCTCTTTTGCCAAGACCAGGCCATCTCTGTAAGTTTTTAAAAGCCCTGGAGCAGTGGGTGCTAGATGATAGAAAACAAGAGATCGGAAAGAACGGATAAAAGCAAAACCAGCAGAACAGAGACAATAATGAGACGGGCTGATCTGAACTCCATTGGTATTCGGGGTAGCTAAAATGCATCACATATCTTAATGAAAATTTATATTCTTGAAATGCCATAACACTTTAATTAGACATAACCTATCAGCATATATACTGGACTGAAACAAAACATGTACATCAACCTGTGCTCAGAGCACCGTGCCATTAGAGGCTTTTTCAACAAACCATGGGAAGTCAAGCAGTTGTAAAGGGAAAATTTATATTCTTGTAGGACAGAGCACTAACACTACTGCAGCACAAAAAAATGAAAAACAAAACCCTACCCTCCGTACGCAGGGCCCCCCAACGCACCATGGCGCACGTTGTACAACCAACACCGTACTCCCACTATGAAACAGGTTGTACTGGTTGCATGACACTTACCAGCAGCAAGACAGGACCTGACAGATGGCATTACAAAAGACGGCTAGCCTATGTACAGGGTATTTCCTTATTCCGGATAGGTTAAAATAAAAAAATCAGACATAGTCCACTGACATATGTACAGTACTTCATTACACAAAAATAAAACACACAACCCTCCGTTCGAAGCGCTTATGTCACGGGAGCCTTCTTCAACAACAAAGGAAGGCCAGCCTTGTATAGGATAAATGTATAGTTTTGATTGGCCGTTGCACTCAAATCAGATATAACCTACGAGTTTATGTACAAAAAAACTCATTCATTCATAGCCCCCCTTGTCATAGGAGCCCTCTTCAACATACCATTGGAAACCTAGTCTTTTTACAGAGACATTTATATTCTTGAAGGGCCATAGCTCTCAAATCAAACAATCAACCAGCATATTGGCAGGGCAGCAGCACAAAAACACGCATCCATGCGCAGCGCCCCATGACATTGGAACCTTCTTCAACATACCGTGGAAATTCTAGGCTGTGTACAGGTGAAATTTACATCCATGAAATGCCATAGCACTCAAGCAGATGTCACCTACCTTATATACAATGCCGCAGCAAAAGAAAAAATTAACACTTCGTGCGCAGCGTTCCGCCCCACGCCAAGGTGCACGTTGTACAATGCGAAACCATCCACCAGGATACAGGTTGTACTGGTTCTGCATGGCTGTTCCTAAGAAGCAAGCCATGTGCAGCGCCCCGCACCTTGGGCGGCTTCTTCAACATTAAAAGGCTAGCTATTGTATATGTGAAATTAATATTCCTGAAGGGCTGCGGCAATTATAACCTACCGGCATATGTATAGACTGCAGCACCTAAAATAACATACATGGGCAGAGCCCCATGCCGTAGGAGCCTTCTTCAACAGTCTGGCCTTTGTACAGGGGAAATTTATATTCTTGAAGGACTATAGCCCTGAAATCATTTGTCACCTACCAGCGTGTGTGTACAGGGCTGCAACGCCTAAAACATCTATCCGTATGCAGCGCCTTGTGCTAAAGGAACATTCTTCAAGATACCATGGAAAGTCTAGCCTTTGTTCAGGAGAAAATTACATGCTTGGAGGGCCTTAGCACTCAGATCAGGGGTAACCTAGCAGAAAATGGACTGGAGCACAAGAAAAAAAAACACCCGTTCTTGTGCAGCGCCTCGCTCTATTGGAGCCATTTTCAAGATAACAAAGGCAGGCTAGCCTTTGTAGGGGATGGGGGATTTATATTCTTGAAGAGCCATGACTTTCAATTTGACATAACCCACGAGAATATTCCAAAAGAAACCCATTTAAGTCACAGCACCCCATGCCACAGGAGGTTTCTTCATCATACAACCTGAAGTCTAGCCCTTGAATAGGAGTAACCAATATCCTTGGAGGGCGCACGCAAGTCAGATGTTATCTACTAGCAAATGTAGAGTAAACCCAACTGTGCGAAGGGTACCATGCCAAGGGAGCCTTCTTCAACGTACAATTGGAAGTCTAGCCTTTGTTCAAGTTTGTTCAAGGGAACTTTATAATCTTGAAAGGTCACAGCACTTAAATCATATGTAACCAACCAGCTAATAGTGCAGAGTACTGCAGCACAAAACAAACAAAAATAAAAAAGAAAATCAACCCTCCTCTTTTATACCATAGGAAGGCTAGCCTTTGACAAGGGACATTTTGTTGTTGTAGGGCCATAGTACCCATATTAGACACGACCTACCAGCATGTGTAAAGTACTGCAGTTCAAAAAATATAAACAAAATCCACACGACCGTACGCAGTACCCCGTGTCATGGGAGACTTCTTCAACATAGTCTAGGAGGCCTAGCATTTGTATTGGAGACATTTTATATTCTTGAAGGGCTAAGGTTCCCATATCAGCCATATCGTCAAATGCACAGGGCTGCATCAAAAACAATATCCGTACGCGTGATCCTGTGCAACAGGGGCCTTTTTCAATATACCATGGAATGTCGAGACTTTGTTCAGAGTGAATTTATATTCTTTGAGGGCAAAAGTACTCAAATCAGACGTAACCAATCGATTATATTCACTAAGGCCAGTATGACAATTCATCTTATGACATTCCATTCCGTTATCTTATCGTTTGCTTGATTAGTATGTTATTTACATTATTATACATTTCACTACATCACCTTTTCGTATTTTTGTAGTGTTTACTTGTTTACTTTGCCATTATCATATGACTGTATAGTGCTGTAATGAAGTTCTATTAGGGGAGGGCCGTAACTAATGTTGGTAGAACTTATGGCCCGATCCTATTGCTTGTTTGGAGGATGCAATAAAATATGTTTAAACTAGATTATGTTTAGTACTTAAGCACAAAAAAAGAAAAAGAAAATCCACCTTCCGTGTGCAGCGTCGCGTACCTGGCCATGGCACACGTTGCACAATGTGACACCACCCACCACGATACAGATTGTATTAGTTTCTCATGGTCTAACCGGCCCTGAAATAGAAGTGGAGGCAATGATCTGAAAAGCTGGAAACAGCACAAAGATATATTGACCTTTGTACAGGGGAAAACTATATTCTTAACCTACTAGCAAATGCATAGTACTGCAGCATACATAACTCACCCTCCTTTCGCAGCGCTCCGCGTCTTTGGACGATTCTTCAACATAAGAAAGCTAGCCTTTTTTAGGGGAAATATATATTTTGAGGGCCGTGACGCTCAAATCAGGCATATTATACCAGCATGTGTACAGGGCTGCATCACAAGAAATACACCCATCCTTGCGCAGTGACCCGTGCCACTGAGTTATATTCTTCAATGGCGATAGCACTCATATATCAATTATCAGCTAAAGTACATCACTGCAACATAAAAATAAAACAAAAACACACCCTCCGTGCACAATATTTCGCAGTGCGCCATGACGCTCCTTGTACATCGTGACACCACCCAACATGATATAGGTTGGACTGATTCTGCATGGCTCTTGCCCAGTAGTACGACAAGTCAAATCTAAACAAAATCCGACAAGCTGGAACCATTCTTCAACATAACTTTGCACGGGAGAAATTCATATTCTTGCAAGCCAGACATGGAAATCCGTGTTTGACCCTGGGATAAAAATTTATGTTCTGACCCTGGTTTTTCGACCCAAAATCGAATATAATCACGTCTTTGATAAATGCACTGGTTGGTTGCGACCTCGTATGCGCCGTCGTCAAGGTTGACGTCACTAAACATTCCTGCAGTGTCAACACAGTGTGGCGGACGTTGGTAACCGAAGTGACAGCATCATCACAATCAGCGCTAAGAATTGGACGGTATGCTAGAAAAGACTCCTATATGGGTGTGAGGGGTGGATAGAAAAATCCATCCCTTGGCATCACTGTTCGGCATCACTCGGCAAGCCTTGTGATGCCGGATAGTGACCCTTGGGACGGATTTTTCTATCCACCCCTCATACTTCTATAAGATTCTTATATTCTTAAAGAGCCTTAGTACTCAAATCATACATATCCTACTAGCATATGTACAGTACTATTGCACAAAAAAGAGTATACAACTCGTATATGGGTGTGAGGGGCGGATGGAGAAATCCGTCCCGAGGGTCACTGTCTGGCATCACGAGGCTTGCAGAGTGATGCCAGACAGTGACCCTCGGGACGGATTTCTCCATCCGCTCAGATTTATTTATAAACCTCTCATACCAAAATACGATTCTTTTTCTTGCATACCTTCCATTTCTTAGCGCGATTTTTTAATGCTGCAGTATCTTCGGTTACCGACGTCCGCCATATTGTGATGACATTGCAGGAATGTTTAGTGACGTCACATAACATGCTAGGACTACAAACTTAACGATGGTGCATATGAGGTCGTATATAACCAGTGCATTTATCAGACACGCTAGAATATTCGATTTTGAGTAAGAACATCAGTGTTAAAACAGAATTTCTATACCAAGCTAAACCAAATGATTTCCTGATCTGCTATGCAAGAACAACAAAACACAACAAAACAAAAACATCCATCGTTTGTAGCAACCCGCGTTATTGGGAGCATTCTTCAACATAGCATAGGAAGGCTGTGTCTGAAATAGGGGAACTGTATATTCTTGAAGGTCAATGACACTCAAATCAGACATAACCTACCTGCATATGTACAACGCTGCAGCACAAAAATAGCAACCATCCGTGCTCTGCGACCCGTGCTATGCTAGTCTTCAACATACCAATGGAAGTCTAGTGTTTGTGCAGGTTAAATTTACATTCGTGAAGGGCAATAGCACTTAAAGGCCGATCTTGGTAGCACTGTAGAACTGAAACTGGATTGACATAATCACTTATTTTAATCAGCATTATGTCATTGAACTCTCAGCATGTCAGTGGTCTGGAATAACTGCTGGCTATCAGGTCAAGTACATGTATGGATAACTGAACTATGCCTGTGCTGGAAAAAGCCAGTAGTAAAATCATGTGTTTGTATATTGGTGTAATAAAGATCTATTATGGATGACCGTAACTAATGTTGGTAGAACTTGTGGCCCGACTTTATTGCTTGTTTGGAAGATGCAATAAAATATGCTTAAACCAGATTATGTTCAGTACTTAAGCACAAAAAAGAAAAAGAAAATCCACCTTCCGTGTGCAGCGCCGCGCACCTGGCCATGGCACATGTTGACACCACCCACCATGATACAGGTTGTATCAGTTCCTCATGGTCTTACCTGACCTGAAATAGAAGTGGATGCAATGATCTGAAAAGCTGGAAACAGCACAAAGCAGCAATGGTGTCCTTTGTACAGGGGAAATCTATATTCTTAACCTACCAGCAAGTGCATAGTACTGCAGCATACATAACCAATCCTCCTTGCGCAGCGCCTCGCGTCATTGGACGATTCTTCAACATAAGACGGCTAGCCTTTTTTTAGGTAAAATATATACATTTGTATTTTGAGGGCCCTGACGCTCAAATCAGACATGTTATACCCGCATGTGTACAGGGCTGCAGCACAAGAAAAAAACCAATCCTTGCGCAGTGACCCGTGTCATTGAGTTATATTCTTCAATGGCGATAGCACTCATATATCAACTATCAGCTAAAGTACAGTACTGTAACACAAAAATAAAACAAAAACACACCCTCCGTGCCCAGTACTCCGCAGTGCGCCATGGCGCTCCTTGTACAACGTGACACCACCCATCATGATATAGAATTGACTGATTCTGCATTGCTCTTGCCTAGTAGCAAGACAAGTCAAATCTAAACAACACCGACAAGCTGGAACCCTTCTTAAACATAACTTAGCTATGCCACCCTTTGCACAGGAGAAATTCACATCCTTGCAAGCCAGACAAGGAAATCCGTGTCTGACCCTGGGATAAAAATTTATGTTCTGGCCCTGGTGTTCCGACTCAAAATCGAATATAATCGCGTCTTTGATAAATGCACTGGTTGATTGCGACCTCGTATGTGCCGTCGTTAAGGTTGACGTCACAGCACGATACTTGTCGTCACTAAACATTCCTGAAGTGTCAACACAATATGGCGGACGTTGGTAACTGAATTTACAGCAGCATTAAATTCAGCGCTAAGAATTGGACGGTATTCAAGGAAAAGACTCCTACATAGGTGTGAGGGGGGATAGAAAAATCCGTCCCTTGAGATCACTGTTCGGCATCACTCGTCAAGCCTTGTGATGCCGGACAGTGACCCTTGGGACGGATTTTTCCATCCACCCCTCATACTTATATAAGACTCTTATATTCTTGAAGAACCTTAGTACTCAAATTACACATATCATACTAGCATATGTACAGTCCTATTGCACAAAAAGAGTATACAACTCGTATATGGGTGTGAGGGGTGGATGGACAAATCCGTCCCGAGGGTCACTGTCTGGCATCATGAGACTTGCCGAGTGATGCCGGACAATGATCCCGAAGGACAGATTTATTTATCCACCTCTCACACCCATATACGATTCTTTTTCTTGCATACCTTCCATTTGTTAGCGCTATTTTTTAATGCTGCAATCACTTCGGTTACCGACGTCCGCCGTATTGTGATGACATTGCAGGAATGTTTAGTGACGTCACATAACGTGATGTGACTACAATCTTAACGACGGTGCATATGAGGTCGTATTCAACCAGTGCATTTATCAAACACGCCAGAATATTGGATTTTGAGTAAGAACATCAGGGTTAAAACAGAAATTTTATCCCAAGCTAAAACAATTGATTTCCTAATCTGCTATGCAAGACAAAACAAAACAAAAAAAAAACCTTCCATCCGTTTGTAGCATCCAGCGTCATTGGGAGCATTCTTCAACAAAGCATAGGAAGGCTGTGTCTGAAATAGGGAAACTTTATATTCTTGAAGGTCAATGACACACAAAGCAGACATAACCTACCAGCATATGTACAACGCTGCAGCACAAAAATAGCAACCACCCGTGCTCTGCGACCCATGCCATGCGAGTCTTCAACATACCAATGGAAGTCTAGCGTTTGTGCAGGGAAAATTTACATTCGTGAAGGGCATTAGCACTTAAGGGCCGATCTTGGTACCACTGTAGAATTGAAACTTGACATCTCTTATTTAAATCAGCGCTATGCCATTGAACTCTCAGCATGTCAGCGGTCTGGAATAACTGCTGGCTATCAGGTCAAGTACATGTATAGATAACTGAACTATGCCTGTGCTGGAAAAAGCCAGTAGTAAAATCATGTGTTTGTATATTGCTGTAATGAAGTTCTTATGGGGATGACCTTAACTAATGTTGGTAGAACTTTTGGACCGACTTTATTGCTTGTTTGGGGGATGCAATAAAGTTTGTTTAAGCCAGATTATGTTCAGTACTTAAGCACAAAAAAGAAAAAGAAAATCCACCTTCCGTGTGCAGCGCCGCGCACCTGGCCATGGTACACGTTGCTCAACGTGACACCACCCACCATGATACAGGTTGTATTAGTTCCACATGGTCTAACCTCACCTGAAAAAGAAGTGGAGGCAATGATCTGAAAAGCTGGAAACAGCATCAAGCAGCAACGGGGTCCTTTGTACAGGAGAAATCTATATTCTTAACCTACCAGGAAGTGCATAGTACTGCAGCATACTTAACCCATCCTCCTTGCGCAGCGCCCCTCGTCATTGGACGATTCTTCAACATAAGACGGCTAGCCTTTTTTTAGGTGAAATATATACATTTGTATTTTGAGGGCCGTGACGCTCAAATCAGGCATGTTATACCCGCATGTGTACAGGGCTGCAGCACAAGAAAAGAACCAATCCTTGCGCAGTGACCCGTGCCATTGAGTTATATTCTTCAATGGCGATAGCACTCATATATAAACTATCAGCTAAAGTACAGTACTGCAACACAAAAATAAAACAAAAACACACCCTCCGTGCACAGTACTCCGCAGTGCGCCATGGCGCTCCTTGTACAACGTGACACCACCCAACATAATATAGAATTGACTGATTCTGCAGGGCTCTTGCCCAGTAGCAAGACAAGTCAAATCTAAACAAAATCCGACAAGCTGGAACCCTTCTTAAACATAACTTAGCAAGGCTACCCTTTGCACAGGAGAAATCCATATTCTTGCAAGCCAGACAAGGAAATCCGTGTATGACCCTGGAATAGAAATTTATGTTCTGACCGTGGTGTTCCGACCGAAAATCGTATATAATCACGTCTTTGATAAATGCACTGGTTGCGACCTCGTATTAGCCGTCGTTAAGGTTGACGTCACAGCACGATACTTGACGTCACTAAACATTCCTGCAGTGTCAACACAATATGGCGGACGTTGGTAACTGAATTGACAGCAGCATTAAATTTAGCGCTAAGAATTGGACGGTATTCAAGGAAAAGACTCCTACATGGGTGTGAGGGGGGATAGAAAAATTCGTCCCTTGAGATCACTGATCGGCATCACTTGTCAAGCCTTGTGATGCCGGACAGTGACCCTTGGGACGGATTTTTCCATCCACCCCTCATACTTATATAAGATTCTTATATTCTTGAAGAACCTTATTACTAAATCATACATATCATACTAGCATATGTACAGTCCTATTGCACAAAAAAGAGTATACAACTAGTAGGTGTGAGGGGTGGATGGACAAATCCGTCCCGAGGGTCACTGTCTGGCATCATGAGGCTTGCCGAGTGATGCCGGACAGTGATCCCGAAGGACAGATTTATTTATCCACCTCTCACACCCATATACGATTCTTTTTCTTGCATACCTTCCATTTGTTAGCGCGATTTTTTAATGCTGCAGTCACTTCGGTTACCGACGTCCGCCGTATTGTAATGGAACTGCAGTAATGTTTAGTGACGTCACATAACGTGATGTGACTACAATCTTAACGACGGTGCATATGAGGTCGTATTCAACCAGTGCATTTATCAAACACGCCAGAATATTGGATTTTGAGTAAGAACATCAGGGTTAAAACAGAAATTCTATCCCAAGCTAAAACAATTGATTTCCTAATCTGCTATGCAAGAAAAAACAAAACAAAAAAAAAACCTTCCATCCGTTTGTAGAATCCTGCGCCATCGGGAGCATTCTTCAACATAGCATAGGAAGGCTGTGTCTGAAATAGGGAAAATTTATATTCTTGAAGGTCAATGACACTCAAATCAGACATAACCTACCAGCATATGTATAACGCTGCAGCACAAAAAATAGCAACCATCCGTGCTCTGCGACCCGTGCCATGCGAGTCTTCAACATACCAATGGAAGTCTAGCGTTTGTGCAGGGAAAATTTACATTTGTGAAGGGCAATAACACTTAAAGGCCGATCTTGGTAGCACTGTAGAACTGAAATTTTATTGACATAATCTCTAATTTTAATCAGCGTTATGCCGTTGAACTCTCAGCATGTCAGTGACCTGGAATCACAAGCTGGCTATCAGGTCAAGTACATGTATAGATAACTGAACTTTGCCTGTAATGGAAAAAGCCAGTAGTAAAATCATGTGTCTGTATATTGCTGTAATGAAGTTCTATTGGGGATGGCTGCAACTAATGTTGGTAGAACTTGTGGCCCGACTTTATTGCTTGTTTGGAGGATGCAATAAAATATGCTTAAACCAGATTATGTTCAGTACTTAAGCACTAAAAAGAAGAAAAAAATCCACCTTCCGTGTGCAGCGCCGCTCATCTGGCCACGGCACACGTTGATCAACGTGACCCAACCCACAATGATACAGGTTGTATTAGTTCCACATGGTCTAACCTCACCTGAAAAAGAAGTGGAGGTAATGATCTGAAAAGCTGGAAACAGCATCAAGCAGCAACGGTGTCCTTTGTACAGGAGAAATCTATATTCTTTACCTACCAGCAACTGGAAAGTACTGCAGCATACATAACCCATCCTCCTTGCGCAGCGCCCCGCGTCATTGGACAATTCTTCAACATAAGAAGGCTAGCTGTTTAAGGTGAAATATATATTTTGAGGGCCGTGACGGTCAGACATGTTATACCCGCATGTGTACAGGGATGCAGCACAAGAAAAGAACCAATCCTTGCGCAGTGACCCGTGCCATTGAGTTATATTCTTCAATGGCGATAGCACTCATATATCAACTATCAGCTAAAGTACAGTGCTGCAACAAAAAATAAAACAAAACCACCCCTCCGTGCACAGTACTCCGCAGTGCGCCATGGCACTCCTTGTACGACGTGACACCACCCAACATGATATAGGTTGGACTGATTCTGCATGGCTCTTACCCAGTAGCAAGACAAGTCAAATCTAAACAAAACCCGACAAGATAAAACCCTTCTTAAACATAACTTGCAAGCCAGACAAGGAAATCCGTGTTTGACCCTGGGATAGAAATTTATGTTCTGACCCTGGTGTTCCGACCCGAAATCGAATATAATCGCGTCTTTGATAAATGCACTGGTTGATTGCGATCTCATATGTGCCGTCGTTAAGGTTAACGTCAAAGCACGATACGTGACGTCACTACAATGTCAACACAATATGGCGGACGTTGGTAACCGAAGTGACAGCACCATTAAATGCAGCGCTAAGAATTTAACGGTATGTAAGAAAAAGACTCCTATATGGGTGTGAGGGGTGGATAGAAAAATCCATCCCTCGGGATCACTGATCGGCATCACTCGTCAAGCCTTGTGATGCCGGGCAGTGACCCTTGGAACGGATTTTTCCATCCACCCGTCATACTTATATCAGATTCTTATATTTTTTGAAGACCCTTAGTACTCAACTCATACATATCATACTAGCATATGTACAGACCTATTGCACAAAAAAGAGTATACAACTCGTATATGGGTGTGAGGGGTGGATGGACAAGTCCGTCCCGAGGGTCACTGTCTGGCATCACGATGCTTGCCAAGTGATGCCGGACAGTGATTCCGAGGGGCAGATTTATTTATCCACCTCTCACAACCATTTACGATTCTTTTTCTTGCATACCTTCCCTTTCTTAGCGCGAGTTTTTATGCTGCAATCACTTCGGTTACCGACGTCCGCCATATTGTGATGACACTGCAGGAATGTTTAGTGACGTCACATAACGTAATGTGACTACAATCTTAACGACGGTGCATATGAGGTCGTATTCAACCAGAGTATTTATCAAACATGCCAGAATATTCGATTTTGAGGAAGAACATCAGGGTTAGAACACATATTTCTATCCCAAGCTAAAACTATTGATTTCCTGATCTGCTATGCAAGAAAAAATCCATCCGTTTGTAGCATTCTGCGTCATTGGGAGGACACTTCAACATAACATTGGAAGGCTGTGTCTGAAATAGGGGAAATTTATATTCTTGGAGGTCAATGACTCTCAAATAAGACATAACCTACCAACATATGTCTACCGCTGCAGCACAAAAATAGCACCTATCCGTGCGCTGCGACCCGTGCCATGCGAGTCTTCAACATACCAATAGAAGTCTAGCGTTTGTGCAGGGAAAATTTACATTCGTGAAGGGCAATAGCACTTAAAAGGTCGATCTTGGTAGCACTGTAGAACTGAAACTTGACATAATCTCTTATTTGAATCAGCTATATACCTTTGAACTCTCAGCATGTCAGTGGTCTGGAATTACTGCTGGTTATACATGTCAAGTACATGTATAGATAACTGAACTATGCCTGTGCTGGAAAAAGCCAGTAGTAAAATGTAATGCATATTTCTGGTTTGGTGAACAAAATGCACTTAATGGCAAACAGTGTAGACACAGAGCAGTATAGGTCCGTGTAATGACCACCCCTCTAAACCTCACTTTATATGGAAAACTGGAGTTTAAAGGGGTGTACATTATTTCATTTTATATTACTTCAAGGCAAAGATTATTGGTACTCGTTAGCACTGCCTCATTTAGGCGGTTCTAACGAGCACCAACAAACTATATTTAGAATATTTATAGGTATACTATAACATTGAGGTGGCAATGAGGGAGATCTTGGAACAAAAATGACAAAAAATGTATTGCCCTTGTAAACCACTTGTTTCATTGTACACAGCGGAGTATACATTTTCATGGACTTGTCAACATACTGTGACCATATAAATAATCACTTTAGCACACCTATATAAATTTGACCCCCTTAAACCCCACTTTTAAAACTGGGGTTTACAGGGGTAAACCTTATTTTTCTTATTTATGCTAAAAGCATAGAATGAGGGTACTAGTAGGACCGATATGGTTCTAATGAGTTCTCACAGTCAATGTTTGGATCATATCAGATTTTTTTATCTGAAATTTTCTTTTTGGTGGTGGTGGGGGGGGGTCCAATATATTTGTATTTGCGTGTTTTCGATTCGAAATCTAAAAATAGATATTTTGCATAACCTGCATTTTCGTCGAGAAATATTTTGTATAAATTCTACTGCATGCAGAATGTTTGTGACAGTTTTGTATATTTTTGTTTCTGTTGAAATATAATGGGTTTTATATCTCTGATTTTTCTTTCATTTCCGAAATTAGGATGGTAGTTTCCACACATGAAAGGCCTAAAATTCAAAGGGACGTTCAGTGAAGAGATTTTGTGCTACCTATGTGTAAACAACACCATGTTCAACCTGAGTCAATGTGTAAAAGGCATGTCAAAATATTGTGCTTCAGCTGGTTGACATAGTGAATTTGTAATGCGATACTGACAAAGATAAAAAAAGCGCAAAGAAGCTATACAAAGTCTTTTACACATGCCCCAGGTTGAGCCACTTCAGGATTTTTTTGCTTTTTATTTTACTACAGATTAATTTGAGCCCACCTTTGTGAAAAAGGTACTTATGAAATAGGTGAACAGCAGACCTTCGGGCGAGCCTGCGCATATGGACAGACTCACCAACGCTTTTCCTTTTATAGACATATATCATGAGCCGGCAAAGAACCATGTCTCCGCCCATGTTTGGAATATTTAATGTTACTGTGTAAGTATAGCAAAACAAGAAAGCAACGACAAGTTTTCCCTATGTTTAGGACACATGGCCTTCATGGAAAAGTCTATAATTACACATGAAATAACTCAATTGATATGAGGGATCACGTTTATAATATGTTGCTTGACTGGCTTACATGCATGTAAAACTGCAGGAATTATCAGCTTCAGGCTGGTTTTCAGAGACTAATAAATATGTCATGTTAATAGCCAATTGTCCTGAGTATCAGAGAGAGATTGAGTGTCAACAAGATCGGCCGTTAAAACAGATGTACAGGGCTGCATGATTCATGTATGTGCGCAGCGCCACGTGCTATTGAAGATTCTTCAAATACATAGGAAGTCGGGACTTTGTGCAAGGGAAATTCATATTCTTGAAGGGCACAGGTCTGAAATCATGTAGCCTACTTGCTAACATACAGTACTGCAGCACAATTAAATAAAGCGAACAAAATAAACCAGGCCCCATCTTACTTGGTGTGATAGCTGGAAACTTTCAACATAACATAGCAAGGCTAGCCTTTGTATATGGCAAATTTATAGTTTTAAAACCCTTGTCTTGCTGAGCCCGGATATGCCTTATTTCCAAACAATGAAGATCCAGATCAGATGGCTTCTGATCAGGATCTACATTGTTTGGCATTCAGATTGTGAATTTGTTGCAATAATTTGCATCAAGTAATCTGATTGGTTGATAATAGGTAGTGGCTGTGGCATATATAAATATTCAGCAGGACAAGGGTTAAAGTTCCGTAGTACTCCAAACAGACATATCCCACCAGTTTTATGTAAATACTACAGGTCACAAATAAGAAAAACAAAATCCATCCATCCGTGCAGAGCGCCCCTTGTCATGGGAGAATTCTTCAGCATAACATGAGAAGGTTAGCCATTGTATTGAAGACCCATATTCTTGAAGGGCTATAAAACACAAATCATATATAACCTACCAGCATATATACGTGTGCAGGGATGCAGCACAAAAAAAAAAACATCCGTGCGCAGCGATCCGTGCCATGGGAATCTTCTTCAACATGCCATGGAAAGTCTAGCATTTGTGCAGGGGAAATTTTTATTCTTGAGAACCATAGTACTCAAATCAAATGTAATCTACCACCCAATGGGCAGCACTGCATCACACAAAAAACGCACCGTGCGCAGCATAACGCGCCATGGTAGACTTCTGCAATCTAACAAAGGAAGGTTAGCCTTTGTGTAGGGATAATTTATATTACTGAAGGGTCATTACACTCAAATGCCTCAACCTTCTAACATATATACAGGGGTGCAGCACACACACACAAATAACAAACATCTGTGCGCAGCGCCATGTGCCATTGTAGCCTTCTTCAACATAGCAGGGGAAGTCTAGCCCTTGTGCAGGGGAAATGTATATTCACGAAGGTCATAGCTCTCAAATACGGTGTAACCTTCCAGCTTGTACTGCAACACCAAAAATTAAAAAAAAGGAAAAAAAAAACAAGAAATCCAACCATGCGCAGCACCCCACAATGCGTCTTCACATACGTTTACAACGCGACAACACCAATCATGACACAGGTTGCACTTATTCTGTATGACGCTTGCTCAGTAGCAACAAAAGGCCCCATCTGGCGTGTCAACGTGACATAGTAAGCATTGCCTCTGTAATGGGTAACTTTATATTTTTGAAGGGCCATAGTACTGAAATCAGACATATCCTAAAAGTATATGTACAGTACTACAGCACACAAATTAGAAAAGCAATACCCCTTCATCCGTGCGCAGCGCCCCGTGCCTTACTACCCGGAAAAATTATGTTCTGAAGGGCCATGAAACTCAAATCAGGCATGACCTGCCGGCATATGCATAGGGCAGCAGCAAACACCCATCTGTTTGCAGCCACCCGTGCCATGGGAGCCTTCTACAACATATCATGGGAAGTTTAGCCTTTGTGAAGAGTACATTTCTATTCTTGAAGGGCCATATCGCTCAAATTATGGTATATTCTGCCGACAACTGTGCAGTATGCAGCACAAAATTACGAAAAGAAAGTCCAAATTCTATTGCTATTGGCCATATGACTGTCACTGACCACTAAAGCTAATTCGTTCAAAGTTTATTGCTATTGATCAAATGACTGGCACTTACTAAATAAGTAAAACGTCCGAATTATATTGATATTGGCACACTACTGTCAGTGACAAATAAAGTTAAAAAACCTTACTGTATTGCTATTGGTCACATAAACTGTCTTTGGCCAACAAATGTAAAACATCTAAACTGTAATGCTAATGGTCAGTTGACTGTCACTGACCAATAAAGTAAATTATCCAAATCGTATAACTATTGGTCACTTGACTGTCACTGACCAAGTCAAACATCCAGACTGTATTGCTATCGGTCATCTGACTGTCACCGACCAATAAAGTAATACGTCCAAACTTTGTTGCTATTGGTCAAATGACTGTCACTTACCAATAAAGTAAAACGTCCAACCTTCATTGCTATTGGTCACATGACTGTCACTGACAAGTAAAGTTAAAACACCATTACTGTATTGCTACTGGTCACATGACTGTCATTGACCAGTAAAGCATCTAAATAATCTAAACTGTATTGCTTATGGTCACTTGACAGTCACTGACCAATAAAGTAAAACATCATAACTTTATTGCTATTGGTCGCATATGAATAAATATAAATCGTTTAATTTGTATTGATAATGGTCACATGACTGACATTGACAAATAAGGTAAAACGTCAGAACTATTTTGGTTTGGTCACATGACTGTCACTGACCAATAAAGTTATATCGTTCAAACTGTTTTACTATTGATCACATAACTGGCCAATAAATTAAACATCCAGTCTTTATTGCTATTGGTCAAATGACTGCCTCTGACCAATGATCAGCCCCCGCCCATAGGGGCTTGAAGAAATATATGGGCTGCATGATGCTTCCACGCAGAGCTAAATCCGGCCCGCACACTAGTACTGGTAAACCGCTTAGAGGATCTAAGCCTGTCCAGGAACCGCGGAAACACCCCTACTGTACTACTAATGGTCACATGACTCTCCGACTAAAAAACTTTAAAACATCAAAATTTATTGTTTTTGGTCAAATCACTGTCACTGACCAATGAAGTAAAACGTCAAAATTATATTACTATTGGTCACATTACTGTCACTGACAAATAAAGTTAAAACACCCTTACTGTACTGCTATTGGTCACATGACTGTCATTGACCCGTAAATGTAAAACTTCTTAACTGTATTGCTAATGGTCAGTTGACTGCAACTGACCAATAAAAGTAATATATCCAAACGTTATTGTTATTGGTCAAATGACTGTCACTGACCAATAAAGTAAAATATCAAACCATATTGCTATAGGTCACATGACTTTCACTGACAAATGAAGTTAAAACACCATTGCTGTATTGCAATTGGTCACATGACTGTCATTGACCAGTAAAACATCTAAACTGTATTGCCAATGGTCACCTGACTGTCACTGGCCAAGAAGTCACTCACCTGAATCAGAACCACAAGACTGAGACTAACCTGGAATGATAGCATGTTATGGTAATGACTCAGGAGGTTGAAATAAACAAAAACGACACAAAACAGAACGACCTGAAGTCAGAATAACTGAAACTTTAGGCAAATGAGGCCAAAAAAGTACCTATGATAAAAGAAACCGGTTGTGGGATTCTTGGATCCTGCTCAGAATCAGCAAAACCAGTTTAAATGGAGAGAAGACATATGATCATAGGCTCCTTTATTCAAGAGACATACATGTAGCATCCAAAGTACAAAAGTACAAGCCCTGTGGTCCGGTAATGGAGACACAAACAGGGGATTGCCCCCACCCATCGGGGCCTGGAGAAAAAGATTGGGCTGCACGTCGCTTCCACGCAGAGCTGAAACCAACCGAACGTTTGTACTGGTAAACAGGTACTAGGTCCAAGTACTAGGTCTAAGCTTTCCAAGGAAAATGATACGAGCCGGACCGCTCCTTAAACCTAAGAGGTTTCTATTGGCGGTAGGGCTTGAGATGTCATTTCATTTCAATGTCAGGTAAAGGTCCTACAAATTCGGAAGCAACGTCTCCAAAATGACCTTTAGTGTTGGCGGTTACGTAAATTTAAACTCAACCGAATCTGGCCCCCGCCCATAGGGGCTTGAAGAAATATATGGGCTGCATGATGCTTCCACGCAGAGCTGAATCTGGCCTGCACACTAGTACTGGTAAGCCGCTTAGAGGAACCGCGGTGCGAGGCGGACCGTCCATGCTTATAAACCTATTGGTTTCATTGGGCGACAGGGCTTGAGATGTCATTTCATCTCAATGTCGGGTAAAAGTCCCACGAAATTGGAAGCAATGTCTTCAAAATGACCTTTACAGTGTTGACGGGGACGTTAAACCTCAAATCAACCAACCAAAACTCAACCGAATAAAAAACCAACATGGGAAGGATGTGATTCAATCTGGTGGCAAACAAGATCCAGCAGAGGGAAGCCGCAAAGATTGACAGTTTAATACAAAGCTAAAACAATATCTCGACTGCAAGACCATTAGATACAATTCGGTCCGGAATATGACTGAGGACAATATACCGATAAAGATACCAAAGAAGCGTGCGTGTGCACGCGTGCGTGTGCCCCATCCTTGTTTAAAAGGTAAGCCAACTGACACGTCTGAAGTTAACGTCACGTATGAATGCTAAGAACTGATAAACAAAAAGCAAAAACAGCACAAAACGCTATCGCCCTGGGCACGGGAATGACATTTTGAGGCCATAAAAAGCAGGACAAAGCGAACAATACCGGCGACGACCGAAAAGTCTCTCTAGAAAACGCTCCAGACAATGGTTCTAATAAAGCAAGAACTAAGAGAGTATACAAAGAAAAGATCAACGCGGAGGTTCATCAGATGCAGAAACCGAAAAGCTTGGAAAAAGACTAGGAAAAGGGCAAAACAGATCGCAAGAGGCAAAAAGATGGTTCTAAACTTGTCTTGTCGGTGGTTGTCCTTTGACGACTCTATTTTGTTGGAAAAGGGGCTGTCCTTTTGTCCTTTAAATAAAAGCCAAGATTAAACTCGCTGAGGAACTTAAAAAAGAATATACACGTAGAAACTGGTGGCAAACAAGATCCAACGGAGGGAAGCCGCAAAGTCAGTCTTAAGGAGTCCTTTTCCGAGGGTGACCAATCTACAAATACACCAAAGGAACATAACATTTTTTTTCTTAACTTCCATTTTTCAACAAGAAACGGTCGTCATTCACGCCTCCTACTGGTCGCGACGTTTTACTAAGATTTTTACATAGAAGATATTTCACAGGAATTATTGCGTGCTGAACCTAAAATATAACACATAGCAATATCTCAAAAGCTGAAATTGCGTCGCTTCAAAATAGAAGTAGAGGCAATGATCAGGAATCGATACAATTAACCAACAGCTACCATCAGAGATACTAAAGGGTCAAAGTCTGGTACGTAACGATTCCATCGTCATAAAAATATCTGAAAAATCAGGTACTATTTTTGTAATGAACAAATCTGATTACATCGCCGAGGTTGAGCGTCAATTGCATAATAGTGAATATTATGAAAATTAGTCTCAGATCTATCTGAAGAGGTAAAGTTAAGAATAAATGACTGTATTGCGAAACTTGAAGTGGAATGTGATAAAATATGTGATGAAGCCCGAAATACAGACGCCAAAGTTCTACATTTTATCTTAGACGCATAAACATTTTGATGCCAGTTTGTCTCTGGGATATCCTTGTCGTCTTATTGTTACAACATGTAATTCTAGTACAGACAACATATCTAAGTCCATTGACGATGTCTTAAAACCTCTCCTGCAGCCCCTTCCGTGCTATGTAAAAGACACGACAAATTTTATTAAAAAGTTAAAATCGTTTAAGTTTGCACATGCGAATTCATTTTTAGTGATTTTGGATGTATCGTTTACACTAATATCCCTCATAAGGGTGGTCTGGATACATGCAGGTTTTTCTTGTCAGTGGTACTTCTTGTACCACTAATAAATTGCTTCTTTCCAGGTAGAAAAAAAAACGAAAACTAGAATTTGTTTTTTCTACAAAAAACACAGATGTCTCCCCCTTTTTGACCTCTAAGTATGACCTTGACATTGGAGGTATTGACCTGGGTCTTGTGTGCAACACACCATCTAATGAAGATGAACATTTCTGCAAAGCAGCTTTAAAAAGTTCATAGAGAAATAAGAAAGTTATTGACCGTACACAAAAAAGCCCTTTTTTATCTTTGACCTCTAAGTATGGTCTTGTCCTTTGAGGTACAACACATCGTCTCATGATGGTTAACATTTCTGCCAAGAAATTTCATAATCCATCAAAGAATTAGAAAGTTATTGAATGTACACAAAAAGGCCCCTTTTTGACCTTTAACCTCTAGGTAAGACCTTGACATTGGAGGTATCGATCTTGGTCTTGCACACGACTAATAAAGATGAACATTTCTGCAAAGCAACTTCAAAAAGTTCACAGAGAAATAATGAAGTTATTGATCGTACACAAAAAAGCCTTTTGTATCTTTGACCTTTAAGTACGGTCTTGAACTTTGAGGTACAACACATCGTCTCAAGATGGTTAACAATTCTGCCAAGAAATTTCATAATTCATCAAAGAATTAGAAAGTTATGGAATGTACACAAAAAGGCCTTTTTTGACCTTTGACCTCTAGGTATCACCTTGACATTGGATGTATCGATCTTGGTCTTGCACATGACTCATAATCTAATGAAGGTGAACATTTTTGCATGGTTACTTTAAAAAGTCCATCCAGAAATAAAAAAAAAGTTATTGACTGGACACACAAAAAGACTTTTATTGACGTTTGACCTCTTAGTATTACCTTGACATTGGAGGTACCGACCTGGATCTAGCGCGCAACAAATCGTCTCATGATGGTTAACATTTCTGCCAATTTCACAATCTATCCAGGAATAAGAAAGTTATTGACAGAACACTAAAAAAGGCCATTTGTTTACCTTTGAACTCTTAGTATGACCTTGACCTTTGAGGTACCAACACGGGTCATGAAAGAGACACATCAACTCATGGTGGTTACATTTCTGCTAAGTAATTTCAAAATCCATCTACCAATAAGAACGTTATTGACCAAACACGAAAAAGGCCCCTTTTTACCTTTGAACTAAGTACGACCTTGACCTTTGAGGTACTAACCTGGGTCATGCACGCTTCACATCGTCTCATGGTGGTTAACATTCCTGCCAAGTAATTTCAAAATCCATCAAAAAAACAAAGTATTGACCTGATACCAAAAAAGGCCGCTTTTTTACCTTTTACCTCTATGTATGATCTTGACTCTGAGTTTCCAAACTGGGTCATGCGCGCAACACACAGTCTCATGGTGGTCAACACTTCTGCCAAACACTTTCAAAATCAATCAAAAAATTAGAAAGTTATTGACCAAACACAGAACAAAAGGCCCCTTTTTTGACCTTTGACCTCTATGTATGACCTTGACCTTTGAGGTACCAACCTAAGTCATGCGTGAAACACATTGTCTCATGATAGTTTACATTTCTGCATAGTAATTTCAAATCCTATCTAAAAATGAGAAAGTTATTGACAAAACACGAAAAAAGCCCTTTTTTACCGTTGAACTCTAAGTATGACCTTGACCTTTGAGGTACCAAACTGGGTTATGCACGCAACACATAAACTTAAAGAAATGGGCTGTTCGAAACACCTGCTTAACTGGTTTATAGTTATTTCTCTGATAAAAGGCAAAGGGTTGTGTTAAATGGCCAATCATCCGACTGGGCCTCTATATCTTGCAACACTCTATAAAATTATTAATGCACTTGCTCCAACCTACCTTCGAGATACCGTGCCTTCCCTTGTACAAGATACTGTCCCTAATAGGTTGAGAAATGGGAATCACATCCAGAATTTTCACGCAAAAACTAACCTTTTCTACAATTCTTTCTTTCCATCTACCATCCATGACTGGAACAGTTTACCAGAATAAGTAAAACAGGCACCTTCTCCAGCATCTTTTAAGTTTCGACTCAATATGGATATCAAAAAACCACCAGCATATTACAACGCTGGGTCTCGACTCGGACAAATACTTCAGACACGAATAAGAATGGGATGTAGCTCCTTAAATTCGCAAGTATATCGCAAGAATAAGTGTCCAAGCCATTCGTGTACTAATGGAGGGTTTGAAAGCCCGTATCGTTTCTTCTTTGTGAGGCCCATGTTTATGAATAGTAGAAACAGATACTTACCGCAATATCTACAGAACTTTAACACGAGCGACTTTCTCTTTGGAAAAGAAAATTTAACACAGTCGAAAATCATCACCTTTTCACACAAGTCCAAGATTTTATTCTAAATTCACACAGATTTGCATAGGCACACTACCACACGCCTAATCATTTCCGCTTCGAGAATAGTTGTCCACACTATGCATCATTTCAGCAGTTAGTTAACGGTGGCGAAATCGGTCAGTATATATTTCTCTCTCTCTCTCTCTCTCTCTCTCTCTCTCTCTCTCTCTCTCTCTCTGTTTCCCAATGTACATGATACATGCTGTCAGCAGCAGTAACCTATCTAACGACTGTCAGAACAGGAGTCTCAACTGTTGAAAAATTACATATCATTTATTGAGAAGGACGTAACTTAATCTCTCTCTCTCTCTCTCTCTCTCTCTCTCTCTCTCTCTCTCTCTCTCTCTCTCGTACTTTTTTCTATATTACTTTCAACCACATCCACTCACGTAATGTATATATTAAACATATTGAGTTTACAGGAGATGATAATTAAAAGCTGCCAGCTTACTCTCAAATCCTGTAGTATACTGTTGTAATTGTTGTCAAATGTTAGTTTGTACAGTGAAAGTCATAAATATCGTTTAAACTGATTGCTTGTTGACAACCTCCTAGCTTAATCCGTCTCGTTCTGGAATATAATCATTTTTAGTTCAAGAAGGACAATTATCTCCAGAAAATGGGTACGGCGATGGGAATTCCTATGACTCCCGCATATGCGTCGCTATTTAAGGGTAAACTTGAACAGGACTTTCCTAAAAGTAGCTATCGTGCACCCAGCATGTGGTTGAGATGTTTCGGTGACATCTTCATGGTATGGGATCATTCCATAGAACACTTACTTAGTTTAATCGATGCTCTCAATTCTTTTCATCCGTCAATTAAATTCACATATAACATTTCCACAAAGAAAATAAACTTTCTTGATGTTCCTGATTCCAAATCTTGAATCCTGAATTTGCTACTGACGTATATGTAAAGTCCACAAATATTCACCAGTATATTGAATATTCATCTTGTCACCCCAAATCGTGCAATAAAACAACATTCCTTTCGGTCATGGTAAAAGATTTAGAAGAATTATTTTTGGTGACACAAAATTCAAAGAAAGTATTCTTCAACTGCGCTATTTTTTCATAGAGAGAAATTATCCTGCATCTGTTGTTTCTTCATTGACGCGGGAAGAGGCATTGCAAACATCAGTCAAAACTGGAGATAGAAATGTTATCCCCCTTGTTATTGAATACCATCCGTTATTGCCAAACATAGGTCTGGTTATAAACAAATACTGGGATTCGATACAGCTATCGCAAAGAGCTAGCGTTATTACTGTACACGCATATAAACCTATTTTGGCGTTTCGACGGTCTAAGAATTTTCGGGATTACCTTGTATGCACGTCATTCGTTGATAGGACCCATCATTGTTCTCAAACATGTGACAGACGTAGATGCTCCCATTGTAAAAAATATCATTAAAACTGATGCTTTTTACCAGTAGCAGCACTCAAGAGCCTCTCAGAATGCGGTATTCGACAAATACCACTTCTCAGAATGTCATTTATCTGCTGCAACATGCAATACATTAGTCAAACAAATCAACGCGTTTCCAAACGTATGAACAATCATATATTTGGTATCAATAAGCACGATGGTCAAAGCTACGCTACCAATGTCGCGTCACAGTTCAACCAATTTTATAATTGTTCTTATCGATGTTGTAAGTAACTTGGAATTCATGCCTTTTGGTGTAATGTTTCAAGTTTATGAATCCATCTCATCTGTATACTTTTCAGTAGACTAGTATACATTTCAATTGTTCCTACTATCACTTTTGTATATGCTCTATTGGAATTACTTGCATGATCGTTGATCCATAATTATGTCTTGCTAGTCTGTTTTTGTGTCTGGGCACTAATGAGCCCCGTGGATGCTGTTCCGTGTCTGTGCATTTTTAGGTTGCGCGTGCAACCTGGTTGGGTCTTGACTTTGCGACCAATAGGTATCTTGTCTTTTTACGGTCCGCTTATAATTTGGCCAGTTTGCGTTTTGGCGCGGCCTGAAAATGTATCAATATTTTCGTTTTGCGGGCCGTTGTTATTGCCTCTACGAGGGTTTAAGTGCCTGGGCTGGTGATAGGTTTCCGGGATGCAGCGATTCGTTAGATTCACATGCGCCCGGCTATGTCCTGATCAGTCTGCGCGTTTGCGCAGTCTGATTTGGGTCTTCACTGTGCGTGTTTCGGATGACTGGAACCTACATATCGTTTATGCGGCCGATCGGGGTTTATCAGGCTGCGCGGCCTGGCCCCGGGGTTATAGTACTTTTTTATTCCCGCGTCTTTGAATTTATTATGCTCATAAATACTGAAATACATATGAAAGAGGCGGGCTTCCTGCTCAGACCAGCACAGACTTTTATTTGTCCTGCTAATAAATTTAAAAAATGCCAACAATTTTGAAGTTTCTGAGCGGCTCAAGTTTCGTGCTTGGATGGGTTTAGCATGTATGTGTGTGGGGTGTTACCACGGATACTAATCTTGGTCTTCGCATGCCGCATGCATTGCTCTGCTCCGAATTACTTATTATACACTGCCGCTAACTTTTGAGTAACGTAGCTAACGTGGCCCACCGCATCACTTTTTGTTTTCGTGTGCAACGCCATCAATGTCTGTTGTTTATAACATCATGAACAATATGTTCTAGACAGGGTTATCCTTTGGAAACAAGGAATACACTGCAGAATTAGAAATATGGAGTGTGCATGTTTTCCGGGCCAGACTAGCCAGTTTCGGCCATTTATGACGACGAAACGTTGATGGTAACACATGATAAAGATTATTCGTGATGGTGTTGATTCACTATATAAAACTGGTTACGGTTAGTAATTCCAAATTTATGGTATGAAAGGCTTGGGAGGCAAAGCCCCATAAGCCCTGAACAATGAGGCTAAAAGTTGTTAAAATGAGCCTACAGCCCGAATAGTGTCTGAAAGAAAAATTGTAAGTCTGACGAAGGAATTACTACTGGGATTCCCGTAAGATAAATGAAAGAGTTTATCAACAAGTCATTGCCCTAACGACCACCTAAAAATAGAGGCAATGATCAGGAATCGATACAATCATCAGAGAGACCAAAGGCAAAGAAATACAAACATGAAACAACAGACCTAATGGAAACATCAATCTCGGAAAGCCAAACGGACAGTTACTTTCCCACAAAATGGTCAATCGGCAATCCAAAACTAGAAATGCGTCCATAGGACACGGATGCCCCCGCCTGAAAATATGTATATGTTCGTATTCATCTATAGAAAGTTATTGACCGTGTTTAAGTTTTGGACCCTTTTTAAACATTTGACCTCTAAGTATGACCTTGACCTTGAAGATATGGACCTTGGTTTTGTGTGAGGCAGATTGTCTCATGAAGGCCAACATGTCTGTTAAGTAATTTCAAAATCCACCCAGAGATAAGAAAGTTATTGACTGCGTTTAAGTTTCGGACCATTTTTTTTAACTTTGACCTCTAAGTACGACCTAGACCTTGGAGGTATGGATCTGGGTTTGCATTTGACACATCGTCTCATGATGGTTAACATTTCTTCAAAGTAATTTCAAAATCCATTCAGAAATAAGTAAGTTATTGACTGCGTTTAAGTTTCGGATCGATTTTTTTATCTCTGACCTCTTAAGTATGACCTTGACCTTGGAGGTACGGACATGGGTTTTGCACGTGACACATTGTCTCATGATGGTTAATATTTCTTCAAAGTAATTTCAAAATCCATCCAGAAATAAGAAAGTTATTGACTGCGTTTAAGTTTCGGACCCTTTTTTTGACCTTTGACCTCCAAGTATGACCTTGACCTTGGAGCTACGGACCTGGGTTTTGCATGTGACACGCCGTCTAATGATGGTTAACATATCTGCCAAGTAATTTTAAAATCCATCAAGAAATAAGAAAGTTATTGACTGCGTTTAAGTTTCGGACCCTTTTTTGACCTTTGACCTCTAAGTTTGACCTTGACCTTGGAGGTACGGACCTGGGTTTTGCACGCGACACGCCGTCTCATGATGGTTAACATTTCTGCCAAGTAATTTTAAAATCTATCAAGAAATAAGAAAGTTATTGACTACGTTTTAAGTTTCGGACGCACGGACGCACACACGGACGAACGGACGGACGGACAGGGGCAACGTTATATGCCCTTTCCACAATTCTTCGAATGACGGGGGTATAATAAAATAATGCAACCGACACAGACACCCAAAGACAAACCATAACTAAAAAAAACAATAAAATAAACCGCGACAGAAGAACCGCATTGGAACGGTCAGCGGAAACGAATTCCACTGGGGGGCTTAAATCGATTTTACGTGGCCACAATCCTCGCCCTTACTTCCGTCGCAATTTAGACAAATAATTGGTTCAGTCCGCATAGGGCCTCCTAACTCATCAGTACAACATCTCCGCGAACACAATCAAACAACCACAGAGATGATACAACGGTGAGGACTAGCAGGAGAGTGAGTGCTTGAGTTTTACGTCCCACCAACAGCTATTCATATGGAGACGGGACCTCGGTTTAAAGACTCATCCGAAAGTCTGGAGAAGCCCGGGATCGATCCTGCGATCCCTGGTTTACAAGTCGAGTAGCGTAACCACTACACCACGGAGGCTTCAAGGACTATCAGGAAGAAACCTATGAAATGCTGGAGCAAAAGAAAACCAACAGTTTGACCCCGATGGACCCGACCAGAGATATAGCATCAGGCACAGTCCAACATTACCTTGAATTAGATCTCTCTAATTCTCAATAAGCCTTTACGCTGGAGCCGTCATAGAATCTGAAGCCTGATCCATTGGCTGGGAAATATAAATTGTAAAAACCAGACTGACGTGATTGGTCAGTGACAATAATGCGTTTTATACCAATACAGAAACAGTGTGTTCTCTTTATTGGACAATTACATCCATGAGACCAAAATCAATACAGTAAGGGTGACAATCATGAGACCGATATGAAGAGACTAAGAGGGTGTTGTCTGTTTTGGTCAATGGCAATACTGGGACGATTATCAATACAGTCAGGGTGTCTTATATTGGTCAAAGACAATAATGAATTCTATACCAATACAGAAACAGTGTTTTAACTTTATTGGTCAGTGACATCGATGAGACCAATATCAATACAGTAAGGGTGTGTTATCGTTATTAATCAGTGACATTTTTGAGGCCAATATTAGTACAAGTGTGTGTGAACTTTATTTTTGATGGCAATCATAAGACCAATATCAATGCAGTAAGGTTCTATTATCTTTATTGGTCAGTGACAAC
This sequence comes from Lucinisca nassula, assembly GCA_963580285.1. Classification (NCBI taxonomy): domain Eukaryota; kingdom Metazoa; phylum Mollusca; class Bivalvia; order Lucinida; family Lucinidae; genus Lucinisca; species Lucinisca nassula. Next base: position 368,004 of record CAUZLF010000083.1, on the reverse strand, counting down.
AATGAGACCAATATCAATACAGTTAAGGTGACAATCATAAGACCGATATCAAGAGAGTAAGAGTGTGTTGGCTTTTTTGGTCAATGGCAATAATGAGACCAATATCAATACAGTAAGGGGGTATTTTCTTTATTGGTCAGAGACAATAATGAGTTCAATAACAAGACAAACAGTGTGTTTACTTTATTGGTAAGTGACATCCATGAGACCAATATCAATACAGTAAGGGTGACAATCATGAGACCGATATCAAGAGAGTAAGAGTGTGTTGGCTTTTTTTTGGCCAATGGCAATAATTAGACCAATATCAATACTGTAAGGGGGTCTTATCTTTACTGGTCGGAGACAATAGTGAGTTCAATACCAAGACAGAAACAGTGTGTTTACTTTATTGGTAAGTGACAATACCAATATTAATACGGTAAGGATGTGTTACCTTTATTGGTCAGTGACAATATTGAGACAAATATCAATACAAGCGTATGTTAACTTTACTCTTGGTGACAATCATAAAGTCAAATATCAATACAGTAAGGATATGTTATCTTTATTGGTTTGTGACGATAATGGGACAAATATCAGTAAAGAAAGGGTGTTTTTCTTTATTGGTCAGTGAAAATAAAGAGACCAATATCACTGCAGTAAGGGCCTGTTGCCTTTATTGGCCGGTGATTATAATGCGACCAATATCAATACAGAAAGTGTATTTTATCTTTATTGATCATGGACAATAAAACGGGATCTATATAAACACAGAACGAATGCCCATCTTTATTGATCAGTGACAATACTGAGACTAATAACAAAACAGTAAGAGAATGTTGTCAGTATTGGCCTGTGACAATCCGGTAACAATGTGTTATCATTATTGGTCAGTGACAAAATAACACAAATATCAACACAATACGTGTGTTATCTTTATTGGCAGTAACAATAATTGGACCTTTATCAATACATTGTGAGTGTGTTAACCTTTTTGTTTGGTCAGTGACCATAATGTGAGCGATATCAATACAGTAAGTGTGTGTCATCACTTTTGGTCAGTGACAATAATGAGACCAATATCAATACAGTAAGGTTCTATTATTATCTTTATTGGAGACCAATATCAATGAAGTGAGATTGTGTTATCTTCATGGATCAGTGACAATGAAAAGACCACTATCAATACAGCCTGTGTTGTCTTTTTAGCCTTATTGGTCAGTCACAATTATGAGACCAACAACACTACAGTAATGGCTTGTTATCTTCATTGGTCATTGACAAGAATGTGACCAATATCAATACATTAATGGAGTGTAATATGTAGTGGTCAGCGACAATAATGAGTCCTATTGACAGTCTTTGCCACCTATTTCAATACAATAATGGAGTGGTGTCTTAATTGCCAAATGACAATATTGAGACAAATTTAGCAAGGGTGTGTTATCTTTATTGTTCAGTGGGAATAATGAGACCTGTATTAATACAGTAATCTTTATTGGGCACTGGCAATAATGAGACCAATATCAAGAGTGTAAGAGTTTATCATTATTGGAACTTGACTATCATGAGACCAATATCGATACAGCAAGATTGGGTTTTCTTTATTGGTCGGTGGGAATGAGACTAATATCAATACAGTATGGGCGTTTGTTTGATTTGCTGTTTAACGTCCCCGTCAACACTAATTATGTCATTTTGGAAACGTTGTTACCAATTTTGTGAGAATTTTACCCGACATTGAGATGAAATGACAGCTAAAGCCCTGTCGCCCAATGAAAACAAAAGGGTTTATAAGCAATGACGGTCTGAATTGCACCGCTTTGCCTGGGTAGGCTTAGATCCTATGTGCGGTTTATCAGTACTCGTTTTCGGTCGGTCGCAGCTCTGCATGGATCTTTATTGGTCAGTGACAATATTGAGACCTCTCAATATTTTAAGAGTGTTAATCTTTATTGGTCAGTGACATTAATGGGACCAATATCAAAACAGTAAAAGTGTATTATCATAATTGTCAGTGACAATTATGAGACCAATACAAACACAGTGAGGATGTCATCACGTGATCAAGTCCGTGAGATAAACAGCCTATTTAATATGTTCAATAAAAGGGTTATCCTTTGGAACCAAGGAATACACCACAGAACTTGAAAATATGAAGAGTACATGTTTTCTGGGCCAAAATAGCTAGTTTCGGCCAATTAGGCTTCATCAGTGACCTGATTTTTTTTCAAACTTCCACAATGGAATCAATGATCCAAAGGACAAGAAAATATAAACTACACTATGATGTAGGACAGGCAGACGTTTTACGGCCGCCACGCATTTCCAGACATCAGCTGTAGTGACGTCAAGTATGTTCTATAACCGGGGTTTCCTTTGGAAGAAAGGAATACACCACAGAACTGGAAAATATAGAGAAGACTAGTATAAAGAGAAAACTTGTACGTTAATTTTCGTATTTCTTCTCCAAGACAAAGACTTTGGGTACTCGTGAGTACCACCTCAAAGAAGCAGTTCTAAGGAGCACCCACAACCTTTATGAGAAACAATTATATTCATCAGACAAGTAGCCACACATTCCCAGACATCAGCTGTAGTGACGTCAAATATGTTCTATAAAAGTGTTATTCTTTGGAAGCAAGGGATACACAAAAGAACTGGAAAATATGGAGTGTACATGATTTCTGGGCCTCACTTGCTAGGTTTGGTCAATTAGGCCTCATCAGAGCCCTGAAATATTTTCAAAATCCAATAATGGAATCAATGATCCAAAAGGACAAGAAAATATAAACTACACTATGATGTAGGACAGGCAGACTTTTTACGGCCGCCACACATACCCAGACATCATCTGTAGTGTTTTTCTCCAAGACAAAGGCTTTGGGTACTCGTAAGAACCACCTCAATGAAGCGGTTCTAAGGACCACCCCAATGAAGCGGTTCTAAGGACCACCCCAACCTATGTGAGAAAAAAAATCATATTCATCAGATAAGTCGCCATTTTGGAGATGTGAAAAGGCACTACGTCGCATAGTTGTGTTATCGTATTGGTTATCTTTATTGTTAAGTGACATTTATGAGACCAGCGTCAATACAGTAAGGTTAAGTTATCTTATTGGTCCGTGACAATAATGCGACCTATATATATATATACAGTAAGAGCGTGTTATCTTTGTTGGTCAGGGACAATAATGAGACCAATATCATTACAGTATGTGTGTATTACCTTTATTGATCAGTGACAATAATGAAACCAATATCGTTACAGTATGAGTGTATTATCTTTATTGATCAGTGACAATGATCGGACCAATATCAATAGAGTAAGGGTGTGTTACCTTTTGTGGTTAGTGGCAGTCAGTGACAAATATGAGATCAATATCAAGATTAAGGGTGTGTTATCTTTATTGGTCAGTGACAATAATGAGGCCTATATCAATACAGAAAGAATGTGTTATCTTTATTGTTCAGTGACAATAATGAGACCAATATCTGTACAGGGAGTTTGTTTTATCATTGTTGGTCAGTGAAAATAAAGAGACCAATATTAATACAGTAAGATTTTGTTATCTTTATTAGTCAGTGACAATAATGAGACCCATACCAATACAGTAAGAGTGTGATACCTTTATTGGTCAGTGACTATAATGCAATCTATGTCAATAAAGTAACAATGTGGTATCTTATTGGTCAGTGACAAAAATGAGATCAATATCAATCCAATAAGATTTTGTTATCTTTATTGGTCAGTGAAAAAATGAGACCAATATTAATACAGCTAAGTGTGTATTATCAATATTGTTCAGTGACAATAATGAGACCATCAATATTTTAAGTGTGATTGAGTGTTTGAATTTTACGTCTCACCAACAGCTAAGGTCATACGGAGACGGGACCTCGGTTTAAAGACTCATCCGAAAGTCTGGAGAAGCCCGGGATCGATCCTGCGACCCCTGGTTTACAACAGTGTACATGTCATACTACATAAGGCGAGAAGCATAACCACTGCACGGCGGAGGCTTCTCGATATTGTAAGAGTATTAATCTTTATTGGTCAGTGACAATAATGAGACCAATATCAAAACAGTAAAAGTGTATTATCATTATTGGTCAGTGAATATAATGAGACCAATATCAATACACTAAGGTTGTCATCAAGTGAACAAGTCCATGACTTTGGAAGCAAGGAATATACCACAGAACTGTAAAATCTGAAGTGTACATGTTTTCTGGGTCTCACTTGCTAGTTTCGGCCAATAAGGCCTATTCAGTGACCTCAAATATTTTCAAAATTCCACAATGGAATCAATGATCCTAAAGGACAAGAAAATGTAAACTACATTATGATGTAGGACAGGGAGACTTTTTACGGCCGCCACACATTCCCAGACATCAGATGTAGTGACGACAAATATGTTCTATAAAAGTGTTATTCTTTGGAAGCAAGGAATACCCCAAAGAACTGGATAATATGGAGTGTACATGTTTTCTGGGCCTCACTTGCTAGTTTCGGCCAATTAGGCCTCATAAGTGCCCTCAAATATTTCCAAAATCCCATAATGGAATCAATGATCCAAAAGGACAAGAAAATATAAACTACACTATGATGTAGGACAGGCAGACTTATTCCGGCCGCCACACATTCCCAGACATCAGCTGTAGTGACGTCAAATATGTTCTATAAGTGTTTTCTTTGGACGCAAGGAATACACCACAGAACTGGAAATATAGAAGAAACGTGGATATAGAGAAAACTTGTTCGTTTTTTTTTTCTTATTTTTCTCCAAGACAAAGGCTTTGGGTATTCGTTAGAACCACCTCAATGAAGCGGTTCTAAGGACCATCCCAACCTATGTGAGAAAAAAATCATATTCATCAGATAATTCGCCATTTTGGAGATGTGAAAAGGCACTACGTCGCATGGTTGTGTTATTGTATTGGTTATCTTTATTGTTAAGTGACATTCATGAGACCAACGTCAATACAGTAAGGTTAAGTTTTCTTATTGGTCCGTGACAATAATGCGACCTATATCAATACAGTAAGAGCGTGTTATCTTTGTTGGTCAGGGACAATAATGAGACCAATATCATTACAGTATGTGTGTATTACCTTTATTGATCAGTGACAATAATGAGACCAATATCGTTACAGTATGAGTGTATTATCTTTATTGATCAGTGACAATGATTGGACCGATATCAATAGAGTAAGGGTGTGTTAGCTTTTGTGGTTAGTGACAGTCAGTGACAAATATGAGATCAATATCAAGATTAAGGGTGTGTTATCTTTATTGGTCAGTGACAATAATGAGGCCTATATCAATATAGAAAGAGTGTGTTATCTTTATTGTTCAGTGACAATAATGAGACCAATATCTGTACAGGAAGGTTGTTTTATCTTTGTTGGTCAGTGAAAATAATTACAATAATATTAATACAGTAAGATTTTGTTATCTTTATTGGTCAGTGACAATAATGAGACCCATACCAATGCAGTAAGAGTGTGATACCTTTATTGGTCAGTGACTATAATGCAATCTATGTCAATAAAGTAACAATGTGTTATCATATTGGTCAGTGACAATAATGAGACCAATATCAATCCATTTAGATTTTGTTATCTTTATTGGTCAGTGAAAAAAATGAGACCAATATTAATACAGCTAAGTGTGTATTACCATTATTGTTCAGTGACAATAATGAGACCATCAATATTTTAAGTGTGAATGAGTGTTTGAATTTTACGTCTCACTAACAGCTAAGGTCATACGGAGACGGGACCTCGGTTTAAAGACTCATCCGAAAGTCTGGAGAAGCCCGGGATCGATCCTGCGACCCCTGGTTTACAACAGTGTACCTGTCATACTACATAAGGCGAGAAGCATAACCACTGCACCGCGGAGGCTTCTCGATACTTAAGAGGGTTACTCTTTATTGGTCAGTGACAATAATGAGACCAATATCAAAACAGTAAAAGTGTATTATCATTATTGGTCAGTGAATATAATGAGACCAATATCAATACACTAAGGTTGTCATCAAGTGAACAAGTCCATGACTTTGGAAGCAAGGAATATACCACAGAACTGTAAAATATGAAGTGTACATGTTTTCTGGGTCTCACTTGCTAGTTTCGGCCAATTAGGCCTATTCAGTGACCTCAAATATTTTCAAAATTCCACAATGGAATCAATGATCCTAAAAGACAAGAAAATATAAACTACACTATGATGTAGGACAGGGAGACTTTTTACGGCCGCCACACATTCCCAGACATCAGATGTAGTGACGTCAAATATGTTCTATAAAAGTGTTATTCTTTGGAAGCAAGGAATACACCAAAGAACTGGATAATATGGAGTGTACATGATTTCTGGGCCTCACTTGCTAGTTTCGGCCAATTAGGCCTCATAAGTGCCCTCAAATATTTTCAAAATCCCATAATGGAATCAAAGATCCAAAAGGACAAGAAAATATAAACTACACTATGATGTAGGACAGGCAGGCTTTTTACGGCCGCCACACATTCCCAGACATCAGCTGTAGTGACGTCAAATATGTTCTATAAGTGTTATTCTTTTGAAGCAAGGAATACACCACAGAACTGGAAATATAGAGAAAACGTGGATATAGAGAAAACTTGTACGTTAATTTTCTAATTTTTCTCCAAGACAAAGGCTTTGGGTACTCGTTAGAACCACCTCAATGAAGCGGTTCTAAGGACCACCCCAACCTATGTGAGAAAAAAAAATCATATTCATCAGATAAGTCGCCATTTTGGAGTTGTGAAAAGGCACTACGTCGCATGGTTGTGTTATCGTATTGGTTATCTTTATTGTTAAGTGACATTTATGAGACCAACGTCAATACAGTAAGGTTAAGTTATCTTATTGGTCTGTGACAATAATGCGACCTATATCAATACAGTAAGAGCGTGTTATCTTTGTTGGTCAGGGACAATAATGAGACCAATATCATTACAGTATGTGTGTATTACCTTTATTGATCAGTGACAATAATGAGACCAATATCGTTACAGTATGAGTGTATTATCTTTATTGATCAGTGACAATGATTGGACCGATATCAATAGAGTAAGGGTGTGTTAGCTTTTGTGGTTAGTGACAGTCAGTGACAAATATGAGATCAATATCAAGATTAAGGGTGTGTTATCTTTATTGGTCAGTGACAATAATGAGGCCTATATCAATATAGAAAGATTGTGTTATATTTATTGTTCAGTGACAATAATGAGACTAATATCTGTACAGGAAGGTTGTTTTATCTTTGTTGGTCAGTGAAAATAATGCACCAATATTAATACAGTAAGATTTTGTAATCTTTATTGGTCAGTGACCATAATGAGACCCATACCAATACAGTAAGAGTGTGATACCTTTATTGGTCAGTGACTATAATGCAATCTATGTCAATAAAGTAACAATGTGTTATCATATTGGTCAGTGACAATAATGAGACCAATATCAATCCAGTTAGATTTTGTTATCTTTATTGGTCAGTGAAAAAAATGAGACCAATATTAATACAGCTAAGTGTGTATTACCATTATTGTTCAGTGACAATAATGAGACCATCAATATTTTAAGTGTGAATGAGTGTTTGAATTTTACGTCTCACCAACAGCTAAGGTCATACGGAGACGGGACCTCGGTTTAAAGACTCATCCGAAAGTCTGGAGAAGCCCGGGATCGATCCTTCGACCCCTGGTTTACAACGGTGTACATGTCATACTACATATGGCGAGAAGCATAACCACTGCACCGCGGAGGCTTCTCGATATTTTAAGAGTGTTTATCTTTATTGGTCAGTGACAATAATGAGACCAATATCAAAACAGTAAAAGTGTATTATCATTATTGGTCAGTGAATATAATGAGACCAATATCAATACACTAAGGTTGTCATCAAGTGAACAAGTCCATGACTTTGGAAGCAAGGTATATACCACCGAACTGTAAAATATGAAGTGTACATGTTTTCTGGGTCTCACTTGCTAGTTTCGGCCAATTAGGCCTATTCAGTGACCTCAAATATTTTCAAAATTCCACAATGGAATCAATGATCCTAAAAGACAAGAAAATATAAACTACACTATGATGTAGGACAGGGAGACTTTTTACGGCCGCCACACATTCCCAGACATCAGATGTAGTGACGTCAAATATGTTCTATAAAAGTGTTATTCTTTGGAAGAAAGGAATACACCAAAGAACTGAATAATATGGAGTGTACATGATTTCTGGGCCTCACTTGCTAGTTTCGGCTAATTAGGCCTCATAAGTGCCCTCAAATATTTTCAAAATCCCATAATGGAATCAATGATCCAAAAGGACAAGAAAATATAAACTACACTATGATGTAGGACAGGCAGACTTTTTACGGCCGCCACACATTCCAGACATCAGCTGTAGTGACGTCAAATACGTTCTATAAGTGTTATTCTTTTGAAGCAAGAAATACACCACAGAACTGGAAATATAGAGAAAACGTTGATATAGAGAAAACTTGTACGTTAATTTTCTTATTTTTCTCCAAGACAAAGGCTTTGGGTACTCGTTAGAACCACCTCAATGAAGCGGTTCTAAGGACCACCCCAACCTATGTGAGAAAAAAAAATCATATTCATCAGATAAGTCGCCATTTTGGAGATGTTAAAAGGCACTACGTCGCATGGTTGTGTTATCGTATTGGTTATCTTTATTGTTAAGTGACATTTATGAGACCAACGTCAATACAGTAAGGTTAAGTTATCTTATTGGTCTGTGACAATAATGCGACCTATATCAATACAGTAAGAGCGTGTTATCTTTGTTGGTCAGGGACAATAATGAGACCAATATCATTACAGTATGTGTGTATTACCTTTATTGATCAGTGACAATAATGAGACCAATATCGTTACAGTATGAGTGTATTATCTTTATTGATCAGTGACAATGATTGGACCGATATCAATAGAGTAAGGGTGTGTTAGCTTTTGTGGTTAGTGACAGTCAGTGACAAATATGAGATCAATATCAAGATTAAGGGTGTGTTATCTTTATTGGTCAGTGACAATAATTAGGCCTATATCAATACAGAAAGAGTGTGTTATCTTTATTGTTCAGTGACAATAATGAGACCAATTTCTGTACAGGAAGGTTGTTTTATCTTTGTTGGTCAGTGAAAATAATGACACCAATATCAATACAGTAAGATTTTGTTATCTTTATTGGTCAGTGACAATAATGAGACCCATACCAATACAGTAAGAGTGTGATACCTTTATTGGTCAGTGACTATAATGTAATCTATGTCAATAAAGTAACAATGTGTTATCATATTGGTCAGTGACAATAATGAGACCAATATCAATCCAGTTAGATTTTGTTATCTTTATTGGTAAATGAAAAAATAAGACCAATATTAATACAGCTAAGTGTGTATTACCATTATTGCTCAGTGACAATAATGAGACCATCAATATTTTAAGTGTAAATGAGTGTTTGAATTTTACGTCTCACCAACAGCTAAGGTCATACGGAGACGGGACCTCGGTTTAAAGACTCATCCGAAAGTCTGGAGAAGCCCGGGATCGATCCTGCGACCCCTGGTTTACAACGGTGTACATGTCATACTACATAAGGCGAGAAGCATAACCACTGCACCGCGGAGGCTTCTCGATATTTTAAGAGTGTTAATCTGTATTGGTCAGTGACAATAATGAGACCAATATCAAAACAGTAAAAGTGTATTATCATTATTGGTCAGTGAATATAATGAGACCAATATCAATACACTAAGGTTGTCATCAAGTGAACAAGTCCATGACTTTGGAAGCAAGGAATATACCACAGAACTGTAAAATATGAAGTGTACATGTTTTCTGGGTCTCACTTGCTAGTTTCGGCCAATTAGGCCTATTCAGTGACCTCAAATATTTTCAAAATTCCACAATGGAATCAATGATCCTAAAAGACAAGAAAATATAAACTACACTATGATGTGGGACAGGGAGACTTTTTACGGCCGCCACACATTCCCAGACATCAGATGTAGTGACGTCAAATATGTTCTATAAAAGTGTTATTCTTTGGAAGAAAGGAATACACCAAAGAACTGAATAATATGGAGTGTACATGATTTCGGGCCTCACTTGCTAGTTTCGGCCAATTAGGCCTCATAAGTGCCCTCAAATATTTTCAAAATCCCATAATGGAATCAATGATCCAAAAGGACAAGAAAATATAAACTACACTATGATGTAGGACAGGCAGACTTTTTACGGCCGCCACACATTCCCAGACATCAGCTGTAGTGACGTCAAATACGTTCTATAAGTGTTATTCTTTTGAAGCAAGAAATACACCACAGAACTGGAAATATAGAGAAAACGTTGATATAGAGAAAACTTGTACGTTAATTTTCTTATTTTTCTCCAAGACAAAGGCTTTGGGTACTCGTTAGAACCACCTCAATGAAGCGGTTCTAAGGACCATCCCAACCTATGTGAGAAAAAAATCATATTCATCAGATAAGTCGCCATTTTGGAGATGTGAAAAGGCACTACGTCGCATGGTTGTGTTATCGTATTGGTTATCTTTATTGTTAAGTGACATTTATGAGACCAACGTCAATACAGTAAGGTTAAGTTATCTTATTGGTCCGTGACAATAATGCGACCTATATCAATACAGTAAGAGCGTGTTATCTTTGTTGGTCATGGACAATAATGAGACCAATATCATTACAGTATGTGTGTATTACCTTTATTGTTCAGTGACAATAATGAGACCAATATCGTTACAGTATGAGTGTATTATCTTTATTGATCAGTGACAATATTTGGACCAATCTCAATAGAGTAAGGGTGTGTTAGATTTTGTGGTTAGTGACAGTCAGTGACAAATATGAGATCAATATCAAGATTAAGGGTGTGTTATCTTTATTGGTCAGTGACAATAATGAGACCTATATCAATACAGAAAGTGTGTGTTATCTTTATTGTTCAGTGACAATAATGAGACCAATATCTGTACAGGAAGGTTGTTTTATCTTTGTTGGTCAGTGAAAATAATGACACCAATATCAATACAGTAAGATTTTGTTATCTTTATTGGTCAGTGACAATAATGAGACCCATACCAATACAGTAAGAGTGTGATATCTTAATTGGTCAGTGACTATAATGCAATCTATGTCAATAAAGTAACAATGTGTTATCATATTGGTCAGTGACAATAATGAGACCAATATCAATCCAGTTAGATTTTGTTATCTTTATTGGTCAGTGAAAAAATGAGACCAATATTAATACAGCTAAGTGTGTATTATCATTATTGTTCAGTGACAATAATGACACCATCAATATTTTAAGTGTGAATGAGTGTTTGAATTTTACGTCTCACCAACAGCTAAGGTCATACGGAGACGGGACCTCGGTTTAAAGACTCATCCGAAAGTCTGGAGAAGCCCGGGATCGATCCTTCGACCCCTGGTTTACAACGGTGTACATGTCATACTACATAAGGCGAGAAGCATAACCACTGCACCGCGGAGGCTTCTCGATATTTTAAGAGTGTTAATCTGTATTGGTCAGTGACAATAATGAGACCAATATCAAAACAGTAAAAGTGTATTATCATTATTGGTCAGTGAATATAATGAGACCAATATCAATACACTAAGGTTGTCATCAAGTGAACAAGTCCATGACTTTGGAAGCAAGGAATATACCACAGAACTGTAAAATATGAAGTGTACATGTTTTCTGGGTCTCACTTGCTAGTTTCGGCCAATTAGGCCTATTCAGTGACCTCAAATATTTTCAAAATTCCACAATGGAATCAATGATCCTAAAAGACAAGAAAATATAAACTACACTATGATGTAGGACAGGGAGACTTTTTACGGCCGCCACACATTCCCAGACATCAGAAGTAGTGACGTCAAATATGTTCTATAAAAGTGTTATTCTTTGGAAGAAAGGAATACACCAAAGAACTGAATAATATGGAGTGTACATGATTTCTGGGCCTCACTTGCTAGTTTCGGCCAATTAGGCCTCATAAGTGCCCTCAAATATTTTCAAAATCCCATAATGGAATCAATGATCCAAAAGGACAAGAAAATATAAACTACACTATGATGTAGGACAGGCAGACTTTTTACGGCCGCCACACATTCCCAGACATCAGCTGTAGTGACGTCAAATACGTTCTATAAGTGTTATTCTTTTGAAGCAAGAAATACACCAAAGAACTGGAAATATAGAGAAAACGTTGATATAGAGAAAACTTGTACGTTAATTTTCTTATTTTTCTCCAAGACAAAGGCTTTGGGTACTCGTTAGAACCACCTCAATGAAGCGGTTCTAAGGACCACCCCAACCTATGTGAGAAAAAAAAATCATATTCATCAGATAAGTCGCCATTTTTAAGATGTGAAAAGGCACTACGTCGCATGGTTGTGTTATCGTATTGGTTATCTTTATTGTTAAGTGACATTTATGAGACCAACGTCAATACAGTAAGGTTAAGTTATCTTATTGGTCCGTGACAATAATGCGACCTATATCAATACAGTAAGAGCGTGTTATCTTTGTTGGTCAGGGACAATAATGAGACCAATATCATTACAGTATGTGTGTATTACCTTTATTGTTCAGTGACAATAATGAGACCAATATCGTTACAGTATGAGTGTATTATCTTTATTGATCAGTGACAATATTTGGACCAATCTCAATAGAGTAAGGGTATGTTAGATTTTGTGGTTAGTGACAGTCAGTGACAAATATGAGATCAATATCAAGATTAAGGGTGTGTTATCTTTATTGGTCAGTGACAATAATGAGACCTATATCAATACAGAAAGAGTGTGTTATCTTTATTGTTCAGTGACAATAATGAGACCAATATCTGTACAGGAAGGTTGTTTTATCTTTGTTGGTCAGTGAAAATAATGACACCAATATCAATACAGTAAGATTTTGTTATCTTTATTGGTCAGTGACAATAATGAGACCTATACCAATACAGTAAGAGTGTGATATCTTTATTGGTCAGTGACTATAATGCAATCTATGTCAATAAAGTAACAATGTGTTATCATATTGGTCAGTGACAATAATGAGACCAATATCAATCCAGTTAGATTTTGTTATCTTTATTGGTCAGTGAAAAAAATGAGACCAATATTAATACAGCCAAGTGTGTATTACCATTATTGTTCAGTGACAATAATGAGACCATCAATATTTTAAGTGTGAATGAGTGTTTGAATTTTATGTCTCACCAACAGCTAAGGTCATACGGAGACGGGACCTCGGTTTAAAGACTCATCCGAAAGTCTGGAGAAGCCCGGGATCGATCCTGCGACCCCTGGTTTACAACGGTGTACATGTCATACTACATAAGGCGAGAAGCATAACCACTGCACCGCGGAGGCTTCTCGATATTTTAAGAGTGTTAATCTGTATTGGTCAGTGACAATAATGAGACCAATATCAAAACAGTAAAAGTGTATTATCATTATTGGTCAGTGAATATAATGAGACCAATATCAATACACTAAGGTTGTCATCAAGTGAACAAGTCCATGACTTTGGAAGCAAGGAATATACCACAGAACTGTAAAATATGAAGTGTACATGTTTTCTGGGTCTCACTTGCTAGTTTCGGCCAATTAGGCCTATTCAGTGACCTCAAATATTTTCAAAATTCCACAATGGAATCAATGATCCTAAAAGACAAGAAAATATAAACTACACTATGATGTAGGACAGGGAGACTTTTTACGGCCGCCACACATTCCCAGACATCAGAAGTAGTGACGTCAAATATGTTCTATAAAAGTGTTATTCTTTGGAAGCAAGGAATACACCAAAGAACTGGATAATATGGAGTGTACATGATTTCTGGGCCTCACTTGCTAGTTTCGGCCAATTAGGCCTCATAAGTGCCCTCAAATATTTTCAAAATCCCATAATGGAATCAATGATCCAAAAGGACAAGAAAATATAAACTACACTATGATGTAGGACAGGCAGACTTTTTACGGCCGCCACACATTCCCAGACATCAGCTGTAGTGACGTCAAATATGTTCTATAAGTGTTATTCTTTGGAAGCAAGGAATACACCACAGAACTGGAAATATAGAGAAAACGTTGATATATAGAAAACTTGTACGTTAATTTTCTTATTTTTCTCCAAGACAAAGGCTTTGGGTACTCGTTAGAACCACCTCAATGAAGCGGTTCTAAGGACCACCCCAACCTATGTGAGAAAAAAAATCATATTCATCAGATAAGTCGCCATTTTGGAGATGTGAAAAGGCACTTCGTCGCATGGTTGTGTTATCGTATTGGTTATCTTTATTGTTAAGTGACATTTATGAGACCAACGTCAATACAGTAAGGTTAAGTTATCTTATTGGTCCGTGACAGTAATGCGACCTATATCAATACAGTAAGAGCGTGTTATCTTTGTTGGTCAGGGACAATAATGAGACCAATATCATTACAGTATGTGTGTATTACCTTTATTGATCAGTGACAATAATGAGACCAATATCGTTACAGTATGAGTGTATTATCTTAATTGATCAGGGACAATGATTGGACAGATATCAATAGAGTAAGGGTGTGTTAGCTTTTGTGCTTAGTGACAGTCAGTGACAAATATGAGATCAATATCAAGATTAAGGGTGTGTTATCTTTATTGGTCAGTGACAATAATTAGGCCTATATCAATATAGAAAGAGTGTGTTATCTTTATTGTTCAGTGACAATAATGAGACCAATATCTGTACAGGAAGGTTGTTTAATCTTTGTTGGTCAGTGAAAATAATGACACCAATATTAATACAGTAAGATTGTGTTATCTTTATTGGTCAGTGACAATAATGAGACCTATATCAATACAGAAAGAGTGTGTTATCTTTATTGTTCAGTGACAATAATGAGACCAATATCTGTACAGGAAGGTTGTTTTATCTTTTTTGGTCAGTGAAAATAATGACACCAATATTAATACAGTAAGATTTTGCAATCTTTATTGGTCAGTGACAATAATGAGACCCTTGCCAATACAGTAAGAGCGTGATATCTTCACTGGTCAGTGACTATATTGCAATCAATGTCAATAAAGTAACAATGTGTTATCTTATTGGTCAGTGACAAAAATAAGACCAATATCAATCCAGTAAGATTTTGTTATCTTTAGTGGTCAGTGACAAAATGAGACCAATATCAATACAGCTAAGTGTGTATTACCATTATTGTTCAGTGACAATAATGAGACATCTATCAATATTTTAAGAGTGAGTGAGTGAGTGAGTGTTTGCGTTTTACGTCTCACCAACAGCTAATGTCATACGGAGACGGGACCTCGGTTTAAAGACTCATCCGAAAGTCTGGAGAAGCCCGGGATCGATCCTGCGACCCCTGGTTTACAACGGTGTACATGTCATACTACATAAGGCGAGAAGCATAACAACTGCACCGCGGAGGCTTCTCGATATTTTAAGAGTGTTAATCTGTATTGGTCAGTGACAATAATGAGACCAATATCAAAACAGTAAAAGTGCATTATCATTATTGGTCAGTGAATATAATGAGACCAATATCAATACACTAAGGTTGTCATCAAGTGAACAAGTCCATGACTTTGGAAGCAAGGAATATACCACAGAACTGTAAAATATGAAGTGTACATGTTTTCTGGGTCTCACTTGCTAGTTTCGGCCAATTAGGCCTATTCAGTGACCTCAAATATTTTCAAAATTCCACAATGGAATCAATGATCCTAAAAGACAAGAAAATATAAACTACACTATGATGTAGGACAGGGAGACTTTTTACGGCCGCCACACATTCCCAGACATCAGATGTAGTGACGTCAAATATGTTATATAAAAGAGTTATTCTTTGGAAGCAAGGAATACACCAAAGAACTGGATAATATGGAGTGTACATGATTTCTGGGCCTCACTTGCTAGTTTCGGCCAATTAGGCCTCATAAGTGCCCTCAAATATTTTCAAAATCCCATAATGGAATCAATGATCCAAAAGGACAAGAAAATATAAACTACACTATGATGTAGGACAAGCAGACTTTTTACGGCCGCCACACATTCCCAGACATCAGCTGTAGTGACGTCAAATATGTTCTATAAGTGTTATTCTTTGGAAGCAAGGAATACACCACAGAACTGGAAATATAGAGAAAACGTTGATATAGAGAAAACTTGTACGTTAATTTTCTTATTTTTCTCCAAGACAAAGGCTTTGGGTACTCGTTAGAACCACCTCAATGAAGCGGTTCTAAGGACCACCCCAACCTATGTGAGAAAAAACATCATATTCATCAGATAAGTCGCCATTTTGGAGATGTGAAAAGGCACTACGTCGCATGGTTGTGTTATCGTATTGGTTATCTTTATTGTTAAGTGACATTTATGAGACCAACGTCAATACAGTAAGGTTAAGTTATCTTATTGGTCCGTGACAATAATGCGACCTATATCAATACAGTAAGAGCGTGTTATCTTTGTTGGTCAGGGACAATAATGAGACCAATATCATTACAATATGTGTGTATTACCTTTATTGATCAGTGACAATAATGAGACCAATATCGTTACAGTATGAGTGTATTATCTTTATTGATCAGGGACAATGATTGGACAGATATCAATAGAGTAAGGGTGTGTTAGCTTTTGTGCTTAGTGACAGTCAGTGACAAATACGAGATCAATATCAAGATTAAGGGTGTGTTATCTTTATTGGTCAGTGACAATAATGAGACCTATATCAATACAGAAAGAGTGTGTTATCTTTATTGTTCAGTGACAATAATGAGACCAATATCTGTACAGGAAGGTTGTTTTATCTTTGTTGGTCAGTGAAAATAATGACACCAATATCAATACAGTAAGATTTTGTTATCTTTATTGGTCAGTGACAATAATGAGACCTATATCAATACAGAAAGAGTGTGTTACCTTTATTGTTCAGTGACAATAATGAGACCAATATCTGTACAGGAAGGTTGTTTTATCTTTTTTGGTCAGTGAAAATAATGACACCAATATTAATACAGTAAGATTTTGCAATCTTTATTGGTCAGTGACAATAATGAGACCCTTGCCAATACAGTAAGAGCGTGATATCTTCATTGGTCAGTGACTATATTGCAATCAATGTCAATAAAGTAAAAATGTGTTATCTTTTTGGTCAGTGACAAAAATGAGACCAATATCAATCCAGTAAGATTTTGTTATCTTTAGTGGTCAGTGACAAAATGAGACCAATATCAATACAGCTAAGCGTGTATTGCCATTATTGTTCAGTGACAATAATGAGACATCTATCAATATTTTAAGAGTGAGTGAGTGAGTGAGTGAGTGTTTGCGTTTTACGTCTCACCAACAGCTAATGTCATACGGAGACGGGACCTCGGTTTAAAGACTCAACCGAAATTCTGGTGTTATCTTATTGGTCAGTGACAATAATGAGACCAATATCAATCCTGTAAGAGTTTGTTATCTTTATTGGTCAGTGACAAAATGAGACCAATATCAATATTTTAAGAGTAGTAATCATTATTATCATTATTGGCAGTCACAATAATAAGACAAAAATCAATATAGTAAGGTTGTCATCACGTGAACAAGTCTGTGAGATGAACGCCCCCTTTTCAATATGTTCTATAACAGGGTTATCCTTTGGAAGCAAGGAATACACCACAGAACTGGCAAACATGAAGTGTACATGTTTACTGGGCAAAACTTGCTGTAGTGACGTCAAATATGTTCTATAAAAGTGTGATTCTTTAGAAGCAAGGAATGCACCACAGAACTGAAAAATATGAAATACATGTTTTCTGGGCCAGGCTAGCTAGTTTCGGCCAATTTTTAATCAATGATCCCTAAAAGGTTATCCTTTGGAAGCAAGGAATACACCATAGAACTGGAAAATATAGAGATAACTTGTATATAGAGAAAACTTGTACATTAATTTTCTTATTTCTTCTCCAAGTGTGTATTATCTTTAGTGGTCAGTGACAATAATGAGACCTCTCACAATATTTAAAGTTTTAATTAATATTTATTGGTCAGTGACAATATTGAGACCAATATCAAAACAGTGAAAGTGTATTATCATTATTGGCCAGTGACAATAATGAGACCAATATTAATACAGTAAGATGTTTTTGTAAGGTTGTGTTTTTTTATTGGTCAGTGCCAATAATAAGACCAATATCAATACAGTAAGAAATTTTTTATCTTTACTGGTCTGCACCTATATCAATGTAGTAAAAGTGTGTTATCTTTATTAGTCAGTGACTATAATAATGTGATCTATGTCAATACAGTAACAATGTGTTATCTTTATTAGTCAGTGACGAAATGAAACCAATATCAATACAGTTAGCTTTATTGCTCAGTTTCAATAATGAAACCAATATCAATACAGTAAGGGTGTGCTTCCTTGATTAGTTAGCAATAATACGAGATTATCTTTATTGGTCAGTGACAAAAATGAGACCAACATCGATTCTGTCTTCTTTGGTCAGTGAAACCGATATCAATACAAAAATTGTGTTTTTATCTTTGTTGTTAATTACAATAATGAGACTTTTATCAATGCAGTAAGAGTGTGCTATCGTTATTGTTAAGTGAAATTCATAACATCAATATCTGTACAGCAAGGGTGTGTTATCTCTATTGGTCTGTGACTAACACGTGACCAATATCAACAAAGAAAGCGTATGTTATCTTTATTGGTCAGTGACAAACATGAGACCAATACCAATACAATAAATTTGTGTTATCTTCATTGGTGACCAATATCAATACATTAAGAGTGCGTTATCCTTATAGGCATGTGACGCAAATGATCCAATATTAATACAGTAAGGGTGTGTAATCATAATTGGTAATTGACCGTGATGAGACCATTATGAATACAGAAGTGTGTGTTTTGAGACAAATATCAATATTGTAACTGTGTGTTATCTTTCTTGGTCATTGACAATCATGAGAGCAATATCAATTATGCTTTCACTTCTATTTTTATATCTATACAGTAAGATTGATTGATCTTCATTGGTCAGTGACAATCATGAGACCAATATCAATACAATAAGGGTGTGCTATTTTTATTGGTCAGTGATAATAATAAGACATATATCAATACAGTAAGATTCTGCGATCTTTATTGGTCAGTGCCAATAATGAAACCAATATCAATACAGTAAGGGTGTGTTATCGCTATTGGTCAGTGACAATATGAGGACTGTTCAAATATGAATGCAAGTAGAACGTTTTCTCATGCACTAATGCAAAAATCACCTGGAAATAAATATCAAAGCGTAGAAAAACATTTTACCTATACATTGATACCTAACCTGTTAAAATCCGTCCACTTTAGCCATGTATATCGTTCGATAAACACTGTCTACTCTTGTATACTAATACAAAACATTGTTGGAAGAAGGTCAGAGTACGCCGTTGAAATACGGTCCTTTATTATGAATCATTGTTTTTTCTTGGTATACGGTGCAAAGACATTTTTGATTAAATATGTTCGGTTTAAGGGCATTATGAAATGTCTTTTCCGACCTTTTTTTCGTTGGTGTAAGAAATTCAGCTGTGGGCTAGGCTCAACAGAAGATGCACTACATGATCGTCGGCCGAAAAGAGCAACATCTGCCAAGATCGTCGCTAGAGTGAAAGAAATAGTCGCTACCGATGCACGATACACCACTAGGCAAATAGCTAGTATGGTTGGCATCTCATTAGGAGCAGCTCATACAATTCTGAAACGGGATTTGAAAATGAGAAAGATCTGTGCTAGATTGATTCCCCATCTGTTGACAGATGAGCAGAAAAAGACACGCGTTCAGTGCGCCAAGAAGTTGCTTAAAAAGTTTCCAAATTACAATGCACGGTCTTTCGCTTATGTCGTCACAGGTGACGAGACATGGGTTCACTTTTTTAGCCAAAACGAAAGATTCAGAATAAAATATGGGCAACAAAGTATTACAAAAGACCACGCATTGCAAAGCGGACCATGGGCGTCAAGAAGTTAATGTATGCCATATTCTTTTCAAATCAGGGCCCTGCTATTGAGGTTGCTGTGCCTAAAGGCAAATCTGTAAATGCGAAGTTTTACAAGAATAAAGTTTTTCGAAAATTGAAGAAATATTTCAAAGAACGAAGACCCGCAACTGGTTTGACCAATGTCAGATTGCTACATGACAATGCGTCATCGCACAAGGCGTCCATTGTGCAAGACTATCTGAAACAGGAAAATGTTGTTGAACTCCCTCATCCCCCGTATTCCCTTGACCTTTCCCCGTGTGACTTTTTTTGTTGCTCCCGCGGCTGAAAAATTACCTTTCTGGTCGAAAATGTGTACAGCGCAAACACCTCGGTTCTGCAATATTCCAGTACCTTCATAGTATACCTCTAAAAGACTACCAAAATGCATTCAATGATTGGATCAGAAGACTGAAAGTTTGTATATCTGTTAAAGGGGAATACTTTGAGGGGACAAAATAATTTTTTCATCGAAATCTATCACGGAATCATTTTTATGTGCTTAGTTGCATCCATTTTGTAACAGTCCTCGTAATTGGACCAATGTCAATACAGAAAACATGTGTTATCTTTATTTGTGCGTGACAGTCATGTGTTATCTTTATTGGGCGCTGACAATCATGAGACCAATTTCAATACAATAAGGATGTGTTCTCTTTATCGAACAGTGACAGTCAAGTGACAATATCAATACAGTGAGGGTGTGTTATCTTTATTGGTCAGTGCCAATTTTGAGACCAATATAAATACGGTAAGGGTGTATTTCCTTTATTGGTTATCGTTATCTTTATTGGTCAGTGACAATACTGAGACCAATATCAATACAGTTACAGTATGTCATCGGTATTGCTCGCTGACAATAATGAGAACAATATCAATACATAAGGGTGTGTTATCTTTATTGGTCAGTGACAATAATAATGATCCTCATTTAGGAAGAGGGTTGTGTTGTCGGAGATGTTGGACTGATGAGTTTGAAGTCCTTCATGCGGTCTGAACACATTATTTGTCTGATTCGCGACGGATTTATTGGTCAAATGTATAAATGTAATAGAATCAGTGAATTTGAACAGAAACGCGCACAGAAAAACACCAGAGCTAAGGCATCGCCAACAGAGCTGTCTTCCTCCAGCCTCTGTTGCTCTATCTGCAACAGACAGTCCAGAGCTAGAATTGGTTCACAGAAGTAATACCTGTAAAACCTATTAATTAGGCGTCAATAGGTAAGCCTTCGGCTTCTTCTGACGCTTCTCGACGCTGGTCATGGCTGGTAGTTGGGGGAAGTGCAGAATAACATGCGGTCTCAAACTTATGCGAGTGGCCTTTCCAGCACATGAACGTGTTGAGTGAGGGTGAAATTATGTTTTCACTGAGCACATTCCATGCATTTACTACCCTATTGCTTAATACGTTTGCTATCATCTTTAATCGGGAGTGTTTTTTAACACTTTCTTTGAGTGGCCTCTTGTTGATCTTGCTGTTGCCATAGTAAAGAATGTTGATCTTGCTGTAGCCAAAGTAAAGAATGTTGATCTTGCTGTAGCCAAAGTAAAGAATATATCTGTATCCAAATTGTCAATGTCATTGAGAATTATATACACTTGTATCATAGCCGCATGATCTCTTCAATACTCGAGTGTGGAAAGACCAAGATTTCTAAATAGAAGTCAAGGCAATGATCATAACCCACAGCTCCCATCAGGAGAAACACAAACATGAAACAACTAGACCCCAATGGAAACATCCAAAGCAAAATAATAAAAGCTATATACACACCCTCAAAGATAAACCATAACAAAAATAAATTTGTTGGGTCTGCCTGAATGCCTCCTAGCTCATCGGTGCAATTCTTCGTGAACCCAAAAATCAATCAACCACAGAGATGAAACAACGGTGAGGAAACTCTGAAATGCTGGAGCGAAAGAAAACCAACAGTTAGACATCGAAGGGCCGAACCAGAGAGACCGAGCATCAGCCGTCAACCAACATTACATAAAATTAAATTCTCTAACATTCTCCGTAAGCCTTGAAGCTGGAACCGTCATCACGAAAACACGCCTTTATAATTTTGACCCCCTTGAACCCCACCATATAGTAAAACTGGGGTTTCCGGGGGGTATACCTTATTTTTCTTATTTCTGCTCTAAAATATAGATTGTGGGTACTCGTTAGAACCGCCTCGATGAGGCGGTTCTAACGAGTGCCCACAATCTATGGTTTGAGCAGAAATAAGAAAACTATCACAATTTTTCATCTTAAAATTTTCATTTTTTTTTTTTTTGGTGATAAAGGTGGCAATGTATTTGTATAGGCGTGTTTGCGTAACCGTCATAGAATCTGAGGCCTGACTAAGACTCTCTGGATAACTGAGATGCCTTATTGACTTTACTAGGCGGGCCGCGGGGCGTTGAACGTTTTCAAATGGTATAATGCCCGTTTTTAAATGGGGGTCGAAACCACCGTTGCATGCTCCAAATGGGGTCTAAAAATGGATTTGTACAGATTCAAAACATTTACATCTTGATGAATTCAAATGTTTTGGATTTAAGGCCAAGATTTCTATTAGCTATTCCTACTTGTCTGGCAATGTGTTCTCTGAATAGAAGCATATTATCCATAATAACGCCAAAGTCTTTTTAAGATGACTACCTTTGTATTTTTGTATTTCACTTAATTCACCACTAGTATTCATCAGATATCTAAAACTTTGGCCGTGTAATCCAGTATGGACATGGATATATTTACCAAAGTTAAAAACATTTCCCAGTCAAGGGCCCACTCTTCGGAGTTGATAACAGATATTTCTAGCATAGTGGCTATGTATTTGACACTATTACATATCTTTGCATCGTCTGCATATAGCTTTATACAACATGCGATAGCATCCGGCATGTCATTTATGAAAATCACAAATAATATTGGCCCTAAAAGAGCCCTGGGGTATACCGGAGGTTACATTTGACCAGTCAGAGCATCGACCGTTCACTACTACCCTTTGCCTTCGATTCGCTAGAAATTCTTTTATACAAGCATAGTCTTTTTAAGAAGGCATTCGTGCAATACCTTGTCAAACGCTTTTTTTTAAATCCAGGTAAATGACGTCGACATCTTCACCGTTGTCTATGGCATCTGAGACTTCTTTTACAAACTCTATTAACTGAGTAATGCCCGATCCGCCAGCAATGAAACATGCTGAAGTTTATTCTTTGTTACATGGTCTTCAAGTGCATTTCTAACATGGAACAGATGTCAAACTAATTGGCTTGTAGTTTGTAGCAAACTTCCTGTCATCACTTTTAAAAGTAGCACTAACGTTGCTTATTTCCTGCTGCTTGATAAGGTTGATTTTTCAAGAGACTTTTTTTTTTAAAAATATGGATGATAGAAGTGAAGTTTGTGCTGAGCTGGTTTCCTTTATAAGGATGGGGTAAATTTGGTCAGGGCCCTGAAATTTGCCTTTTTGTTAGTTCTTTTATACTTTTCAAAACTTTTGCCTCAGTGATTTCTATTGAGTCTAGGGGTTCTTCATTGTTTCGACTGCGAAATAGAGGCCTCAAACAATATGTGTTTGTGAAACAATGATGC
Organism: Lucinisca nassula; assembly: GCA_963580285.1. Taxonomy (NCBI): domain Eukaryota; kingdom Metazoa; phylum Mollusca; class Bivalvia; order Lucinida; family Lucinidae; genus Lucinisca; species Lucinisca nassula. Next base: position 344,324 of record CAUZLF010000083.1, on the reverse strand, counting down.
CCCCGGAAAGGGTGTGTTAAATATGAAAGCAGTATCAGCAAGCAATCGAAAGGTATGGCCAAAGTTCGTTAAAGTTAAAGTATTTTAAACAAGAGGGCCCAGAGGGCCCTGGTTCGCTCACCTGTGTGTCACTGTCTCGAGTACATTCTATTTTTAGCTCTTGTGGCCATCTTGTTCATCAGCAGAGTGATTTTAGCTTATATGGTAGGGGTGACCTAGGCAACATTCCTGGGAACTTTGAATCAAATTGGCCTTAGGGTTTAGGGGGATTTTCCGTTTGAATCAAATTTACAATATTTTTTCTATTTTTACCTCCAGTGGCCATTTTGTTCATCCGAGTGGGATTGCTTTAGCCTTTTTGGTAGAGGATCATCTAAGCAACATTGTCACAAGGAACCTACATGCTAAATATGAAGGCTGTATCTCAAATGCTTTAAAAGTTATGACAAAGTAGGTCAAAGGTCAATGTCATGTGTCAAAAGTTTTGAATGGCTGAGAAAACCTTGTCACAAGGAACATGCATGCTAAATATGAAGGCTCTATCTCATATAGTTCAAAAGGTATGATAATATAGGTCACAGGTCAAGGTCACAGGTCAAATATTTATGAGTGGAAAGCCCTTGTCAGAAGGAATCTACATGCCAAACATGAAGGCTCTATCTCAAACGTTTCAAAAGTTATGACAAAATGACCTACTGATCTATTTTTGGATTTGACATGACCCATATTCAAACTTAACTGAGATATTGTCCAGATGATCATTCTGAGCAAGTTTTATGATGATTCGACTGAAACTGTGGCCTCATAGAATGTTCAAAACGTTTTTTATGATTTGACCTGCTGACCTACTTTTTGACCCAACATGACCCATATTCAAACTTGACACAGATATTGTCAAGATGATCATTCTGAGCAAGTTTGATGACGATCGGACCAAAACTTGGGCCTCTAGTGTGTTCACAAGGTTTTTCAACAATCTGACCTACTGACCTACATGCCCATATGGGCTTGAAGAAATATATGGGCTGCATGATGCTTCCACGCAGAGCTGAATCCAGCCCGCACACTAGTACTGGTAAACCGCTTAGAGGATCTAAGCCTGTCCAGGAACCGCGGTGCGAGGTGAACCGTCCATGCTAATAAACCCTATTGGTTTCATTGGGCGACAGGGCTTGAGATGTCATTTCATCTCAATGTCGGGTAAAAGTCCCACAAAATTGGAAGCAACGTCTCCAAAATGACCTTTACAGTGTTGACGGGGACGTTAAACCTCAAATCAAACAAACAAAACTGACCTACATATTGACCCGACATGACCCATATTCGAAATAAACCGAGATATTGTCAAATGATCATTCTGAGCAAGTTTGATGATGATCGAACCAAAACTGTAGCCCCCAGTGTGTTCGGAGGGTTTTTCTATGATTTGACCTACTGACCTACTTTTTGACCCAACATGACCCATATTTGAACTTGACTGTGATATTGTCAAGATGATCATTCTGGGCAAGTTTGATGATGATCGGACCAAAACTGGCCTCTAGTGTGTTCACAAGGTTTTTCTATGATTTGACCTACTGACCTACTTTTTGACCGGACATGACGTATTCAAACTTGACCCGGATATTGTCAAGATGATCATTCAGGGCAAGTTTGATGATGATCGGACCTAAACTGTGGCCTCTAGTGTGTTCAGGTTTTTCTATAATTTGACCTACTGACCTACTTTTTGATCTGACATGACCCATATGCGAACCTGACCGAGATATTGTCAAGACTATCATTCTGAGCAGGTTTGATGATGACTGGACCAAAACTGTGGCCTCTTGTGTGTTCACAAGGTTTTTCTCTGATTTGACCTACTGACCTACTTTTTGATCCTACATGACCCATATTCGAACTTGACTGAGAAATTGTCAAGATAACCATTCTGAACAAGTCCCATGATGATCAGAACAAAAATGTGGCCTCTAGTGTATCCACAAGGTTTTTCTATGATTTGACCTACTTTTTGACCCGACATGACCTGTATTCAAACTTGACCGAGATATTGTCAAGATGATCATTCTTGGCAAGTTTGATAATGATTGGACCAAAACTGCTGCCTCTAGTGTATTCACAAGATTTTTCTATGATTTGACCTACTGACCTATTTTGTGACCTGACATAACCCATATTCAATCTTGACCGAGATATTGTCAAAATGATACTTCTGGGCAAGTCTGATGATGATCGGACCAAAACTGTGGCCTCTAGTGTGTTCACAAGGTTTTTCTATGATTTGACCTACTGACCTACTTTTTGACCCGACATGACCTTTATTCAAACTTGACCAAGGTATTGTCAAGATGATTATTCTGGGCAAGTCTGATAATGATTGGACCAAATCTGCGGCCTCTAGTGTATTCATCAGGTTTTTCTATGATTTGACCTTCTGATCTACTTTTTGACCCAGCATGACTCGTATTCGAATGTGACCAAGATATTATCAAGATGATCATTCTGAGCAAATTTGATGATGATTGTACATAAATTGTGGTCTCTTGTGTGTTCAGAAGGTTTTTCTATGATTTGACCTACTGACCTACTTTTTGACCCGACAACACCCATATTCGAACTTGATATTGTCAAGATAATAATTCTGGGCAAGTTTGATGATGATCGGACCAAAACTGTGGCCTCTCATGTCTTCACAAGGTTTTTTTTTCTGATTTGACCTACTGACCTACTTTTTGACCCGACATGACCCATATTTGAACTTGACCAAGATTTTGTGGTGGTACAAACTGAGTGCAAGTATAGTTAAGATCAAATCATAAATGAAACATCTATCGTGCAGACAAGACCAAAATAGGCAATTTTTGCCCTTTCAGGGGCCGTTAACTCCGTAACACATGATGGGATATGGTTGGTTCAAGAAAGGAACCCAGATCTCATGGTGGTACAAGTTGTGTGCAAGTCTGGTTATAATTAAATCATAAATGAAGATGCTATCGTGCGGACAAGACCAAAATAGGCAATTTTTGCCCTTTCAGGGGCAGTAACTCCGCAACACATGATGGGATATGGCTGGTTCAAGAAAGGACCCTAGATCTCATGGTGGTACAAGTTGTGTGCAAGTCTGGTTAAAATCAAATCATAAATGAAGATGCTATCGTGCGGACAAGATATTGTTTACGCACGCACTGACGACGGACAAAATGTGATCACAAAAGCTCACCTTGTCACTACGTGACAGGTGAGCTAAAAAGTAGGTCACACATAAGGTCAAGGTCACGAGGTCAAACATTATTATTCCATTTGAAAGGGATTGTGACAAGGAATGCACATGTGAAATATAAAAACTCTACCACTTACCAATCGAAAGTAATGGCCATTGTTAAAGTTTTTAAAAAGTAGGTCAAACGTCAAGGTCAAAGTCAGGAGGTCAAAAATTATGGTTCCACTAGAAAGGGCTTGTAGAAAAAAGAATGCACGTGTGAAATATGAAAGCCATACCACTTACCAATCGAAAATCGAAAGTTATGGCCAATATAAAAGTTTTAAAAAGTAGGTCAAAAGGTCAAATGTCAAGGTCACGAGGAAAAAGTTTATGGTACCATTTGAAAGGTCTTGTGATAAGGAATGCACATGTGAAATTTGAAAGCCCAATCAGTTACCACTTTAAAGATATGTCCAATGTTAAGGTTTTTTGCGGACAAAGAAACAAACAAACAGAAACAGACGGACAGACAGACAGATAGATCAAAATCTATATACTCCCGCATCTTTGATTCCGGTGGCATAAAAACAGCCTTGTTTCCACTAACCCGACCCACCCTGCTCCAGCCCCACACACAAACACACACACTCAGACTCTACTATGTTTATTATTTAAAGACCAAAACAGAAATTGAAACACCGACCCTACCATTTTCAATTTCCGGCTCTACCCAGTGTCGTCTTTGCATTTTCCCATAGTAATTTCGCGTTTTAAGTACATTTTTGTAGTACCTTCTAAAATACAATTTTTTTTTTTTTTTTAGCATCTAAGATGAATTATGATATACAGTGCAAATCACAACATTGCAATTTTATTATCAAAAAGAGGGCAATGATGGCCCTGGATTGCTCACCTGATCCATAGGGAAACAATTGGGCCACCACCAAGGAGAGCCATTATTGATCCCAGGGCTATAATCTTAATAATCTTGCTAGTGGTCTAAAAGGTGAAGCTTCAAACCAAGTATCAAAGACCGGAGCCTTCTGGTTTCAGACAAGAACATTTATATAAGTCTACATAAAACCGCCGGGCCCCGGGGAAGGTCCATATTGGTCCCAGGGCTATAATTTGAATAATCTTGGTAGAAATCCACAAGACAAGCTCCATACCAAATTTCAAAGACCTAGGCCTTCTGGTTTCAGACAAGAAGATTTTCAAAGGTTTTCCGAATATAAGTCTTTGTAAAACCAGTGGGAAACAGGGTGGGTCCATTTTTGGACCCAGTGCTATAATTTGAACCATCTTGATAGAGATCCACTAGACATAGCTTCATACCAAATATCAAAGACCTATGCCTTCTCGTTTCAGACAAGAAGATTTTTAAAGATTTTCCCTATATAAGACTAAGTAAAACCAAAGGACCCGCTGACAGGGGCATTTTTGACCCTATGGCAATAAATTTAACAATCTTGATAGAGGTCCTTTAGATGAAGCTTTACACCAAATATCCAAGATCTGGGCCTTGCGGTTTCAGAGAATAAGATTTTAAAAGATTTTTCTAATATAAGTCTATGTAAAACCAAAGGGCCCCGGGCGGAGAGCATTTTTGGCCCTATGGCTATAATTCGAACAATCTTGTCAGAGTTCCACTAGATGAAGTTTTACACCAAATATCAAAGACATGGGACTTGCGATTTCAGAGAATAGATTTTTTAAAGAATTCCCCTATATAAGCCTATGTAAAACCAAAGGGCCCCGGGGTGGGAACATTGTTGGCCCTAGGGCTATAATTTGAACAATCTTAATAGAGGTTAACTAGATGAAGCCTCACACCAAATATCAAAGACCTGGGCTTTTTAGTTTCAGGGAAGAAGATTTTTAAAGTATTTCCATGTGTAAGTCTATGATAAACCAAAGGGTCCCGGGCTGGGGCATTTTGGCTCCAGGGCTATAATTTGATCAAATCTTGGTAGAAGTCCACTAGATGAAGCTTCATACCTAATATCAAAGGCCTGGTCCTTGCGGTTTCAGAGACGGGTTTCTAACGATTTTCCCTATGATATAAGCCTATGGAAATCAAAGGTACCCGGGTGGGGGCATTTTTGGCCCAAGAGCTATAATTTGAACAATCTTGATAGAGGTCAACTAGATGAAGCTTCATACCAAATATCAAAGACCTGGACCATGCAGTTACAGAGTAAAAGAATTTTTTTTAAGTTTTCAGTAAAGATAATATATTTTAGCTCCTGTGACCTAGATGTGCAACGAACCGGAACCATTTGAACAACGTTGAAAGGGGACCATTAAAGTATCATTCCTGAGAAGTTTGGTCAAAATCCGATCAGTGGTTTAGAAGATGTCGTTTGAAGAAATTGTTTACGCTCACACGGACGCATGCACGCACGGACGCACGCACGCACGACGGACGACGGACAAAAAGTGATCCCAAAAGGTGAGCTAAAACATGTACAAAAACAAAAACACATTAAAAAATACAGGCCTGACCCTGTTTTTTCTTCTCGCGAGAAAAAAATTACTAGAATTTGTCTACAAAAAACACAGATTCCCCATTTTTTGACCTTTAAGAATTACCTTGACATTGGAGGTATTGATCTCGGTCTTGTGGGCAACACATCATCTAATGAAGTTGAACATTTCTGCGAAGGCACTTTAAAAAGTCCATCAAGAAATAAGAATGTTATTGGCCGTACAAGAAAAAAGTCTTTTTTATCCTTGATCTCTAAGTATGACCTTAACCTCTGAGTTCCCTTGGATCTCAGGCGCAGCACATCTTCTTATGATGGTTAACACGTCTGCAAAGTATTTTCATAATCCATCAAAGAATAAGATAGATGTTGACCGTACACAAAAAGAGCCATTTTTCACCTTTGACCTCAAAGTATGACCTTGGCATTGTGGGTACGGACCTTGGACTTGCACACGACACATCGTCTAAAGAAGGTGAACATTTCTGCAAGGTTACGTTAAAGGTCCATCCAGAAATAAAAAAGTTATTGACTGGAGACAAGAAAAAGCCCAATTTTTGACATTTGACCTTTAAGTATGACCTTGACCTTGGAGGTACCAACCTAGGTCATGTGTTCGCCACATTGTCTCATGGTGGTTTACATATCTGCCAATTAATTTCAATTCCATCTAAAAATAATAAAATTATTGGCCGAACACGAAAAAAGGCCCCTTTTTGGACCTTTGACATTTAAGTATGACCTTAACCTTTGAGGTGCCAACCTGAGTCATGCGCGCTGCAATCGTCTCATAATGGTTTATATTTCTGGAAAGCAATTTAAAAATCTATCTAAAATTAAGAAAGTTATTGACCGGACACGATTTGCCCATACATACATACATGATTTTGTACCGGTCACAAACTTTCAAGGGAGATAACTCAAAACGTATAAATACGAGAGTCATGGTCCTTGAACTCCAAGTATGACCTTGACCTTTGAGGTACCAACCAGAATCGTGCTCTCGACACTTCGTCTCATGGTGGTTAACATTTCTGCCAAGTAATTTTAAAAATCCATCAAAAAATAAATCTATTGACCAAACACAGAAAAATGTCCTTTTTTACCTTTGACCGCTAAGTATGACATTGACCTTTGAGGTACTAACCAGAGTCATGCCCGTGACACATCGTCTCATGATGGTTAACATTTCTTCCAAGTAATTTTAAAATCCATCTAAAAATAATAAAGTAATTGACCGAAAACGAAAAACGGACCCTTTTTTACTTTGACGGCTAGGTATGACCTTGACCTCTGGGTACCGACCTGGGTCAGGCGCGCGACACATCCTCTCATGGTGGTAAACATTTCTGCAAAAAAAAATAAAATCCATCAAATAATAAGAAAGTTATTGACCGGATACGATTTGCCCATACATACATACACGATTTTGTCACCGGTCACAAACTTTCAAGGGAGATAATTAAAAAAAGTATAAATGCGAGAGTTATGGTTCTTGTGAAGTTTTGATACTTTACTTTATTGGTCATATAATGTTAATTAATATTTATATGAAGTTTCGTGAAGATAGCTTGAATTGTTTTCAAGATATAGAGCGGACACGATTTTGTGACAGACAGATGGACAGACAGACAGACAGAGGCCCCGGGGAAAATAATAGGTCTCCCCGAAAAGTGGGGAGACATAATAAATGAAAGTTTCTGCTACCTACCGACCAAACGTTTTTTTGCATGTTAGTAGAAACACGTCTTTTTTACGCCTCAGTCATCTTAGAATACACTTAGAGTAAAATTTCACCAATGTGATCATTACGAAAACACGCCTATACAAAAACGTTGCCAATTTTTTGGCCAAAAATTAGAAATTTCAAGATGAAAAATTGTGATATTTTTCTTATTTCTGTTCAGAACATAGATTGCGGGGACTCGATAGAACCGCCTCGACGAGGCGGTTCTATCGAGTACCCAAAATCTATGTTTTTGAGCAGAAATAAGAAAAATAATGTATACCCCCTTAAACCGCAGTTTTACTATATAAAAGTTGGGTATTAGGGGGTCAAAATTATATAGGTGTGTTCTCGTAATGTATGACTTGCCATTGGCTGTAATGGTTATTTATTATTATTATTGCAATACAATAAGGATGCTTTAACTTTATTGGTCAGTGACAGATATATGACTTAACAGCAAATAATTTGGACTTTTTACTTATCAGGCCAATAATAATCATGTGCACAGTACCAATACACTTTGGACGATTTCCCTTTATTGATCAGTGACGGTCATGTAACCATAGCAATAAAGTTTTGATACTTTATTTTATTGGTCAGGGAAAGTCATGTGACCAATAGTAGTACAGTAAGGATGTTTCAACTTTATTTTTATTTATTTTTTTTTTTCATTTTGGTTTTACGGCCCTTTCAAGATTATTTCTCTCATATCGAGCCGATCGTTAATCAGAGGTGGGCGAAAACCGGAGTACCCGGAGAAAAACCAACTGACCTTCCGTTGCAGAACTTGGCGTCTCACATGTGACCCGAGCGAGGCTCGAACCACAGCGGTGAGAGACCTAATGAATAAGAGACAGCGTTCTTATCCACTAGGCCACTCAACTTTATTTGTAAGTGACACTCCTGAGAACAATAACAATACAGTTTGGACTTTTTATATTTATTGGTTAGATATAGACGGCCCCCGCCCATAGGGGCTTGAAGAAATATATGGGCTGCATGATGCTTCCACGCAGAGCTGAATCCGACCTGCACACTAGTACTGGTAAACCGCTTAGAGGATCTAAGCCTGTCCAGGAACCTCAGTGCGAGGCAGACCGTCCATGCTAATAAATCCTATTAGTTTCATGGGGCGACAGGGCTTGAGAAGTCATTTTATCTCAGTGTCGGGTAAAAGTCCCACAAAATTGGAAGCAACGTCTCCAAAATGACCTTTACAGTGTTGACGGGGACGTTAAACCTCAAATCAAACAAATCAAACAATTGGTTAATGATAGTCATGTGACCAATTGCAATACTGTTTAGACGTTTTACTTTATTGGTTAGTGATAGTCATGTGACTAACAGCAATACTGTTTGAACATTTGTAAAAACCTCATTGGTAATTAAAGTCATGTAACAAATTGAAATACAATTTGGACCTTTTAAGTGTATTGGTCGGGTGGGGCGGGGGGGGGGGGGGGGGGTCTTTTAAGTGTATTGGTCGGGTGGGGGCGGGGGGGGGGGGGGTATGGGACCAACATTTTGGACGTTTCAACTTCATTGGTCAGTAACAGTCATGCGACTAATAGTTATAAAGTTTGCACGTTTTAACTTTATTGGTCTGGGACAGTCAAGCGACAAATAGCAATACAGTTTGAGCGTTTTGACTTTTTTGGATTGTGACAATCAAGTGACCAACCGCAATGCAGTTTTTTTTTTTACTTTTTGTTTGTGACAGTCATGTGGCCAATAGTAATTCAGTTTTGACGTTTTGACTTTTTTTGATTTGTGACAGTCAAGTGGCCAACTGTAATACAGTTTGGACGTTTTAACTTTATTGATCAGTGACATTCATGTGAGCTATAGCAATACAGTTTGAACGTTTTATTGATCTGTGACAGTCATGAAAACAAGAGGGCTATAGTGGCCCTGGATCGCTCACCTGAACCTTATTGCAGAAGTAAAACAGTAGGTACTGCAAGGTGGATTGGATATTTTTAGCAATTTTGCTTTTAACAGTGACCCAAGAACATTTCTTTGAAATTATTTTGTAAATTTAGGAGTAAAAGTCATTTTCTTGATTGTATATTTTTAGTGCTGGTGACCGGGTGGTGTGTGTGTGTGGGGGGGGGGGGCAGACTTATCACAAAAACCTACATTCCAGCATGGTTCGAAAGTGATGACAAAAGAGGTCAAAGGTCAAGGTCACAAGTCAAAATTCTTGTATGGGTGGAAGGCCATTGTCAGAAGGAACATACATGCCGAATATGAAGGCTCTATCTCGAATAGTTCAAAAGGCAGGAGCAAGTAGGTCAAGGTCACATGTCAAACTTTTTTGTATAGGTAGGAAGCCCTCGTCACAAAGAACATACATGCAAAATATGAAGGTTCTTTCTAAAACTGTTCAAAGTTAGGATAAAGTAGGTCGCAGGTCAATTTGTTTGATTTGAGGTTTAACGTCCCCGTCAACACTGTAAAGGTCATTTCGGAGACATTGCTTCCAATTTTTTGGGACTTTTACCCGACACTGAGATGAAATGACATCTCAAGCCCTGCCGCCCAATGAAACCGATAGGGTTTATTTGCATGGACGGTCTGCCTCGCACCGCGGTTCCTGGACAGGCTTAGATCCTCTTAGCGGTTTACCAGTACTAGTGTGCGGGCCGGATTCAGCTATGCGTGGAAGCATCATATATTTCTTTAAGCCCCTATGGGCGGGGGCCAAGGTCGCAGGTCAAGGTAATAGGTTAAATTATTTTTGCACGAGTGGGAAGCCCTTGTCAAAAGGAACCTACATCCCAAATATGGACGCTCTATCTCAAATAATTCAGAAGTTATGGCAAAGCAGGTCAAATGTCAGGGTCACGGGTCTTTTTGTATAACGGGAGGCCATTATCAAAAGGAACATTCGTGCCAAATATGAAAGCTCTTTCTTAAATAGTTCAAAAGTTATGATCAAGTAGGTCAGAGGTCAGGGTTACAGGTCAAAATATTTGTAAGGGAGGAAACCCTTGTCACAAGGAACATACATGCAAAATATAAAATGCTATCTCGAATTGTTCAAATGTTATGATAAAGTAGGTCACAAGTCAAGGTCAAGATTACAGGTCAAATATTTTGGTATGAGTGGAAAGCCCTTGTTTCAAGGAACCTGCATCCCAAGTAAGAAGGCTCTATCTCAAATGGTAGAACAATTATGACAAAGTAGGGCAAACGTCAAGGACATAGATCAGAAAAAGTTTTGCATAGGTGGGAAGCCTTTGTCACAAGAAACTGACATGCCAAATATGAAGATTTTATGTCAAATAGTTCAAAAGGTATGACCAGGTAGGTCAAAGGACAAGTTCTCAGGCCAACATTTCTGTATGGGTGGGAGGCCCTTGTCACAAGGAACATACATGTCAGATATAAAGAACCATTCTCAAATGGTTCAAAAGTTATGACTAAGTAGGTCACAGGTAGTCAAGGCCAGGGTCAAATGTCAAATTCTTTTGCACGAGTGGGAAGCCCTTGTCATAAGGAACCTACATGCCTAATATGAAGGCTCAATCTGAGATGGTTTAAAAGTTATGACAAAGAAGGTCAAAGATCAAGGTCACAGGTCAAAATTTTGTACGTGTGGGAAGTCCTTGTCACAACGGGCATACATGTCAAATAAAAAGGCTTTATCTCAAATGGTTAAAAATATAATAAAGTAGGTCACATGTCAAAAAGTCAATTTCACATGTAATAGTTTTGTATGAATAGGAAGCCCTTGTCACAAGGAACCTTCATGCCGTATATGAAGGCTCTATCCCAAATGCTTTAACAGTTATGACAAAGTAGGTCAAAGGTCAAGGTCACAGGTCAAATTTTTTGTATGGGTGGGAAAACCTTGACACACGGAACATACATGCCAAATATGAAGGTTCTATCTCAATTGCTTCAAAAGTTCTGATAAAGCAGATTGCAGGTCAAGGTCACATGTAATTTTTGGTACAAGGAACTCACATGCCAAATATGAAGACTATCTCAAACGGTTCAAACGGTATTTAAAAATGACCTACTGATCTACGTTTTGATTCAACATGAGCCACTTTCGAATTTGACCACGATATTGTCAAGATGATCATTCTGAGCAAGATTTATGATAACTGGACCACAGCTGTGGCCTCTAGAGTGTTCATAAAGGTTATTCTATGATTTGACCTACTGACATACATTTGGACCCGATATCACCCATATTCGAACTTGAGTGTGATATTGTCAAGATGATTGTTCTGAGCACGTTTAATAAGAATTGGACCAAACGTGTCGCCTGTACAGTGTCCACAAATTTTTTTTTTGATCTGACCTACTTTTCGTCCCGACATGACTCATATTCAAACTTGAACGAGATATTGTCAAGATGATCATTCTGAGAAAGTTTGGTGATGAATGAACTGGTCTGGTCTCTAGTATGTTTACAAGGTTTTTCTATGATTTGACCAACTGACCTAATTTTTTAACCGACACGACCCATATTCGAACTTGACCGAGATATTGTCAAGGTGATTATTCTGAGCAAGTTTGATGATGATTGGATCAAAAGTGTTGCCTCTAGTGTGTTCACAAGATTTGTTTCTATAATTTGACCTACTGACCTACTTTTTGACCCGACATGACGCATATTCAAATCTGAGCGAGATATTGTCAAGATGATTATTCTGAGCAAACTTGATGATGATTGGATCAAAAGTGTGGCATCTAGAGTATTCACAAGTAACATACCGACCTACTTTTTAATCCGACAGGACCCATATTCGACTTGACCGAGATACTGCCAAGATGATCATTCTTAGCAAGTTTGATGACGATCGGGTCATAACTGCGGCCGCTAGGTTCACAGGGTTTTTCAATGATTTGATCTTCTGTCCTACTTTTTGACCCGACATGACCCATATTCGAACTTGACATCTATATGAGATATAGTCAAGATGGTCATTCTGAGCAAGTTTAATGATGATCGGACAAAACTGCGGTCTCTAGTGTGTTTACAAGGGTTTTCTATGATTTGACCTACTGACCTTTATTGACCCGACATGACCCATATTCGAACTTGACTGAGATATAGTAAAGATAGTCATTCTGAGCAAGTTTGATGATAATCGGACAAAACTGTGGTCTCTTATATGTTTATAAGGGTTTTCTATGATTTGACCTACTGACCTACTTTTTGACCCGACATTACCCATATTCGAACTTGACATGATATTGTCATGAAGATCACCCTAAGCAAGTTTGATGATGATTTGGCCAAAACTTTGGCCTCTAGCCTGTTCACAAGAAAAGTTTACGCACGGACGACGCACGAGGACGCCGTACATCTCGCAGTCACAAAAGCTCACCATGACGTTTGGTCAGATGAGCTCACAATGACAATTCAGTTTGGAAGTTTTAACTTCATTGGTCAGTGACCGTCAAGTAACCAATGTCAATACAGTTTTGATGTATTACCCCATTGAACAATGACAGTTATGTGACCGATAGCAATACAGTATAGCAATTTTAATTTATTGGTCAGTGACAGTCATCTGACCAATAGCAATACAGTTTGCAAGTTTTAACTTCATTGGTCAGTAATAGTTGTGTGGCCAATAGCAATACAGTTTGAATTTATCAGTGGCAGTCCTGTGAACAATATCAATAGAGTTTGCGCGTTTAAACTTTAATGGTCAGTGGTAGTCAGTTGACCAATCTCGGAACTATTGCACACAGCGACGGGTAGTCATAAAACGTGACGTCAAAGACAGCGTTAAGAACCCGCGAATAATGCCATTGTTTACTAACTTATATCAACAGCGTAGATTAAAAGACGGGATACTATTGGAAACGCAAACGTTAGACAGAATCAGAATTGTTACTGGTAACACGTCAAATGACAATCATACACCAGGACCCATGATGGGAAACTTGTCCCTAGCTCTCAAAAAAGAGGTACACTTACAGCACCTTCAGCCGTGGAAATAATCGAAAGGGCATGACAGACAGACGGCAAATAAACCGAAGTAAACCCTTTCACGGACAAACTATTTATTTAGGAATTGCCAAATGTGTAGGACGTAGACGTTTTCGATAAACAACGTCTAACGTCAACGTCTAACGTTGTCGGTTGATGTTTACCTGTTAGGACGTTAATGTCATTTACGTCAGTAACACTGTTTTTGTTTGATTTGAAGTTTAACGTCCCCGTCAACACTGTATGGGTCATTTTGGGGACGTTGCTTCCAATTTTGTGGGGCTTTTACCCGACATCGAGATGAAATTACATCTCAGGCCCTGTCACCCAATGTAACAAATAGGGTTTTTAAGCATGCACGGTCCGACTCGCATCGCTTTGCCTGGGCAGGCTTAGATCCTCTAAACGGTTTACCAGTACTCGTGTGCGGTCAGATTAATATGCCCTAGATTTTGACACAAGTCCCATACCCAGGCATGAAGCCAGGATGTCTTCTTTTGGAATCTAAGAAAACCCTCGAAATCTAAGAAGACCCTCCCAGATACGCAAGTTCTAAATATGAATACTTTTTGATGGGTGAATGTCAATTTATAAACATTTAAATAGCCCGCCCCCCACCCCCCCCCCCACACACACACACCGTCACCACATCCGGGCTTGAAGAAATAGATGGGCTGCATGATGTGTCCACGCAGAGCTAAGCCTGCCCAGGCAAAGCGGTGCGAGTCGGAACGTCCATGCTTACAAACCCTATTGGTTACATTGGGCGGCAGGGTTTGAGATGTCATTTCATCTCAATGTCGGGTTAAAGTCCCACAAAATCGGAAGCAAAGTCTTCAAAAAAATATCATATACAGTGTTGACTGGGACGTTTAACCTCGAATCAAATAAAACAATCAAACATAAGCATTTGAAAAAATTTAACACAGTATTGCAATGGTGCCCTGTGTCCTTAATTCTAACCCCTAGCCCTGGTTAAAGACTTTACGATTTTTTTTCGCCTGGGTTTTCTTTCAAAGATACCACTTCTTAATGAATAATAATCATTCTTGCACACCAGACAAGGAAATCCGTGATTTTACCCTGGGATAGAAATTTATGTTCTGACCCTGGTGTTCCAACCCAGGCAACTCAGATAAATGCACTTCAATTCTATTCAACTGCCGGGACTACTTCCGCACTACTTTTATTTTTTAAACAATATACATGTGCGAGCTGTCAAAACTAACCGGAGGTGTTGTGCAAAAAAAGAATCCAATATGGGGTTCTGTTGTAGATGGGCGTTTCCAACCCTCGGGATGACCGTGCTGAGCGGAACCTCGGCGTAGCCTCGGTTCCGCTCAGCACGGTCATCCCTTGGGTTGGAAACTCTCATCTACAACAGAACCCCATATCAGATTCTTATATTCCGCCGTGGCTTTTGGTAAGTCCATTCTTACGCTTTCGAAAGAATTCCTAAAATTTACCTTTTTTTAGCATTTTTAACATTTCAATGTCAAAGTTGGAATTATAAGGAAATGAGTATCATTTTTGTGGATTCTCCGGCGAATCACTGACAAACTTAGCATAAAGCCCTTCCCTTCAGGCTTAATGCAGTTTGTGAGTGATTCGCCTGAGTTTACAGATCGATAAAATTCACAGTAATGAAATTCATTCCTATTATATATGACGTCAAGTGAGTGAGTGTTAGAGTTTTACGTCCCACCAACAGCTAAGGTTATACGGAGACGGGACCTCGGTTTAAATACTCATCCGAAATTCTGGAGAAATCCGGGATCGATCCTGCGACCCCTTGTTTACAAGAAGAGTAGCGTAACCACTACACCACGGAGGCTTCTAAATAACGTCAAGACATAGTGAAGACACAGGTAAAGAGTTGTAGAACAAAGGATCAGATTAGAACAAGAAATCGTGTGAATTCCCGTTGTATTAAATCAAAATTATCTAGGCACACCTTAGATTATACTTATTTTTGATCGATTGCGATGAAAGCTTCAAAAATATTGAATCGCTCGCGAACACTCATTCAAGATGTTATCACGCGCGCGAAAGGGAGGCAGTGACTTTTACACCGGCTCCGTTAGCTCAGTACCGGCCCCGATAGCTCAGTGGTAGAGCTTCCGCTTCGGGAATGGGAGGTGACGGGTTTGATCCCCGGCCGCGCCATACCAAATGCGTGAAAATAGTCCTAGTTAAAGGATACTTTGTTTGTCGCAATACATCACGTGAACAAGTCCGTGAAATGACGACCCCACTAAACCCCACTTTACATAGAGAAAACTGAGGTTTCCGGGGGTATTCAATATTTTTCTTATTTCTGCTCCAAGACATAGGTTGTGCACGGGTACTCGTTAGAACCCCCTTAATGAGGCGATTCTTACAAGTACCCACAACCTATGTTCGCAGTATTTATAGGAAAAATATCACGGATTTTCATCAGAAAAAAATGGCCATTTTGGAGATGTGAAAAATTGCACTATGCCGCACGGGTGTGTTATCGTAGTGAAAGTTCTATAGAGATTATATATGCGACGTTAAATAAAGCTTTTTCTATATCTTTTATTTTTACCACTGCTACCCATTTACACCTGGGTGGAGTGGGGCAGTGGCATTACATGTCTTCCCCAAAGACATAATTCGCTTCGGTGGCCGGATTCGAACCCACACCTCTGGATAATAAGTCGAAGGCGCTAACCACTGAGCTATAAGAAGCCCATCGGTGCTTGAAGAAATAGACTGGGCTGCCTGATGAAACCGACAGCACATAAGTACTGGTAAACCGCCCAGGCAAAGTGGTGCGAGTCGGACCGTCCATGCATATAAACCCTATTGGTTTCACTTAGCGCCGCGATTGAGATGTCATTTTATCCCACAAAATTGAAACCAACGTCTTCAAAATTACCTAAATAGTGTTGACGGGGACGTTAAACCTCAAATCAAACAAACAAATTTTAAGAAAGTTGAAAATGGACCTACAAACAATGGAGTAGAAGGGTTCATCCAACATAAAAAGGGTAAAACGGCGGTAGGGTCAGTTTACTTTAATCACACTTTTCAAAGCTTACAAAAAACAAATCATATACCTTGAAAATGAGTCAGTCAGCACAAATACCATTCCATAGTCCTCGTCAACCATTTTATGTAGTCTTCACAGGTTTGCATTCAATCAGCGAGCACTTACCCTGAAATTGAAACTAAACGCTTAAAATATCAAACAAACTGATAAATTCGAAATTGGAAGGCCAACAGTGAGAAGTCCTAGTTCCATTTTCAATACAACGCCCACAGGCAAAGAAATGGGTGCAGCGCATATGATGAGACAATTTTTTTCCGGGGGAAAATGGTGGTTGTAAGGTCGTAGCACTAGTAAATTTCCATCTCAGATTAGGTTTTCCGATATTAATAATTAGTCCTACATAGTTTAAAGCACCAGTTGTGACCTTAAGGAAACGTTCAAAGTAGAAGTAAAACAAAGAGCTCTTAACATGGACCCACAACATATTTTTAGGATTTTGTAAAACAAACCCTTGTTAGGATGTGTTCCAAAGATAATTTGGGATAAACTTCCTTATTTCTTGTCCGTAGTATATGTTGTGGCTGCACGTTATAATCGCCTCGGAGAGACAACAGTTTACTCTGTTCCACAACAATGTTTGAATAATGTTTGCAAAGAGTGTGGATCAAGATCACTCTGCACACACAAGTTTGAATGAAAAAAACAAAAAAACAATTTAGTTTGACTGTATATAAAATGAATTGAAGGTATCTGAGTATTTTCTGTTTTATTTTATTTTTTGTCTCCCCTATCTCTCTATGTCGGTCCCGGTAGCTCAGTTGGGTGCGCGTCTGACTGGACGTGGGTTCGATGCCTACCTGGGTCGGCAACATTCTTTCGTGGAGGTTGATCAAGAATGTATACCATTCTGGTTAACCGCTTACGTTTAGGTAAACTGACCTGCTCATTTTTGAGTCGGTCAGTTTACCTATCCACTTTTTTCCTGGGCACGCCTGTACGTAAGCGGTTAGCCAGCACAGTGCACATTCTTTCGCCGGAAATTGACAACTGCCCTTCTTGAATCAGCGGAAGGTAGAGAATGGCCGTAGAAAAGTTTTATTTTTGTTATGATTTGTCTTTGTCTGTTTGTGTCGCTTATATTATTTTATTTAGGATAGCCTATTGGCCATTTTGTGGGAAAGTAACTGTCCTTTTGGCTTTCCGGTATTGATGTTTCCATTAGGGTCTGTTGTGTCATGTTTGTGCTTCTTTCCCTTTGTTGTCTCTGATGGGAGCTGTGGGTTAATTGTATCGATTCCTGATCATTGCCTCCACTTCTGCTTTTCATGATCAATCTCCATGAAAGAATGTTGCCGACCCCGGCAGGCATCGAACCCGCGTCCTCCTGCTCACCAGTCAGATGCGCATCCGACTGGAGTACCGAAGCCGGCATAAAAATTCAGTTACCAATATATGTACATACTTTAATATTTGCCTTATATCCGACCCCGCACCCACTGAATATTTGTTTCATAAATGTTTTATGGTGATAGCCAATTTTTGTTTAATGAAATGTAATTTTCTGCGTTTGAGTTTACGAATGAGAAGAAAATTAATTTCCCCTGTAAAACGAAATGTCCGCTAGGTGTCGCTAGTAAAGGTTTGGCGCGGAATAGGCGCACGTGAGAAGTGTTAGTTTTATAGCTATCATTCAGCTTTGGACAGTGCGGCAGTTAACATCGTTTTTCAAACCGGTTTTTCGACATTGAACACGAGGGCGTTGTGGCGTTATTCGGTCTTTGTTATGGCAGAAGACCAGAGTATCAGGGGACAGCAGGACAATAATTTAGCTAGTACAGGTGGAGATATCAGTTCACAGTTGAACGTTATTTTGAACGAGCTCAGTAGTTTGAAACAGGAGGTTCAGGGAACTAGCATTAATGTTGCATCAGAAGTCAAGAAACTGAAGTTAGAAAAAGACTTATCCTGGAGGTTTGTTGGCAATAAGATTCAATATGATTTTAATAGTGATTTGGCTGATATTGTTAAACAAAGTATTTGGGCTATTGAAAACGGCAAAATTGATTATTGCAAAGAGCAGCTGGACGATCTTAACGAGAAGTTGCATAAGCGTAACAAGCTTATTCGTATTGCTGATTCGTCGAGTGGTGGCTGGGAAACTGTCAGGCAGTATGAGGCAAACCCCGTTGCCAGTGACAGCGAGGACGAGAGTAAGATTCATAAGGCGGAGGGTAGAGCGCTCAAGCGTAAGAGACCTTTTTCACGGGGCAGGGGCAGTCGTACTCGCGATTACAGTAGTAGCGTTACAGGCGTTCGTCAGTGGGGGTACCAGCCTTCATCAGTGCAGCAGTTTGGTCTACAGCCTTCAGGTCGGGGCCGATTTTTTCGTCCCCAATATGTCCCGCCATTCGGTTCAGCCAACGGCAACAGTTTCTTCATGCAAGGGCCTACAGTCACCCCAGGTCCTTGTTTCGCCTGTGGAGAATACTCACACATACGACGTAATTGCCCCCACGTTAGGACAACGACAACACCGGTCGGAGATCGACAGACAGAGGTTAGAAAATGAGCAACAGGGCACCAGAGTGCAGCACGATACGGCGGAATCGGGTACCAGTCGTCAGCATAGCAGTATGCCGGATGATTTCTCTGTATCCGTCAATGACTCATCCATTACTCAAGATTTTCTTAAAGATGAGTATGATTATTCGCGATTTACTCATAATTCTTATGATTATGAACAGGGGCAGAAGGAAATTTTAGTTAAAGGTAGATTAAAGATGCATTTACCTTTTTGGCGTAATATTGGTAGTAGTGATTTTGTTCTTGATGTCATTGAAAATGGCTACAAAATTCCTTTGTATTCTATGCCTGATCGAAAAATTTGTAAGAATAATAGATCAGCTTTGTCAGAGCCTGCGTTTGTTACGGAGGCAGTCAGGGATTTGTTAGATAGAGGATTAATCGAAAGATGTAATAAGAGTAATCCCCCTTATGTCATCAATCCTTTGACAGTCTCTGTTCAAACATCGGGTAAGAAAAGGTTAATCTTAGATCTCCGAGAGGTTAATAAGCATGTATGGAAGCAAAAATTTAAATATGAAGATATCAAAGTAGCTTTAGCATTTTTAGAAAAAGAGTTTCATATGATAAAGTTTGACATCACCAGTGCGTATCATTTTATTGAAGTAGCATATTTTCAAACTGATTTGCTTGGGTTTAGTTGGCTTAATTCAGACGGAACTGCATGTTATTACAAATTTTTAGTCCTACCTTTCGGGCTTTCTAGTGCCAGTTATGTTTTTTCTAAAGTCTGTAGGCCTTTGGTGAACAAATGGAGGGGAGAGGGGAAGATGGTAAGCATGTTTTTAGATGATGGCTTTGCTTGTGCAGGAGAGTTTGAGAAAACAAAGCGTATTGGTCTTGAAATTAAGAGCGATATTTTACGGTCTGGATTTGTTCCAAATGCCACTAAATGCATTTGGATTCCCGTTCAGGTTCTGGAATTTTTAGGAGTAATTTTGGATGCACAGAAGGGGAATATTTATATTCCAGAACGTAGAATTTCAAAATCAAAGCAGTTAATTTGCGATTTGATTTCATCTGTGAGAGAACACAGGAGGGTCCCTGTCAGAAAAGTGGCAAGTTTTGTTGGCCAGATTATTTCAATGTCTATTGTTATTGGCCACATAAGTCAGATCATGACCAGGTATTTGAGTGCAGATATTCTTGAGGCTAAACACTGGGATGCTTATATACAGTTAGGAGCTGATAGTTATCAGCAGTTACTTTTTTGGAGCAAACATCTTGAAGTTATGAATTTCAAAGACTTTTTTGAGGCTTATAAATGTACCAAAATAGTTTTCTCTGATGCCAGTTCAACTGGGTACGCAGGATACGAAATAAGTACCATAAATGGCATTTCTCATGGGTTGTGGTCACAGGAAGAATCTATGAAATCTTCCACTTGGAGGGAATTAGTTGCTGTACATAGAGTTCTGTTGTCTTTAAGGCATATTTTGGCAAATCAACATATTAAGTGGTTTACAGATAATCAAGGTGTTAAATCCATAGCTGCTAAAGGTTCTATGAATAGAGAACTGCAAGATGTTGCTTATAGTATTTTTAGGATATGTATGTCAGAATCCATTTATCTTGAAATGGAATGGATTCCAAGATCTGAGAATGAAAAATCAGATTATCTTTCAAGAATTTTAGATTACGATGATTGGGGCATTTCTTTTGTCATTCTGGACATGATTCAGAATAGGTTTGGGTCATTGCAAGTCGACTGGTTTGCTTCAAACTATAATAGGAAATTGCCAATATTTTATTCAAGATTTTGGAATCCATCCTGTGCTGGAGTTGATGCTTTTTCCGAATTTTGGGGAAATCATTTTGGATTATTTGTGCCCCCTATTATAGTTATTTATAGGGTTTTAAAGAAAATGATTGTGGACCGCGTATACGGAGTTATAGTTTTGCCATGCTGGAAATCAGCGGTATTTTGGCCTTTTCTTTGTCCGAATGGTGCATTCAGGAACGAGGTTGTCGACTGGTTTGATTTGCCTACAGAAAAGCAGTATTACATTAAATGCAAAAATGGCAAAGGCATTTTTGGCAATACAGATTTAAAATTTCGCATGTTAGCGCTGAAAGTTGATTTTAGCGGCGCTGGGGTAGTATGTTCAAATTAGGAAGAAGAGATATATTCAGAACATATTGCGGAATCGCAAAATCCAATGCAGTATTGCAAAAAAAAAAAAAAAAAAAAAAACGCGGTATCGCATAATTTTAGTATCATTAAGATTTTTTCACAATATACGCTTTTTGGTGGTGTAGTGAATTAATGATGCTATTTGTTACATTTTTTAGGTATTCTCTACATTTCCCGATTAATATGTAAACCGAAGTTTTCCTAATGATTTTAATTGTTTGATGGGACGTAAAAGTTAAGTATTAAAATCAATGTTAACGGTTATACATACTGGAGATAAACCTTATATGCACTAAAGTTATTAAAGAGGCCGACTATACCGTTAATTTGAGGTGGAATAATACTGACGTGTTTTTTGTTTTTACGTGTATTTTTTCAGATGCATGCTGATGAAATTCGAGAGCTACCAGAAGTTTTGGCTGACAGAGTACACCTACTCCCAGATGTATTAAGAAAGTCAAGAGCAGACGGTACAGATAGAAAATATTACGGTGCATTCACACGTTTTCATAAATGGGTTTTGTCAAATGGATTGAGGAGTAGGGACATTTTGCCAGCTAAGGCTTTAACGGTGGCAATATATTTAGCTTCATTAATTCAGAGTGCAAATTCGCCGAGTTCTGTTATTGCTGCTTTTTATGGAATTAAATGGTTCCATGATTTATATGGCCTTTATTCGCCTACGAATTCAAAATTGGTTGTAAATGTTTTGGAATCTGCAAGAAGAATTTTATCTAAACATACGGTTAAGAAAGAACCAATTACGATTGACATTTTAACCAGTTTGTATTTACGGCTATATTCAGAAAATAATTTAAAAAATCAGAGAATGATTTGCATCTGTTTAGTTGGGTTTTCTGGTTTTTTAAGGAGTTCCGAGATATTGAATATTCGTATTTGCGACATTGTGTTTAATTCATCGTACATGGCGATTTTCATAGAATGCAGCAAAACGGATAAATATAGAGATGGTGCTTGGGTAATGATAGCGAAAACGGGAACAAATCTGTGTCCAGTTGAAAATGTGAATAAGTTAATTAAGTGGGGAAAACTGTCAGGTGACGATTACCTTTTTTGTAATATCTCTTCAACAAAACATGGCTATAAAGTTCGTAATACTAATAAGAAGATGTCTTATTCAAATTTGAGGGATTTATATGTTGAAGCATTGACACCACATGTTCCTGATGTGAAAAAGTACTCTTTACATTCATTGAGATCGGGAGGTGCAAGCGCTGCTGCTAATAATTCTGTGAAAGATCGTTTATTTAAAAGGCACGGGAGATGGATCAGTGAGAATGCTAAAGACGGTTATATAAAGGATAACATTGATGAAAGACTTTCAGTTTCATTGTGTTTAGGTTTATAAATGGAAGATGTTAGATTCTGAAGCACGTTTAATGTTTAGAGTGCTAGACTGAACTATACGAGTTGTAGATTACATAAAGATCTAAATTATGGACATTTGAAACATGATATTTATCGTTTATAAAAGAATTGGATTTTATAAACGACAATATCTTATTTTCATAAATGAAAATTCAATCCATCAGTTATGTTTCAATTTTCCCGTTCTTTAATTTCAGTCTTCTGTCCAAGTGCTTAAGGCAATTATAATACATGTTATTTTGCTATTTGGTTAGTTGTTCTTGGTAACGAAGGTTAAGAAGATTACCCGTTGTCGTCGAATGAAGTGCTATTGGGAAATGTAATTTTCTGCGTTTGAGTTTACGAATGAGAAGAAAATTAATTTCCCCTGTAAAACGAAATGTCCGCTAGGTGTCGCTAGTAAAGGTTTGGCGCGGAATAGGCGCACGTGAGAAGTGTTAGTTTTATAGCTATCATTCAGCTTTGGACAGTGCGGCAGTTAACATCGTTTTTCTTTTACATTATGAAGAATTTCATATAACTGATGGATTCTATTTTCGTTTATTAAGTGTTTGAAATTTACATTGTTTCAATGTAATACTTGATATTCTTTATCAGAGGTGTAAGTTAATAATTGAATGGTTTGAATTGCATATTAAAACTCACGTTAGTGAGTTATTTAGATTTCTGTCAAAGCATTCAGTCTTCTGTCCAAGTGCTTAAGGCAATTATAATACATGTTATTTTGCTATTTGGTTAGTTGTTCTTGGTAACGAAGGTTAAGAAGATTACCCGTTGTCGTCGAATGAAGTGCTATTGGGAAAAGATACAACTTCACAGAAAAACAAATCAATAAATGTGTTTGGTCATTCACAAATAAGGTATGATTTTTACCATGACTTTACC
This sequence comes from Lucinisca nassula, assembly GCA_963580285.1. Taxonomy (NCBI): domain Eukaryota; kingdom Metazoa; phylum Mollusca; class Bivalvia; order Lucinida; family Lucinidae; genus Lucinisca; species Lucinisca nassula. Next base: position 320,941 of record CAUZLF010000083.1, on the reverse strand, counting down.
TACCCCCCAGCTGATTTTGACCAAAATTGAAAATTTTGCCATCTTTGTGACTTTCAAAATATACCAGCCTAGCCTTGCTTATGCATATTTTATGTTTTGTATACAGATAAAGTTTTGATATGTTAACAAGTGGTGAAAATAAAAAAGAAAGGTGGACTCTGTGTTTATTTTTTAATTTTTCATAATTAATTTTTGGTCATTCTCAGAAATTTAAAAAAAAAATTGCCATAACTCCGTTCATAGTAAAGATAAGTATATGTTGTTATTACTCATTTTCTTAGTAAGAATCCAATGAATAATTTGGTACCTGCTTCATTTTGATCCTGTAATGTTCATTTTTTCGTATATCTCCATGACAATGCAAGTGGGTGGGGTAACTAGATACGACTAACTTAGTGTACAAATGGTTAGCAGTGCTACCTGATATATTAATGCACCAATTGAAACTATATAATCAGGTGCTTCCAAAGGCACTTTCTATTGTCAATTTCTTTCGAAGGGATATACTTTTATCACATTTCTCTTACTATTTTCGTCATAATTTATTAACTCAATACAGACACATCAAAAGTCAAGTTATTCTGAATATACATGAAGACGAAACAATTTGTTTCTGTACGATTCCATTAACTAAGCCTGTTAGCAAGTGAAACGATGCACACTGAAGAGGATTTGAGTGGGGGCAAAAAGGAGCCAAATCATATCAGGCCCTTTAATGGCCATGCTATTGGTATTCTCACGAATTTGGCGAGCTTATCTACCTTATTTTCAGTCAAAAGAACAAACATACAATTTTCTACCAGAAATACTGCAGGGACATTTATATCATTTCTCTAATTCATGATCGCGATGAACCCAATCCATATATAATGATTATATTGCTAGAACCAGAGCAATGCGCATGCCAAGACAAGGCACACAAACCTTGAACGTTTCCTAAATGTCACAATTGGTGCTTTTACAACGCAACCGGCAAGTTAGCACTAGGCCTTCTCTCAGACGCACTTTTGATCTTGTTTGAGACGAATATCAAATACGTGCCGAAAGCTTTGTAGCACCGTTTTGAACTCTCCATCACGTGCTTCTGAACTGGTATTTGCGATGATTGACAACCGTCTTTGAACGTTAAAAGCGTGGGCGGGACAATAGCGCTGTCACTTTATGTTACAATCGATTTTCAATACTGCTGAAAAGGAGATTGTGGATACTCGTTAAAACATCGAAGCGGTTCTAACTAGCAGTACCCACAATCTATAGTCTGCTCAAAACAGAGATTGTGGATACTCGTTAAAACCTCGATGTGGCGACAGGGCTTGAGATGTCATTTCATCACAATGTCGGGTAAAAGTCCAACAAAGTCGGAAGCAACGTCTCCAAAATGACCTATACGTACAGTTGTGTGTATTTCTGCTCAAAATATTGATTGTGGATGCTCGTATCGCCTCATCGAATTTTCCTTATTTCTGCTCAAAATATAGATTGTGGATACTCGTTAGTATCGCCTAATCGAGGCGGTTCTAACGAGTACCCACAATCTATATTATGAGCAGAAATAAGAAAAGTAAGATGTACCTCTGTTAACCCCGGTTATTCTATTACATATGGTTCAAGCCCCAAAGTCTTTCGGATCCTTACGAGACACATGTTCATGGTGCTGCCTAACACAACAGCCTATAATACTGGCACAGCATGCAACGCTTCAGATGTCTGTTAACTTTAGCCATAAAGTCCCTAAGCCTGCCCTGGCGAGTTGGGACCATTTCACTGGGATTGAAATGTCATTTTATCTAACTGTTGGGTAAAATTTCACACAAAACTAGAAGTAATGTCTCAAAAATGACCTAAATAGTGTTAATGGGGATGTTAAACCTCAAATCAAGTAAACAAACAGTCAACAGAAACGCAGAAATATTGGTCAATTAAAGTCTGTTATTGGTGACATGAATTCTGAGGGGAATGACTTGGCAGATTTTCCACCATTTTTCAAAAGGGGACAACTTTCGGAACTTCCTGTTTGCTTTTCTATAAGCTTTGTCCCACGAAATAGTGATATACTCTAAAAGGAAAGATTTTGCTCCTCAGGAGCAAATTCTTTCCTTTAAGAGTTGACCCTGATTGACATGCGAGACTAAAATACGCTTGAAGGAGTTGCCTCCCCTGAAGGTGTATGCATTCCACTCAGTCTCAAAAATAATTGCTCGACTCGACGGTTAGTAAAATATTTGGGCGGATTTTTGCGTGCTCCCAGGAGACCTTATGGGTTCAGCCTTTTAAATTTTGAAACCTTCCTCACAACTGGACAAAATGGGCGGTAAAAAAGAGAAGAAACCCAGAAAAACCAACAAGTCTTAACCCTTATCCTGCTGAATAAATAAATTTAGCCACAGCCATTGCTGACTGCCAAACATTAAAATTTCTTAACATCATTCACAAGCTGCATGACAAACAGTGTAGGACCTCATCTCTGTTTGCAAAAGTAGGGGTTGTTATGGGTTAAATATACACTAAAGCCACTTTTTAACTGAGCTTCCTGTTGTGCCCATTTCTGTTTGTTTGTTTGATTTGAGGTTTAACGTCCCCTTCAACACCGTAAAGGTCATTTTGGAGACGTTGCTTCCAATTTTTGGGACTTTTACCCGTCATTGAGATGAAATGACATCTCAAGCCCTGTCACCCAATGAAACCAAAAGAAAAGGGTTTATAAGTATGGGCGGGCTGCCTCGCATCGCTTTGCACGGGCAGGCTTAAATCCTCTAAGCGCTTTACCAGTAGTTGTGTAGTCTGCGTGGAAGCCTCATGCAGCCCATCTCTTTCTTCAAGCCCCGATGGGCGGGGGCCGACAATTTCTGTATGTATTGGAATTGCACAAGGAGGATAAATTACAAGGATTCGTGTAAAAAATACATTCAAATCAATCAAATCTTTTATTCACTCTGATTACAAATAAATGTAATACCAAGAGGAGCGATACAAATATGCAACGTTCGGCGGCAAAGTATAAGTAAAAAAAAAAAAAAAAAAATAAATAAATAAATAAAACACAAACAAAACAAAACAACCAGAGGGCAACATTAAATTTTACGAGATGAAATCAGTACTTACTCTCTCTCTCTCTCTCTCTCGCTCTCTCTCTCTCTCTCTCTCTCTCTCTCTCTCTCTCTCTCTGTGTGTGTTTTGAGCACGCGACGCTGAAACAGCACCGAATCTTTGGCATTGTGTGCTTCGAATTTGTCAATCAACAAAAATCAAATCAAATTTATTTCTCTCAGCATCGCGAAAACACGCCTATACAAATACACTGCAAATCCTATCGCCGAACAAAAGAAATTGGAAACAATTTTCCAATCTCTGCCCAAAACATAGACCGCGGGTGCCCGCACGAACCGCCTTATCGATGCGGCTCTAACGAGCACCCCCAATCCAGCCCCAGAGCAGAAACAAGAAAAATAAGGTTTATCCTCTGTAAACTCCAGTTTTACTGTGTAAAAGTGGGGTTCAAGGAGGTCAAAACCATACAGGCGCGTTGTCGCGATGGGTTATACAATAGGATAAAGAGGAGCAAAACGTTGTGCAAACATACTGTTTCATGCAACAAACTTATTACGTTGTGCAAACATACTGTTTCATGTAACAAACTTATTTTTTCATCATTTATTAATATTATTAATTTTATTTATCCGACCACACCCTTTCCTGACTTTAAACCAATCAGATAGCTTATGTAATTTCAAACAGTGCAGATCCCGATCAGACTCAGAAGCCATCTGGTCTGGATCTGCACTATATGCAAAGCTAGGTTTTTTTTATCAAGAACGGCAAGTTTTGCTCAGACTGGTCCGTATGCAGTAAACTATGTTCCATTCAAAAAATCATAGAGCATGAAACGTGTGAAAAATAAATGGGCCGTTACAAAGCATGTTCTGCACGAGCATGTGTAGTCAGACGTGTGGCCAACACGCTAAAGAAAAATATGAATGGGATATTATGTTCACTCCAGAGTGGTAAGTGTAATAAAATATTATAGTTGCGTCTCTCTCTCTCTCTCTCTCTCTCTCTCTCTCTCTCTCTCTCTCTCTCTCTTAACCAGCCAATACACAGGTGTAAACAGATACATTCATTACGAGTACACGCCCATACAAATACACTGCAAACCCTACCGCCGAAAAGAACGAATATTTTCCGATGAAAAACTGATATCCGACACAGATCGTGGATACACGTTAGAACCATTGTGTACAAAGTTGTTTAGTGAAAGCAGGGTTAATTTAAAATATTAGGATATAGTAATTTAGAAGAAGAAGAAGCGCTAGGACGTAGCAAACCTAAATCAAGATTATAGATAAAGGTATGCACATGTATGTAATCAGACCGGACAGTCGTCGGCAGTCGCGAGCGGACGACAAAGGCGAACGGCGCAAAGGGGAAGCGTCCCCGACTGCCACCGGGTGTAGGCTGGGTAAATAGTCCCGGACTGAGATCCAAACTTTCGTTCAAGCCCTAGATTCCACTTTTTATGTAAACAGTGTAGACCCCGATCAGACGCCGATAGAATGACATGTAGAGTAGCCTATGACATTAAAAATCCGCGCTTTTTGGATGTACTTTGACGCCGCGTTCTGTGGCGCCTGATCTGAGTCTCCATTGCTTGCCAAGCTCCTCACGGCGAATATACGCTAACTGGTGATTGATTTTTTACATGACCCGTGACGTCCAAACAATATTAAATATGGATCGCGAAGCAGTAGATTTTGACAATCGCTTAGCTCCGCCCTCTCCTGTGGGTTAACCGGTATTGGATGGTGATGTTAAGTATTGATTACCGTTACTTTGACAAACTTGTCTCTTTTAACACCAATTGTGGTGTGGCGCGTCAGTGTTTTTTTATGTATCTGCTCTTTAATGAACCGGCGGGATATGGCGTACTGCTAACTTGCCGGTTGCCCTGTTGTAACTATGTAGGACTAATTATTAATATCGGAAAACCTAATCTGAGATTGTCTGTTTCAAAAGTTGATCAGTTCATTTTCTCATCGTCCCCAATCAGTCTGTAAATGTTCTAGGCAATAGCTCAAAACGTGTTTGAGAGATCTTGCTAACAAGCTTAAAAGCCCAAAGTTTCAAAGGGGCATAACTAAGTAAAACTATTCATTTTTTTTTTTTTCAAAAATTAATCATTTCCTCTTGAAGTTTCAGCCAAATAACTCTTAATGGTTTTTTAGATGTCTTGCTAACAAGACTTCATAGCATTTTGCAAAGGAGCATAACTCAAAAAAGGGGCATAATCCTAATGAGTAAAAACACAGGTCAATTATTTTTTCATAATGAATCCATATATGAAATTTAAACAAGAGAACCAAGATGGTAACACCTGAGGTAACAGATTCAAAGTTTCAGGAAGTGTCAACATTTACTGAAGGATTTATGGGAGGACAAGGTGATGACACCGTAAGCATTTTCTGCATATCAAGTAGAATATAACTCTATGATAAATAGGCTGACCTCACCGGTTTTCAAACTCATTCAAGCTTTTATTCCTGACTTGCTAAGAAGATCCGATATAAACTGAAGGGGCTATGGTGATGACAAGTTCAAAAATAAACAATTAACTGCTGCAATCAAAGGGATGTTACTCTGTGATAAAAAGGCAAACCTCACGAGTTTTCAAACCCCTCCGAGCTTTTCTGTCTGACATACTTGTTTGTTAGTTTCATGAAGCTCCGGTCAAAACTGAATGGGCCGCAGTAATGACAAGGTCGAAAAAAGGCATTTTCAGCTATCAAATTTAAGGCACGTAACTCTATGATAAATGTGCCGACTTTGCGGGTATTCGAATTCATCCGAAGTTTTATTCCCAGCCACCTTACTTATACGTTTCAGAAAGATTCGATCAAAACTGAAAGGGCTACGGTGATGGCAAGGTCAAAACTTGGCATTTTCAGCAATCAAAGAGATGTTACTCTATGATAAATGGGCAGACATGGTCGGTTTTCGAACTCATCCGAGATTTTATCACCAGCCACCTTACATATAAGTTTCAGAAAGATCCGACCAAAACTGAAGGTGCTACGGTGATGACAAGGTCAAAAATCGGCATTTTCAGCAATGAAAAGGACGTTACTCTATGATAAATGGGCCGACTTGGCTGGTTTTCGAAATCGTCCGAGATTTTATCCCCAGCCACCTTACATATAAGTTTGACATAAAGGGACGTAACTCTATGATGAAAGGCCCACCTTGGCCGGTATTCAAACTCATACGAGGTTTTATCCCCAGCCATCTTGCATATAAGTTTCGGAAAGATCCGATCAAAACTGAAAGGGCTACGGTGATGACAAGGTCAAAAATCGGCATTTTCAGCAATGAAAAGGACGTTACTCTATGATAAATGGGCCGACTTGGCTGGTTTTCGAATTCGTCCGAGATTTTATCCCCAGCCACCTTACTTATACGTTTCAGAAAGAACCGATCAAACTGAAAGGGCTACGGTGATGACAAGGTCAATAATCGGCATTTTGCAGCGATCAAATGGACGTTACTCTATGATAAATGGGCCGACTTGGCCGGTTTTCGAACTCATCCGAGATTTTATTCCCAGCCACCATACATATAAGTTTCAGAAAGATCCGATCAAAACTGAAGGGGCTACGGTGATGACAAGGTCGAAAATAGGCATTTTCAGCAATCAAAGGGACATAACTCTATGATAAATGGGCCAACTCGACCGGTTTTCGAACTCATCCGAGATTTTATTCCCAACCACCTTACATGTAAGTTTCAGAAAGATCCGATCAAACTGAAGGGGCCACGGTGATGACAAGCATTTTCCCATTGTAAGTCTATGGGACCTTGTGATTTCCATAGCAAGCAAAGTTTTCGTGCGATTACGAAAAAAAGCTTATGTTATCAATGCCCCACCAGCAGCATGTTACAGATGAGAAATGATTGAGATCAGCCTGCAGGCTGCAGAGATATAGCTGCTCAAAATTGTGGACAGAGGGACGACGGAAGACCCACAATACTATAAGCGCCCCTGGAGCCTTCGGCCCAGGTGAGCTAAAAATCGGCATTTTCAGCAATCGAAGGGACGCAACTCTATGATAAAAGGACCGACTTGGCCGGTTTTCGAGGTTTCATCCGAGGTTTCATCCCCAGCCACATTGCATATAAGTTTCAGAAAGATCCGATCAAACTGAAGGGGCTACCGTGATGACAAGGTCAAAAATGAAGTTTTTCTTGTAAAACTTATTTTAGTTAGCAATACTTACCATAGTAATGATTAGACTACTACCCATTTCCATGTTAATTGCAAAGGAAATTTTGAGATCGAATCAGGCTTGGTCCCGGACCGAAGATACCGGTCTTTATACCCCTACTCCGGTACCGGATAATATATCCACCGGAAGTTGCGCAGTACGTCAATTCTTTAAATTTCAGCACAGTATAAAGCGGGGCGGGAGGTGGGCCTCTTATCATTACTATGGTAAGTATTGCTAACTAAAATAAGTTTTACAAGAAAAACTTCATTTTATTAGCGCAATCTTACCATAGTAATGATTAGACTACACGTAGAATAAAGTGTAGGTGGGAGGTCATAATATAAAAGAGACCACCTGATTCGATATATATGTTTGGAAGATATTCTAAAATATATATGCCATCATAAATTAAGAAAGCATCTTCCAAAACAATAGACTAGCATAATTACAAACTTAACCCTATATAGATTCAGGTTAACCCAATAAGGGTTACCTTAAACTAGGTTAGTAAAAACCAGGGTTAGTTCAGGCAATTACCTCCATATCATCGGTATAGGGATAATAGAGCCAGCTTTTCTTCCTATTCCTGATGGGAGGAGGGTCGCCCCCCCACCACTTTTTGGGCAGCAACAACTTGGCCCAAAGAGTTTAAAGCCTGGCTCTGCCTGGACATATCTCTCAAGTAGAATCGTGAGAATGTAGTCGGACGATTCCACACAGCCGCACGTAAGATGTCATCCAAGCATGCCTTACTTAAGTATGCCCAGGACGATGAAAAAGCTCGAAGGTCGTGAGCTTTAATGTGCATAAGAGAAATGTCTCTGCTAGTCAATTTCGAGTATGCTAGCTTAACCGTAGCTACAATCCACCTGGAGATTGTTGCTTTTGAAACATCACGATTACCCCTAACAGAAAGAAAAAGTCTGTCCCGACCTCTGCGGAAAGGCTTAGTCATTCTGATATAGAACTTTAATGCTCGAACCGGGCATAGAAGTCTATCGGGATTCTGATTGTTCAAGGTTTTCGACAAACACGGGATCACAATAGGATCCGGGCTAACCGAAGGAAGCTGAGTTTTAGCTGAAAAACCCGTTACGAACTGAAGCGACACGGAGCCGTCAGTTTTATTAAAACGGATATTGTCTTCGCTAGCAGATAAAGCGTGAATTTCGCACCGGCGTTTTGACGTAGCAAAAGCCAGGAGAAAAACAGTTTTCATGGTAACATGAAGCATGGACGCTTTATGAAGAGGTTCAAATGGGTGCTTTCCTAAGCATATTAGAACCCAAGATAAATTCCACCGAGGAGTTAAAGACCTGTATACGGGGCGACGAAGCTCCATAGATCTTATTAACTCTGATAGAACCGGGTGAGATCCCACTGTTCTACCGGAAACAAATCTAAGAGTATTAGAGATGGCAGATCTATATCCTTTTATTGTGCTTATTTGGCAATTTCGAGCCTGAAATAAGTATAAAAGAAAATCTGCTATGGAATTTATAGGGGCCTCGATCGGATTGATTTTCCGTCTATGGCACCAACGAACGAAGATTGACCACTTGGCGTCATAAATCTTGTTCGTGCCCGGTCTTCTAGAAGTGGCAACCATTTTGGCAACTTCTGCCGAAAAATTGTTTGCTCTGACCGATTGCTGGATAACTCCCATGCGTGAAGATTCAGCATTGAGACGTTCTGGTGCAGAAACCTTCCGTTTGTCTGCGACAGTAAGTCTGGCGACTGCGGAAGTTGAACTGGAAGTGACACCAGGAGCTGAATCAGATCTGTGAACCACGACCTTTGTGGCCACAAAGGTGCGATCAACAGAATTTTGCAACATGATGTTCGAATCTTGTGCAAAATGGGAGGAATCATTGGAAACGGTGGAAACGCATATGCGTGTAGACTGTTCCAATCCAGGGACATTGCGTCGATGGCAAACGCTCTTGTGTCCGGTACAGGGGATACATAGAGAGGTAGTTTGTTGTTCAGCCGTGTGGCGAACAAATCTACCGATGGATATCCCATCTGTTCGAATAATCTCTGAGCTATCGAGAGCTTCAGAGACCATTCTGTCTGTATTGGCTTGTTCGGCCTCGACAAAAGGTCTGCCAATACGTTGGACTTCCCTGGAATGTGACGAACTCGAAGCTGAACATGCTGAGTTTGACACCAGAGGAGGATTCTCCATACTATTACGCATAGATTCGGAGAATGCGTCCCCCCCTGTTTCTTTAGATAGGCAACTACCGTTGAGTTGTCTGTAGAGATGAGGACACAGGAATGGTGAATGAAATTGCTGCACTGAATTAACGCAAGTTCTATGGCTAGCATTTCTAGAATATTGACGTGAAGAACAGATTGTTCTTCCGACCAAACACCATGACACGTGTGTCCCACTGGCTCCAGATGAGCTCCCCAGCCCACAGTACTCGCATCTGTGTACAGGAATTGAGTGGGGTCTGGGAGATTGAAGGGGACTCCTTGAAGAAGGAGGTTCCGATTCAACCACCATTGGAGTTGAGAACGGATGTTGTCCGTTACACATATTTTGTCCTCTAGCGAACAAATATGAGGCCTCCAAATTGTTAGAAGAGACATCTGGAGAGGGCGTAGATGAAGTCGACCCAAGGTGACTAGATCTGACGCCGCACTGAGCTTGCCCAGAAGGGAGAGAAACTCTCGTGCAGAGCACTGGTTTCTCTGCCGAAAAAGAGAAACGGTCTCGATTAGTGAATCGAGCCGTTCCCGAGGTAATCTGACTATATTCTGAGCAGTGAGAAACTCCATTCCGATAAAAATGAAACTCTGTGATGGTATGAGGTCTGATTTCTTCCAATTGGGAATCAGACCTACCGAGATAATCACTCTCAGACACGACTGAACATCGTGGAGAGTGGAGAGGTACTCTGCATTCCTTATCAACCAATCGTCTAGATAAGGGAACAATGAGAGATTCTGACGATGTAAATACGCCGTAATTACATTCATCAGCCTCGTGAAAACTAGAGGGGCAGTATTCAGGCCGAACGGTAGAGCTCGAAACTGAAATAACTGATCCCCTACAGCAAAACGGAGATATTTCCGAGAAGCTGTGTGTATCGGAATATGTAGGTAAGCATCCGTAAGATCTATGGATGCTGTCCAGTCGTGTGGCTGAATAGCATTCCTGATGGATGCTGTCGTTTCCATCTTGAACGAGTCCAGGTGAATAAACTCGTTCAAGTGGGACAAGTCTATTACTAAACGTAACTTTCCTGTCTTTTTTGGGACCAGAAAAATCCGGCTGTAAAAGCCCGGACTGTCCCAGTCTTTTACCCTTTCCACTGCCTGTTTGGAAAGTAAGTTCAGAACTTCTTGCCAAAGAGTTGATGTCTTGCGACTGATACAAATCGGTGCGCGAGACAGAGGGGGAGACTTGTCGAACGGGATTAAATATCCGGCTGAAACGACAGAGAGGGCCCACTTGTCGTCTGGGATCATTGACCAAGGTTGGACAAAGTGGGCCAGTCTCCCTCCTACTGGAACTCCCGGTAACGGAAGTTGTGGCAGTGGAAAGGGTGTGGAGACTATTGTTTCCGACCTTGAGAGGCCCCTTTCCGAGAGGGGAAAGGGGTCTTCACAGGGCCTTTCTTCTGACCAAAAGGAGCCTTGCTGGAGTTTGTGTCAGGTCTTGGAGTGTCATTAGAGGCACTGAACTGACGTTTCTTACTCCGCTGATTCCTGTTCTTCGACTGTTTCGAAGAACTAGGAGTCATTGCTGGTCCTTGGTTTTTAATGGATGGTTTTTTCGATGAAACACCGGCCATTAATCTATGCTGTTGATCAGTTAAGTCTGATTGAGCCACCTCGACGATACGATCGCCAAATAGACTCGTACTATTCAAAGGCGCTGCACGAAGCTTTGTCTTTGAATGGTCTAGTAAGACTGGCGATGTGGATAATACTGCATCGCGGCGTGAAACTAGCATCTCTGTCGCAAGTGACATGGCCAAAGCAATAGAATGCCTGGTTGTCTTGCCGACAGCTTCGAGAAGGCGTTGTAATGCCTGAGGATTTAACGTCTCTTGACGTAAATTCTGGAAAGCTGCCGATGAGAACAAGTCTGCATGGGAAGCAATAGAGACTAACTCTCTGCATCGTTTCTCCCATGATTCTAACCGAGTCGTGTTTAGACTGAAGTTAATGGGAGAAGAAAGAGAGAGTTTACCGGCGTCCCTATCCAACTTTGGATTTGTTGGAGGAAAGTCCGGACTATGGCTCTTATAGTATTTCATAGGAGCAATAGATGTCATAAAAGAAGTCGGCGCTGACCATTGTGCAACGTTCGACTTCTTTTCAAACTCTGTTTGAAAAGTTTTGAGAGTCTCTTTGACTGCTAGAGATTGTGGAAGCATACTTAATCTGGAGGTTGTATTAACCCCAGAAAGTCGTTCAATCCCTGAAAGAGGTTTCACCGGGATATTGTCCTCCGATTCTCGTGGACACATATCCGATGGTAAGAGTCGAAAAACCTCATTAATAGCTTTATCGAATGACCAAGTTTCATGAAGATCCTCTGGATCTTCGTCAACTCTGTCAGGAGAAGGAGCGACTGTCGGATCAGGGTTATTCTCCAAGTAGGAAGCGACCGAATTAGCCGCTTCTATAGATAAAGCTTGCTGTGTACGATCAGGCGGAAGCGATCCGGACTGTTGTACAATAGGAATAAAATTGTCGGCAGTGTGAATAAACTGTTCATTTGAAGCAGTTGCCGGCAAAAATGTGTTTCTAACCTGTTCCTGATCGTGGTGAACGGAATAGGTTACACTCGACGTCTGCCTTCTATTGCGACTTCGACTGTTTCGTGAAACAGACGAGTCAGAAGACGAAGAAGAAGAAGGAGAACGTCGACGATGACGTTTCTTCTTTCTAGAATGACGCCGTCTAGACCTCCTAGAAGACACACTGGAAGAAGATGAGCTCCTCCTGGAGTATTTTCTTCTCTTGTGTTTAGAAACATTATGTCTAGAAGTATGACTTCTAGACAAAGAATGTTGACTATAACCCGGTGCAGAATACTCCTTAGTATTCAAATGACCGGTAGTTATTTCCGGGTTAAGTTGACCGGGCAAGTGATGCCCTGCAACTACTTGTTTCTCTTGAACAGAAACATCCCGGTTCCCGGTGACTGGTTGACCGGTCACCGGGAAATCGGCGATTACCGGGATTCTAGTATCGGGACCGGGATTTTCTATTTCAAACCTAGCACCGGGTTGGACGGTGTGTGGTTGAACAGAACTTGGTCCTGAATGTTCGGCCTGACCCGGTTTTCCGGTTGGACCCGGTGGGCCGGTGGAAACCCGGTGATGACTGTCATTGACAGTTTGATCACCGGGACCCGGTATTCCCATAGATGACAGGTCACTATGAGATTTGGCTGAAGCCCGGTTGGGTCTAATGATCGACCGGGATCGATCACCGCAACCAGAGGAACCCGGAGGTTCAACAGCCCCAGAGATTGTACCCGGATGCGTGGCACTGGATTCTCTGGCATCTCCAATAGACAGGGCCGGAGCCCTGGTCGTGGAGGCATCTCTTAGAGACAAAGCCGCAGCTCTGACTAAAGAGGGACGAGGAGAGTCATTTTCCAGCGATGAAGAATGGTCTCCAAAAAGTTCTTCAGCTTTACCAGTCTTCCTACCCGGTTGCCCGGTGGAAGGCTGAGCTGTCCGCTTCTTCTTGTCTCGTGAGTGAGCCTTCTTGTGGTTCATCTCTTCAGTACTGAAAACAGAAGAAGAAAGTTGAGAAATAACGCGTTTCCGATATGATCGGCGCGATTCAGCGATGTCCCAATTGGTTGAAGTCCAATGTTTACAAAACTCACAAGTTGAAAACCTTGAACAACCAGAACAAGATAAACATCTAGGATGAATATCCCACAAAGCTTTTAGATGTCCGCAACAACCTCGAAGTTGATTTGACATAAATATCTCAACTAACAGAAGGCAATTCTCCGAAGCAAAATTTTGACATATTTTCCTAAGTCAAAATGAAATGCTGTACGAGACAAATATTCCATAAATAATGCAGAATGATTTTACAAATCGTCCTAAGCAATTAATAAGCAAGGATACAGAGAACATCCACGTTTCCAGGCACCGATGATGATCGATTTTCTCTCAACGTTCAATTCATCAGCCTTGCACTTTCAAGGAAATTTGAAGAATTGACGTACTGCGCAACTTCCGGTGGATATATTATCCGGTACCGGAGTAGGGGTATAAAGACCGGTATCTTCGGTCCGGGACCAAGCCTGATTCGATCTCAAAATTTCCTTTGCAATTAACATGGAAATGGGTAGTAGTCTAATCATTACTATGGTAAGATTGCGCTAATAAAATCGGCATTTTCAGCAATCATAGGGACGTGACTCTGACTTGGCCGGTTTTCGAACTCATCCGAGTTTTTATCCCCAACCACCTTACATGTACGTTTCAGAAAGATCCGATCAAAACTGAAGGCGCTACAGTGATGACAAGCATTTTCCCAAAGGAAGTCTATGGGACCTTGTAGTTGCCCTAGGAACCAAAGTTTTAAAGCAATTTCGAAAAAAGTTTACGTCATCAGTGCCCCACCAGAGGCATGCTATAGATGAGAAATGATTGCGATCAGCCTACAGGATACAGAGATATAGCTGCTCAAATGTGTGGACGGACTACGGACGGCCGGACGACGGAGGACCCGCTATATAATAAGCTCCCCAGGAGCCTTCGGCCCAGGTGAGCTAAAAACCTAGCATGCACGATTCAAAAGTTATGCTATATAGTAAAAACGGGACGGACGGAAGATATGGACAGACGGACGAACATGGCAAAAGCAATACGGCCCCCACAACTTCTTCGAATATAAATGTCTTCATTTGCAGTTAAAACTCAATGAGAATGGTGATTACAAGGGAAAATATTGATAATGATCCGGGGCGCAGCATTTCCTACAATTTACATGTGCACCCAGCGAAGACTCGGATCGGCCTGCGTATCCGCGAAGTCTGAGCAAAGTCTTCGTTGTGCGCTCTAAGGATAGCTGAGGGCCAAGTGATCCTTAATGCAACAATGGAAGTCTCTTGTCAGACTATATGGATGCACAGGCTGATTTGAGTCTTCCCAGGGCGCACTACTAAATTGAAGGAAATGCTGTGCCCCGGCTCAAATTTCTTACAACTATCTACTACTACTGTTACTGCGAAAGGTCCACATGTGCACTGGTAAACGCCTAGAAGGCTTTAGCCTGCCCAGACAAAGTGGTGCGAGTCGGACCTCCGTTGCATATTAACACTTTTGGTTCCATCTGTTCATTGCGTAACAGTGTCTGAAACCTCATTCCATCTCATTGTCGGGTAAAAGTCCCGCAAAATCGGAAGCAATGCTTCCAAAATGACCTAAATAGTGTTGATGGGGACGTCAAAATGTTAATCCTCAAATCAAACAAACAAAACTGCGATTGGCCACATTTTGACCATTTAATACTCGCAGGTGTACTTCACATTCACCCAAGTTTCGGCCAAGACAAAGTCGTCCATGCTTATAAATCCTATTGGTTTCATTGGGCTTGGGATGTCAATCCATCTCAACGTTGGGTAAAAGTCCCAAATAATTGGCAGCAATGTCTACAGTGTTGACGGAGACGATAAATCTCAAATCAGGATGCAAGCTTACGCAGCAATCATGTTATTACGATAGGGATCTTTTGGCCCCCGCCCATCGGAGCTTGAAGAAATAGATGGGCTGCATGATTCTTCCGCGCAGGGCTAAAGCCAACAGCACGTGAGTACTGGTAAACCGCGTAGAGGATCTAAGCCTGCCCAGGCAAAACGGTGCGAGTCGGACCGTCCATGCTTATAAACCCTATTAGTTTCACTGGGTGACACGGCTTGAGATGTCATTTCATCTCAATGAAATGTAAAAATAAAAAAAAATAAATAACAAAAGTAAAAATATTGGAAGCAACGTCTCCTTAGGACCTATACAGTGTTGACGGGGACGTTAAACCTCAAATCAATCAAACAAACAAACAAATGATAGGGATCTTAAACCAACGCAGCGGACGAACCATTTGCTGCATTTCTGGCATTCGTCTCTACAAATGATGCCAAAGGAGCAGTTTTTTCCCCAGGGGAAACAATAAGCCCGATAATTTTTCGATGCAGAAAATCGCGTTTTCCATAAAATCATTCAAGCATTTGAGTGACAGAGATCAACATTTAAATAAAAGCACGCTAACACTGCATGATACCCCACCACTGCAAGATAATATGGTTATAGCCTTGCCCATAATAGTGGTACTTTTAAGTGTTATAGTTATCTGTAAAACTTCACTAAGGCATTCAATATAGTAAAGGAACTACATACATGTATATCAAAAGGGCAGATAATACAATAACCAGAAAAGCAGAGTGACTGTCCTTGGCAATAATATGTGTCCTTTAGTGTTTTAAAATTTGAAGAAAATCCATGAAAAGATTCTTAAGTTATTGATCGCAAACTCCAAAAAAAAATTGTGAGAAATTAATCAAGTTATCGGTCGGAAATGGTGTGGATGGACGGACGAACGGACAGACACCGGAGGGTATATTATAATACCCCAGCACTATCGTGTGATGGGGTATAACAAAAAGAAGAAAAGAAAAAAAAAGTCATTCCCGATATAAACATGTAGGCACAATTTGAAAAAAAAAAATGTGAAAAATTAATCAAGTTATCGGTCGGAAATGGTGGGGATGGACGGACGGACAGACGGACGGACGGACGGACAGACACCGGAGGGTATATTATAATATCCCAGCACTATCGTGTAATGGGGTATAACAAAAAGAAGAAAAGAAAAAAAAAAGGTAAAAAAAGGAATGAAAAACAAAAAATGAGAAAAAAAAAACGAAAAAAAAAAAAAATTCATTGCAAAACGAAAGAAAAGAAAAATAAACGGAAAAAAAGAAAAGAAAAAACGAGAAAAAAAGGAAAAAAAAAAAAGAAAATTCCATTCCTCCACGGGGGTTTGAACTCACGCCCCTCAGATTCATAGCACAAATTAATCCAGTTATTGGTCGGAAATGGTGGGGACGGACGGACGGACAGACACCGGAGGGTATATTGTAATATCCCAGCACTATCGTGTGATGGGGTATAACAAAAAGAAGAAAAGGGTGAAAAAAAAGGGGAAAAAAAAGGAATGAAAAACCAAAAATGAGGAAAATTAAAAAAAATAAAAAAAAAAATAAATAAATTCATTGCCAAAATGAAAAAGAAAGAAAAAGAAAAAAGAAAAAAGAACACACAAAAAAAAAGAAGAAAAAACGAAAAAAAAAAAAATTCCATTCCTCGACGGAGAATTGAACTCACGCCCCTCAGATTCATAGTCAACAATAGGATTTGTAGTCCAGCACTCTAACCACTACACTGGTAGTGAAAATCAATATATTTCGTAAATTAAAGGAATAAATGCGCAGAAACTATTTAATGGGAATTGTTAACGACCAATTTTTCGTTAAATGTTAACGCATTTTGTGTATTCACAACACAAAACCTGCTTATTATGGTCGTTTATACATCAGTGCAGTTTCATCCAAATATTCCATATAGTAAAGGAATAAGTCCCCAAAAACCATTTAATCGGAATTTTTAACGACCATAATTCCGTTAAATGTTAATGTATTTTGCCCATTTACAATCCCAAACCACTCATACCCAATGCCAATGTGTATACAAAATTTGAAGAAAATCCGTGAAAAAATATTCAAGTTATTGATCGGAAACGCCCCAAAACCCCTTATTTTGAACTAAAAAGGGCCATAACTCTGTCAAATGTTAACGGATTTTGCCCATTAACAATCCCATACCACTCATTCCCGATATATACATGTATGCAAAATTTGAAAAAAAATCGTTAAAAATTACTCAAGTTATCGATCGGAAATGGTGCGGACGGACGGACGGACATACGGACGGACGGACGGACACCGGAGGGTATATCATAATACCCCGCCACTATCGTGTGGTGGGGTATAAAAAGGGGCGGATAACGCGTAAAAAGCCGGCGGTTAACAGCAAAAACATTAGTCCAAAGCATATTTTCTTGCTAACTTTCACGGAGAATATGTCATATAAATGATTCTGTCACTACGTAATCTTGGAGGTTTTTTTTCTCATTACGCAAACACCCCTATACAAATACATTGCCACCTTTATCGCCAAAAAAGTGAAAATTTTATGACGAAAAATTGTGATATTTTTCTTATTTCTGCTCATAATATAGATTGTGGGCAATTGTTAAAAGCACCTCATCGAGGCGGTTGTAACGAGTACCCACAATCTATATTTTAGAGCAGAAATAAGGAATACCCCCGGAAACCCCCGTTTTATTATATAAAAGTGGGGTTCAAGGGGGTCAAAATTATATAGGCGTGTTTTGGTGATGTGTAATATTCACGGGTAAAAATGATGTATGATTTCGCATCCAGGATAACGAAGTGACAGAATCCGCTATATGACCCATTCTCCGTGTGATATGCTTTGGGCAATGTTTTTGCTGTGCCAAGATGAACACTTCCCGCTAGTTTTTTCAAGTGTTATCCTGTCAGTAGCATACTGGTCGTCAAGCTTCACCCATTGTCGCTATACTGAAGGTCATTTCATGTATTCAATAGATATTTCCAAAAATCATATATACTGATCGTCATGTTTCCCCGTCTGTCTCTGTCTGTTGTAGTGAATGGATCCTCCTCCTCTTCTATCCATAATTCGAATTATAAATATCCATAAATCGAATTATGGATATCCATAAATCGAATTATGGATATCTATAAATACGGATTAAATAGTAAATCGGCGCCCCATATTACCTGGGCAAACTTAGATCCTCTAAGCGGTTTACCAGTATTCGTGTGCGGTAGGTCTCAGCTCTGCGTGGAACCATCGTGCAGTCCATTTATTTCTTCAAGCCCCAATGGACGGGTGCCCTTCCCCGTATGTGAAATTTTGATAAATGTATACAAAGTCATTCTGTATCTTGACATAGCCCAAAGGAAAAACCAAGCCCCTTTTCCCTTTTTTTAGTCCCCAAAGAAAACCCATTTCAGATATTTCCAGGAGATACTCTCTCCCATGAAATTCGCAGGCTTGGATCTTCCAAGCGAATAACAGTACCCATGTGCGGTCGGTTTCAACTCTGCGTGGAAGCATCATGCAGCCTATTTCTTCAAGCCCCGATGGGCGGGGGCCGTGTCCTTGTGTATACTGATCGTAATGTTTCCCCATCAGTCGCTATATTGACCATCATGTTTCCGCTTGTTTGAAATCTTGTTGAAAATGATAAATTTTGCATAATATGCATAATTTTGCATAATTATGTAGATCTATATTTGAAATACCTTAAAAGAAATATCAAACCCCTTTTTTCTTTTTCTAGCATCAGAGGCAAGTGCACTAACAACTGCCAGACAAACATTATAAAAACAATTTAGTAAACTTACAAACACGCATATCCTCCCCCATCTAACAAAATAGCTTCTGTCTTCTACATAAACGATAATTACACTTTCTGCATTTCTTTCTTTCTTTTCTGCGCACACAGACTGAATCTTGTCTGACCATTGAAAAAATACACGAACAAGCTACATGTAGCATGTATCACAAAGAAATCATGCAACCAACGACCAATGGGATAAAAAGATCAATCAACAGTGGTGAACTTCTCTCACTGCCATGTAAGGCGAATGGGTACACACACAACAGGGGGTAACTCTAACGTAAACGTTACCTGTTCCTAAAGGCGGATTTTTTTTGTTCGATTTGAGGTTTAACGTCCCCGTCAACACTGTAAAGGTCATTTTGGAGACGTTGCTTCCAATTTTGTGGGACTTTGACCCGACATTGAGATGAAATGGCATCTCAAGCCCTTTCGCTCAATGAAACCAATAGGGTTTATTAGCATGGACCTCGCACCGCGGTTCCTGGACAGGCTTAGATCCTCTAAGCGTTTTACCAGTACTAGTGTGCGGACCGGATTCAGCTCTGCGTGGAAGCATCATGCAGCCCATCTATTTCTTCAAGCCCCGATGGGCGGGGGCCGATCTTAAAGGCGGAAGATTTTCTTTTAAAACAAGACACGTGAACAAATCCATATAACGAATAGCCTTGTAAACATTATAAACCGAACTTTATCCACCCCGCCCAGCGGGGCTTGCAGAAATAGATCGGGCTGCACGGTGCTTCCGCGCAGAGCTGAAACCGTCCGTACGCAAAGTGGTGCGATGGTGCGAGTCGAGTAATACTGCATATAAACCCTTTTGGTTTCATTGGGCGGCAGGTATTGAGATGTCATTTCATCTAAAGATCGGGTAAAAGTGCCACAGAATTGGAAGCAACATCTCCAAAATGGCCTAAATAGTGTGGAAGGGCGCGTTAAACCCAAAATCAATCAAAACCACACTTTATACATGTACATGGAAGAATGGCAGCCCAAAGTATTTCTCCAAGCCCCGATGGTAGTGGTGGATGGGGGGGGGAGGCATTATAGCAAACGGTTATGTTAGGGTTATGTTGCCTACCAGCCCTTTCCCGAAGATGACGTCCATGTACAGCAATGGGACACTGGAGCTGCCCAGTCAAGTCCGAACTCAAGTGTGCAGAAGACGTATAATCTTGTTAACAAGTCCGTGAAACCAACACCCCCCTAAACCCCAATTTATACAGAGAAAACTGGGGTTTACAGAGGTGCACATTATTTTGTGCTCCAAGACATAGGTTGTTGGTACTCGTTAGAACCGCCTCATTGAGGCGGTTCTAACGAGCACCCGCAACCTATGTTTGCAGTATAAAAAGAATAATGTCACAGATTTTCATCAGTAAAGTCACCATTTTGGAGATATGAAAGATTACACTATGCGTCCAATGGCAGTTTTTTTGTTTTTTTTTCCTCAGAATAACATAGTAGGAAATATCGTTCAGCCCAAACAGGTTTTTCAAATCATGATTTTTCCGTGAGAAATTTTAGCAAAAGATTCACCTAAATTGCATTTCGCTAGGAGATTTACTACGGTTTAGCCCATTTCAATGAGATTTTAGGTAAAAAATATGAGCAAATCTCACAAAATCTTATCCGAAAATTATTCCTGCGTATCTCAAGACCTGACCTTCGTCTTCAATTGCTTCACTTCAAGAGGGACCGTAGTGGACGACTGCATAACCACCCAAATTTTGAGAGTATTCTTGCTGACTGTCAACATGGCTATCGAAGTCAAAGGTCCTGCGAAACTCAATCGGCAACCTGGATGGGGCCATAAATCGTGGCGCGAGACGAACAGGAGCAAAGTTAGTTTTCTCTGAGCGTGAGTGACGCGATTAGTGAAGCTAAATACTGACGTTTTGAAGAATGTAAGAAACAGAAACACTGATTTTTCTTAGTGCCAAATTTTAATTCACTCATGAACACCAAAACTGGTATTCACTCGTGGCTACGCCATTCGTGAAAATACTAGTTTTGGTGTTCATTCGGTGAAATAAAATTCGATTTTACACTGAAAAAAATCAAATATCCTCTATATATTTCATTGAAAAGCATGTAAGAAATATAGATTATTCATTCTCCTAGTTGAAATATGGGATTTATAAACCGAGGGAGGTAAAACAATCCGATAAAGAAACGAGTGCGAAGCACGAGTTTCTTTAAAGGATTGTTTTACCTCCCGAGGTTTATAAATCCCATATTTCAAATAGGAGAAATGTATATATAGATTATTCATTCTCCTAGTTGAAATATGGGATTTATAAACCGAGGGAGGTAAAACAATCCGATAAAGAAACGAGTGCAAAGCACGAGTTTCTTTAACGGATTGTTTTACCTCCCGAGGTTTATAAATCCCATATTTCAAATAGGAGAAATGTATAATCTGTATATTACATGCACTTCCATAGACTTTTAGGAGAGTTTGGATCTTGAATTTTGGATCTGAATGCCCGTTCAGTTGACTGTTTACAGCTCATGTAAACGGTTCAATCAGCGAAGTGTTACAGAATCTGGGTGGAAGAACAACTGGATGCATTACAGAGAAATACCATGATTTCTACCAGACATAAACTTGGTATTTTCCTTTTTGCTAAGAAGAAATATTTCCTCTTAGCCGGGGAAATAAATCCCTTCAGCTGGAACTACTTTATGTACAAGATTCGCGATACCGCTTTGCAGTGAAATTGTTCTATTCAAACGCGGGAAAGTTTCAATCACGGCGACGTTATTCATGACGTTATTGTAATGGCGTCTAAGAAATATCAACATAGGTTCAGAATGCGTGACGTTTGAGTCGGATGCAACGCTGAAACAAAAGAAAACATGGATATGACCATTGATTAGGATGTAAGTTTTGCTTTATTTAATCTAACGTTTTACTTGTTTTATCACTGAAACACTTTGTTTCTTCTATTTTTGTTCAAAACTGTAGAAAGCGCTTTCAAAATGGCGCCCATCCAGTTGTTCTTCCACCCAGATTCTGTAACACTTCGCTGATTGAACCGTTTACATGAGCTGTAAACAGTCAACTGAACGGGCATTCAGATCCAAAATTCAAGATCCAAACTCTCCTAAAAGTCTATGGAAGTGCATGTAATATACAGATTATACATTTCTCCTATTTGAAATATGGGATTTATAAACCTCGGGAGGTAAAACAATCCGTTAAAGAAACTCGTGCTTTGCACTCGTTTCTTTATCGGATTGTTTTACCTCCCTCGGTTTATAAATCCCATATTTCAACTAGGAGAATGAATAATCTATATATACATTTCTCCTATTTGAAATATGGGATTTATAAACCTCGGGAGGTAAAACAATCCTTTAAAGAAACTCGTGCTTCGCACTCGTTTCTTTATCGGATTGTTTTACCTCCCTCGGTTTATAAATCCCATATTTCAACTAGGAGAATGAATAATCTATATTTCTTACATGCTTTTCAATGAAATATATAGAGTTTATTACTCAGCCGATTCTAAATATGGGATTTATAAACCGAGGGAGGTTGAACATCCGATAAAGAAACGAGTGCGCTTGCGCACGAGTTTCTTTATTGGATGTTCAACCTCCCGAGGTTTATAAATCCCATATTTAGAATGGGCTGAATCAATAAACTATATATTACATGCATTTGATAGAGCTGATGAATCATTTTGCATCTAATTCTGTTTACAGTTCACTGTTAACATACAGTCTATGCAAAAGGTAGTGGGCGCAGTGACACATAAGCTGACTGAAACAAAAACTGTATAGACGCCATCTTGAAAGCGGTTCCTATTGTAATGCATGAAGATGGAAGAAATACAGTATTATAATGATAAAACAATTAAAAATGCGAGAGAACGGTCACCAAACGTACCCCTCATTCTGTAGTTATGTCCAGATAATCCGTATTCCAACCTTGCATCCTACTCGAACGTCACGCATTCTGAACGTTTGTTGATATCTTCTCAGACGCCATTGAGATGACGTCATGATTAACGTCGACGTGTCTGAACTTTCCCGCGTTTGAATATAGCGATTTCATTGCAAAAGCAGAACCTTGTTTCTTGTGTCAAACGCAGTTCCAGCCAGAAAGGTTTATTTCCCCAGCTAAGAGGAAATATTTCTCCTTAGCTAAAAGGAAAATATCATGTTTTTGTCTGATAGAAATCATGGTATTTCTCTGTTATGCATGTAATATAGAGATTTCTCAGTGAAATCGAAAACGATATTGTCACTGTTTCAAACAGTGACTGAAATCAATTTTATTTTTCACTGTTTAGGACTACTTTTTTCTCGAAATCTAATTCTTTTGTCAGTTTTTCCAATGTCAGATGTTTGAAAATTACTGAACTGTATTAGAATTTACGCTAAGCTCGTTCACAAATCAGGAGGACGTTAATGACGACATTTTCGACGCTGACGACGCGCGACATTAGATCTGTCTGCACCTTCCTTTGAAAACTAATTTCTCAATTATTTCAGTAACCATTCATAGAAATTCCATCCCAGGCCATTTCTCAAGTTTTACACCCAATTTTATACACAGTTAATACGTTGGACACCTCTAAATTGACGCGAAACGACCAGGAACAAAGTTAGTTTTCTCTGAGGGTGAGTGACGCGATTTATAGTGAAGCTAAATATTGCCGTTTTGAAGCATGTAAGAAACAGAAAATTTGATTTTTTTAGTTTAAGATCAAATTTTATTTCACTCATGAACACCAAAACTGGTATTTTCACTCCTGGCTACGCCACTCGTGAAAATACTTTTGTTTGATTTGAGGTTTTACGTCCCCCTCAACACTGTAAAGGTCATTTTGGAGACGCTGCTTCCAATTTTGTGGGACTTTTACCCTACATTGAGATGAAAATACATCTCAAGTCCTGTCGCCAGATGAAACCAAAAGGGTTTATTAGCATGGACGGTCCGCCTCGCACCGCGGTTCCTGGACAGGCTTAGATCCTCTATGCGGTTTACAAGTACTAGTGTGCGGGCCGGATTCAGCTCTGCGTGGAAGCATCATGCAGCCCATATATTTCTTCAAGCCCATATGGGCGGGGGCGCTCGTGATTTGTTTGTTTGATTTGAGGTTTAACGTCCCCGTCAACACTGTAAAGGTCATTTTGGAGACGTTGCTTCCGATTTTGTGGGACTTTTACCCGACATTGAGATGAAATGACATCTCAAGCCCTGTCGCCCAATGAAACAAATAGGGTTTATTAGCATGGACGGTCCGCCTCGCACCGCGGTTCCTGGACAGGCTAAGATCCTCTAAGCGGTTTACCAACTATATTTCTTCAAGCCCCTATGGGCGGGGGCCGCGGGGGGGGGGGGGGGGGGGGCGGGGTGCGCTCGTGAAAATACTGGTTTTGGTGTTCATTCGGTGAAATAAAATTGAAAAAAAAAAATCAAACATCCTCTATGTAGTTGATACTTCCATGATGAACGCATCGGGTCACATAATTTTCGGTGACGTCAAGTGACCTCAGTCTGAACATGCATGGTTCTCTTTGATGACGTTTACGCTGTTCTGCTCTTTGTAAAAAAAAAAAAAAAAAAACAGCGTGAAATGATTTTTAGCTTTGAAAGTTTGCTCTATAAACATTTTTTTTCGCCCAGTGATGAGAGGCAATGTAATGTTCTGTCCATTTGACAATGGCTTCAAACAGCCATGCGCATAGATATTTATGCAAGAAATGGCGTTCTTGCATAAATATCTATGCGCATGGCTGTTTGAAGCCATTGTCAAATGGACCGAAAGCCGTGCTCAAACAGCAAAAACCATGTTCAAATCATGAAATTCGCGTGCTGTTTGAACATAGATTTTGAGCTTTTGATATCACAAGACGGGCCTTGCTTTGTTTACGTTACGTTGAGCGACGTAACGTTATCGCCCTAAACGTAGCGTTTTAGAGTTCTATGATGACGTCACTGCATGACGTCATTGTAAACAACATTCTGAACTGGCCGCCATTTTGGTTTGCCTGTTGCATTTGAAGAGTTTATATGGAATTAATATGGAGCTTTTGGGCGTTTTCGTCAAAATTTGCTGTCGGATTCGTAAGTTATGCAAGAACAACGATCATCCATGGTTATTTCATTGCATTAACAGTTGCCGGATCCCTCGGAAGATATTTGAACATTCGGCCTAGCGGCCTCATGTTCAAACAGCTTCCTTGGGATCCGGCAAATGTTAATGCATGAAAAACCATGGTTGATCCCTATATTCTTGCATAAATACCTATGCGCATGGCTGTTTGAAGCCATTGACAAATGGACCGAAAGCCGTGCTCAAACAGCAAA
Source organism: Lucinisca nassula (assembly GCA_963580285.1). NCBI lineage: Eukaryota > Metazoa > Mollusca > Bivalvia > Lucinida > Lucinidae > Lucinisca > Lucinisca nassula. The sequence continues at coordinate 295,858 of CAUZLF010000083.1, read as the reverse complement.
AACCATGTTCAAATCATGAAATTCGCGTGCCGTTTGAACATGGATTTTGAGCTTTTGATATCACAAGACGGGCCTTGCTTTGTTTACGTTACGTTGAGCGGCGTAACGTCATCGCCCTGAACGTAGCGTTTTAGGGTTCTATGATGACGTCAGATGGTTACTGCGTAACAACGTCATTGTAAACAACATTCTGAAATGGCCGCCATGTTGGTTCGCCGGTTGCATTTCAAGAGTATAGTTGGAGTTTATATGGAATTTGTGGGCGTTTTCGTCAAAATTTGCTGTCGGAATCGTGAGTTATGCAAGAACAACGATCATCCATGGTTATTTCATGCATTAACATTTGCCTGGCGGCCTCATGTTCAAACAGCTTCCTCGGGACCCGGCGAATGTTAATGCATGGAAAACCATGGTTGATCCTTATATTATTACATTCTCAGATGAGACGTCATATGATATATGCAGTTTGTGAACAACTAAACACGGCTCATTCAAGAGCTACACAATGAGTGTGTATATGTACATGTATGTGTGCATGCTCCAGCAGAAACACATTAAACGGCGACCCAGTGTAGATTTAGTTTTAAAATGACGTCACAAACGTCATCTTAATGCTGAACGTCCTCTGAAATGCAATGCGGTGGAAAAATTACAGACAGTGTCTCTAACACGCATCTGTTGCAAAACCCTGTAGCATATATATGTTGTCAATATCAACAGGCATCTATAGCCTTTGAAGACATTCTTGCTGACTTTCAACATGGTTTCCGAATCAGCGGTCTTACGGAACTCAACTAATTCAATTCTACCATGACACTGCGAGCAATCTGGATGGTCTCATAAACCGTGGCCACATACTGACTCGATCACTGCAACAAGGCCTTTGACAAGGTGCCTTCGGGCCTCCGTGGCCTAGTGGATAAGAGCGCTGACTCTTAATCATTAGGTCTCTCACCGCTGTCGGTTCGAGCCTCGCTCGGGTCACATGTGAGACGCCAAGTTCTGCAACGGAAGGTCAGGTGGTTTTTCTCCGGTACTCCGGTTTTCGTCCACCATCGGCTCGATATGAGTGAAATAATCTTGAAAGGGCCGTAAAACCAAAACCAAAACCCAAAAAGAAAATGACAAGGTGCCTATTAGGAGGTTATTGCATAAACTTGACTTATATGGGATAAGAGTATCCACAAATATACTGTTCACAAAAAGTAGGGGATATTTTACTTTCAGACTGAATATTGAGAAATAAGTAAAACGTCACCGTAATTCAAACGACTAACAAATGTCCATAAATTGAACTACACATTAATTCCAGTGATCACGTCATTTTATAGCGACACAGCGACCAGTCTTCTAAGCGTCAACGTCATTTTCACAAGCCCTAAGTAACGTGTTGCCCCCCCCACCCCCCCCCCCCCCCCCCCCCCCCCCCCCCCCCCCGCCCCCGATTGAAACAGCGGGCAATGCATCGTCGTCGCATACTTCCAATTAGTCTACGAATCGTGAACTGAGGGATTCTTCCCCGCTCTTCTTGAAGTGCTGCACCAAGCTCACCCCGGGGTCCTTGGAGGCGGTTCGCGGTCTTCGAACTCATTTCCGAGGATGTCCCATACGTGTTCGATGGGAGATATGTCTGGACTCATCGGAAGCCATGGTATTGTCCGAATATTTTGCCGTTTAAGGTACTTAGTGACGAGTGCCCAATGAGCCCTAGCGTCGGGAAAATAGCATCACCTGATGAGTCAACACGTAAAGACGATAATACAGTCCTGGTACTCTGTCATGGCACACATGTAGTCTGTTTTATAGTCATAGTGATCACACCAATAGCATAACAGACCCTGCTCCATATCGGCCATGAGCAACTCTAGCCGGGTCTGTATAACGACGCTAGACTCTTCTACCACCATCACTAAGTCCAAGTTAAACCGGAATTTGTCACTGAACATAAAGTGAGACCACTGATTAATGTTCCAACGTCTGCGCTGTGTACACCACGCAAAGCGTGCTCTGCGGTGCCTAGCTTCCAACGACAGTACAATTTGCGGACGCTGTGCCTTAAGATCACTCGAGTGAAGGCGATTTCGGATTGTCTGTCTAGAGACATTAACCCCTCTTACTCGGCGCAGGTATTGCTGAAGATCTGTCTCCGGACGCGTAACGCTTGATTGACAACAAGGCGGTAATCATGTCCGCCAGTAATCTTCGGGCGACACTCTCTGTAAATCCGATATTGCTCCTACCCTACGATAGCGTGTCCATAGTCGACTGGCAGCTGACTTTGACGTATTCATAACATTTGCTGTCTGCAACTGCGTATTTCCGGTCTGGAGCATGCCAACGGCTGTCCACCGTTGAGCATCCGTTTGCCAAATCATGGTTCTAATAGCGAATTTGTTAAGGTTCCTCAAAACATTTGAACAAGATAATTTTTCCCAAATATAATCCTGATTTCCTTTTAAGATGGCTGTCACCGAAGAAGGAGGTTTCGAGGTACCAACGGTTATTTCAGCAAGTGCTTTCTTGCATTAGCAACATCCCTGTGCCTTTGAAAATAAATGCAATTCTGTATCTTTCACTTTTACCAGACAAAAACTGAAAACGCTTTCTAGACTTTTAAAAGTTACTAAAACAGCTGCAGATCAATAGTTCCCATCAAATACCAGCGACTCGGACAAAGCTTTCTATCATAAAGCCTACATGAATTGAAAACCAGAAATTTTTTTTGACATGTTTATTTTTCATGGGCGCCGCCATCTTTTTTTGCGGTAAATCTGAAATGCTCAGATTTCATCAATTATGCCATCCACACTTTATTTTGCCCATCAACAATGAATATTCCTTGAAAAGTCAGCTTTATAGCCTTCTTCCTGCATATAGCATAATAACATCGCCTATCGTGGAAGCCTGTCATCACTGATAAATTATTATAGCTGTCAAATTATAGAGATTTCCATCTTGCCAAGCAAAAACGTATTCATACGCCGCGGAACTAATTTCGCAAAAACAACACTAGTACACCATTGTTTTTAAATCAGAACATAATATTCATATTTGAAACTGTCTGGCAACTAATTTCACTTACTTTCGAACATATTTTTTTCGTTAATTTATGAATAGTATGCATTCATTCCGAACCAGTTTTTACTTGTAACACTGTCCTGTTTTGTGTTGTTCGGCCCAGCTATAAAAAAAAACAAATTGAAAAAAGGAAGATTTTTGAAACTTTATTCATCAAAATATATTAAAAGCATTGAGCTTCTATGAGTTTTTACCAGCCTTTACATTGGTTAGTAGGTGACACAAACATATAATTAATTGAATAGTTAAATATAAACGTTTTGTTGTCCAGAGGTTCACCTGTCCAATTAATGTTTATGGTGACTCATGTGAGCCAATGTAACAAATCAATGGGTAAAATCATAACTATAACATTGCAGTTATTGGCAGTAATCAGAGCCTTTTGGACACAGTTTCTGGTGCTGAACAGGCTGCTTTCAGTCCTTCCCTTCAAATATGGAAATTAGCTGTTTTTATCTTAATTTCATTTTGTGTGTGTGTGTGTGTGTTGTTGTTGTTTTAGATATAATTCTAGTATCAAAGCACCATCCTGTAAATCATTGGCACTGTTGAAACTTTGGTGCAGCGATTGCATAAATTGTTATAAATTGCATAAATTAAATAAATAAAATGAAATACTAAAAGCACCGAAGAAGGGCAATCATTTTTACAAGAGATTTCAACACCTCAACACAATCAAAGAGCTTGTTTACAAAACTAGGTCATGTTTATACCGAAGACTATGACAGTTTTGAAACATGTACTTGTAGTCTCATATGGCCTTTTAGTACAGCACAATCGTTCTACAACACGATTTTTATATAAACACTATTCAAAGCCCAAACCCCTAACTAATTACATAGAAAAAATGACAAAAACATGTATAGGAAGTTATTTTACACTATTCTACCTTTTTGTTTGGGTATAACACTGTTTAACTAAGAGGTTTATGCTTGGATTCAGAAAACAGTATTATAAAGAGGTGGTGTTTCCAAATGGTTAAATACATAATATAACATTATGAAAACACACATAATTCAAATCCATTGGAAGATTTTAATACTACAAAAAAAAAAATAATAATAATCAGATATTTTTCTTATTTCTGTTCAAAACATAGATTTGGGGGACTAGTTAGAACCCTCTCAACGTGGTGATGCTGACGAACACCCACAAGCTATGTCCTTAAGCAAAAATTAGAAAACAATGCTTACCCCTGAAAACCCAAGTTTTTCTATATAAAAGTGGGGTTCAAGGGGGTCAAAATCATGTGGGCATATTTTCGTGACGATATGAAAACAGAACTAAGCATTATTGTGAATGTCCTCTACTATTAAATTGTCTAAAATAAAGCACATGCCTACAAATCCCTTGTGTGTGAGCATTTATATGAATGATTTTACTGGTAAACTGAGTGGCTGGGGTAATCCTGGGGCTAAATTGATGTAAAAAGTCAGAACCAACCATAAATGTATTTAGGATAGTGTTAAATGTATTCTAGGAATAGTGTCTTAGTTAAAATAAAACAATAGATATGTAAAAACTGTTTAAATTTTGAAGCATCAGAATTGCTTTTATGTACCGCCTATGAATATAATACACAAAACAATTAAATATCATTTTTTCACCTGTTTACAATTCAAACCTCAAACGTTGACTATATTCAAGCACAAATCTTTTTTCTACACCAGAAAAATAAATTAAAATAAGTTTGTAAGATGATTTGTGGTATTTATATTCATATTTTACGAAAAACTGGAATTTCCAGCTATGCCATTTATGCCAATTTATGCCGGCAGTTTCAGATACTACGGATCCTGACGAACATTTTGGTATATGACTTGTCTTGTTATGCGGGGGGGGGGGGGGGGGGGGGGGGACTTCCAGTTGCAAGACTATCGCTAAATTGTAGAATTAGCCGGGCTTGTCAAAGTGTTGCGTAGAGGTCTATCTATAGAATCTGGACTGGAATTATGTGTTGGGTTTTGCAAACAGTGTACAGTCGAACTTCGATGGGTCGAGGGTTTGGGAGTTTCTGTTTGTAAGTTAATCATCTAAAAGCTAAGGGGGCATAATGAAGATAATTTTGGAATGTCTTTTCAGTGTTCTATAATATAAAATTAGAAGCCTCCGTGGTGTAGTGGTTACGCTATACTCGCCTTGTAAACCAGGGGTCGCAGGATCGATCCCGGGCTTCTCCAGACTTTCGGATGAGTCTTTAAACCGAGGTCCCGTCTCCGTATGACCTTAGCTGTTGGTGGGACGTAAAACTCAAACACTCACTCACTCTATAATATTAATGCATGCTGTTTGTACTCATAAGAATCGCCGCATCAAGGCGATTATAATGAGTACACACAGCATGCATTTACAAGAAAAAAGGAGAAAATCTTCCTAAACTATCCCTCACTATTTGTATGTAGAGACTCAAGGAAGAGTACGACTTATCCATTGTAAACGAGCAATGGGAGTTCGAGCCATCGAAGTTCGAGTGAAGTTGGCCAAGGGTTTAGCCCAAGATCAGAATGCGGCATCTGATCAGGTTTTAGAGCTCAAGAGGAAACAGTCATAGTCCTTACTAAGGACAGTTTTTAGCTGGTTGTACATGTATGGAGCAGAATTCCTGTCCCCCTGCTTTCAAATATATGTCGACAATACTTGGGCCCCGTCAAGCGATTTTGGTACTTATCGCTTATGCGAGCAGCGAACGTTCAGGCGAGCCTGCGCATCCGCGCAGTCTCGCCAGAACCTTCGCTGCTCGCTCATACAAGCAGTGAATTAAGAGGAACCTTCAGACAGAAAGCCATATCCCTGGCCCCTCTGAATGGCTGGGCATGCGCAGTTAAAAATTGTCATGACGGAATGCTCGAAGACACAAATTCGCCTGGCGGGGCTCACTTATCAAAGAGCATTCATATTTAGAACACGGGAGTCTTGGAGGGTCTTCCGAGATTGCAGATAAAACATCCCTAGGTTATGTCCGGGGTGTGACATGGGGTTAAAATCTAGGACACCTTTTAATATACCATAATTTTTATGCATTTCCTCTATGCATACAGATTATTGGGTACTATGTGACATTTGTTCAAGTATCATTGGTGACCTGCATTTCAAGGTCTAGTGGTTTCATCTTATATCTTGAAGACTTGGTTGTTTGAATTGAGATTTTACGTCATCGTCAACGCTATTTAGGTCATTTTGGAGACTTTGCGTCCAATATTTTGGGACTTATACTTGAAATTCAAACACACACAGATTGTGGGTGCTCCTTAGAATCGTCTAATTGAGGCTGTGTGTTTTATGCAGGAATAAGAAAAAATGGGTTTCACCCTTTTAATCCCCTTATTTCAAGTACACACAGGTTGCGACTTGATCCTAGAGACAGATTTTTTGGTGGTCGGACGAATGCAAGTCAGTTACACTACAAGACGGCAGAATCAGAATAGATCAAGTACCTCTACTTAGGAGGCCTTCATGTGGACTGAACTAATCGCGGCGGAAATAAGGACAAGGATTGTGGCCACGTAAAATCGATTTAAGCCCCCAGTGCAATTCGTTTCACTGACCGTTCAAAGGCGGTTCTTCTGTCGCGGTTTATTTGTGTTATGGTTTGTCTTTGAGTGGATGTATCGCTTATATTATTTTGTTTTGGATAGCCAATTGGCTCTTTGACGTCTAATTATGACCTTGACCTTTGAGGTACCAACCTGGGTCATGCAGGCAACACATCGTCTCGTGGTGGTTAACATTTCTGCCAAGTAATTTCAAAATCCATCGAAAAATAAGAAAGTTATTGACCAAACACGAAAAAAGGCCCCTTTTTTGACCTTTGACCTCTAAGTATGACCTTGACCTTTGAGGTACCAACCTGAATCATGCGTGCAACACATCGTCCCATGATTGTTAACATTTCTGCCAAGTAATTTCAAATTCTATCTAAAAGTAAGAAAGTTATTGACAAAACACTAAAAAAGGCCCCTTTTTTGACCTTTGACCTCTAAGTATGACCTTGACCTTTAAGGTTCCAACCTGGGACATGCATGCAACACACCGTCTCATGATGGTTAACATTTCTGCTAAGTAATTTTAAAATCCATCTGAAAATAAGAAACTTTCTGTATGTATGTATGGGCAAATTGTGTCCGGTCTTTAACCGGACACAATTTGCCCATACATACAGAAAGTTATTGATAAAACAAGAAAAAGGCCCCATTTTTTACCTTTGACCTCTAAGTATGACCTTGACCTATGAAGTACCAACCTGGTTCATGCACGCAACACATCATCTAATGGTTGTTAACATTTCTGCCAAATTATTTCAAAATCCATCTAAAAATAAGAAAGTTATTGACAAAACACGAAAAAAGGCCCATTTTTTTACCTCTATGTATGACCTTGACCTTTGAAGTACCAACCCAAATCATGTGTGCAACACATCGCCCCATGATAGTTAACATTTCTGCCAAGTGATTACAAATTTGCCCATACATACATACATACCGACAAACTTCCAAGGGAGATAATTCAAAAAGTATGAATGTGAGAGTTATAGTTCTTGCGTTCTCGTCTAATATTAATATTTATGTGAAGTTTTGTGAAGATAGCTTGAACGGTTTTCAAGTTATAGAGCGGACACGATTTTGTGACAGACGGACAGACAGATGCCCGGGGGAAAAACAATATGTCTCTCCGAAAAAAAAAAATTCTGGGGAGAAATAATTACTGTGTAAAACAATGGAGTTCTTTTGGCGAATTCTAATGTAAGATAATGGGAGAAACACTGATAAGCTGCCAGGGGTGAAATTTCGCATTACGAAAACACGCATATACAAATACATTATCAATTTTTCGGCCAAAAAATGGAAATTTTAAGATGAAAAATTGTGATATTTTTCTTATTTCTGCTCAAAACATAGATTGCGGGGACTCGATAGAACTGCCTCGACGAGGCGCCACAATCTATGTTTTTTGAGCAGAAATAAGAACAAGAAAAGATATGTCATATCAGGTGACTCCATTCTGATGGCATTGTCCTGTATTACAAGTGCAAACAGAATTGTATGACAGTAGCATACATGGTTCTAAAGGTATGCTACGCACAAGAAAGCAACACAATTAAATGGCCAGAAATTGCAAAGGGCCATACACTCTAACAAAATTTTATTAAATTGGTTAAAGATTTAATCGGGTGATCTCCTCAGTCTCAATCAGTATACCAAATATATCAAATATCTAGCTCAAATTCTTTTTGATTTCTATGTTATTTAATTTAAAGGGTTCAACTAACTTGAAAAGAGGAGATCATTCGAAAAAGAAAAAAAATACGGGTCAACTATTTTTTCATGAGGAATCCATATATAAAATTCCAATCGCCCCCGCCCTACAGGCCTTGAAGTAATAAATCCATTCCTCCACTGAGGTTTGAACTCACGCCCCTCAGATTCATAGTTCACAATCTGATTCGAAGTCCAGCACTCTATCCACTACACTGGCACATGGTTCTTTCACAAAGCATAGAAAAGTGACAAAGTGCCACAACTCATGAAGTATTTTTCGGAATTTAGTCAAAAGTTATTCAGGTCATCTACTCTTCACCACCAATCTATTCACCAACTTTCAAGGTTCTAGCTCTGATAGTTTTTGAGATAATTTGCTGACAAGACTTTATAAAAAAAAAAACTTCAAAGGGCAATAACTCTTAAAGGGGCACAATCTGGATGAGAAAAAAAATATGTGTCCCCTAATTTTCCATGAGGAATCCATATATGTAATTTCAAAACCCTAGCATACACGGTTCTAAAGTTATGCTATGCATCACAAAACATATAGAGGTACAATGAACGAATACCCACAGTGACAAAGGGCCATAGCTCATGATATATTTTTCGGAATTTAAGCAAAAGTTAATCAGGTCATGTACTCATCACCACCAATCATTTCACCAACTTTCAAAGCTTTAGCTCTTATAGTTTTTGAGATATTTTGCTGACAAGATTTTATCCAAAGAATTTCAAAGAGCAATAACTCTTGAAAGGGGCATAATGTGGATGAGAAAAAAACAACTCATCCCCTTATTTTCCATGAGGAATCCATATATGTAATTTCAAAACCCTAGCATACACGGTTATAAAGTTATGCTATCCATCACAAAGCATATAGCGGTACAATGTAAAAATACCCAAAGTGACAAAGGGCTATAACTCATGAAGTATTTTTGGGAATGAAGTCAAAAGTTAATCAGGTCATCTGCTCATCACCACTAATCTATTCATCAACTTTCAAGGTTGTAGCTCTGTCAGGTTGTGGTTTCTTCAAAATTTATTTTGGAAAATAGCTGACGTTTTTGCAAACAGTGTAGGCCCTGATCAGATGCCGCGTTCTGCAGCGTCTGATCTGGGCCTGCACTGTTTGCCAATTACCTGTTTCGGGGTTTCCTGTATGAAATGGATTAATGTTGGGGTCATAGCAGAAAATATGTCTAAATGGAAAATGTAAAAATAACAGAATAGCCATCTCTTTGTATTTTTATTTCTTAACAAGTCAGCCTTTGATTCTGATCTTTTCAAACCCTCAATAGCTGTTAGCCTGTGTCTATTACCAGTTCATAATACATTATGAAAACATGTCTATTTAAATATATTGTTTAACCCCTTTGCAAACAGTGTAGATCCAGATCAGATGGCTTCTGAAGAAGCCATCTGATCAGGATCTACACTGTTTGACATTCAGTTTATGAATTTGTAGGAATTAATTACATCAAGCAATCTGATTGGTTCAAAGTCAGAGATGGGTGTGGCTAAAATGAATATTCAGCAAGAGAGTTAAGCTTGTTACCACCAAAAAATGAATATTTCAAACAAAAATCTGATATTTTTCAAATTTCTGCTCAAAACATAGATTGTTGGTACTCGATAGAATAGCCTCTGTGAGGCAGTTCTAAAGGTCTGATCTGGGCCTGCACTGTTTGCCAAGGTACCCCTTTAGGGATTTCTGGTACTGAATGGGTTCAAGCACATTATAAATCACTAACATCAGAACAATACCTGTCAAATGAAAATATCACCTAGCCTTTACATTGTCACTGAGGATAGAAGTTGTCTGACCAGTGTCTGCCATGGTAGTTAGCTTGCTCAATTATTGGGTCTTTTATTTATTAACCCTTAGGTGTTGAGAAAAACTACATTTGAAAATGTTTGAAAAAAATTTGTCTGTTTATGTTGTCTGCTAAATCTTTTTGCAAACTTTTCAAAAATATTTTTGCAGACAGGCAAACAGTGTTGACCCAGTTCAGGCTGATCCTTGAGGAGCAGTCTGATCTGGGTTCACTGTTTGCAAAAACTAATTGTAAAGTCCTTGGCAGATAACGAAGCAGACGACAGTTGTCGTGATTGGCATTTTATGGGTTTAACTCTTATAATGCTGTTCACGACAACCCCTATCTTTGGAAACAGTGTAGATCCAGATCAGATGGCTTCTCTGATCAGGATCTACACTGTTTGACATTCAGTTTATGAATTTGTAGGAATAAAATTAAATCAAGTATTCTGATTGGTTCAAAGTCAGAAATGGGTGTGGTTAATCTGAATATTCAGCAAGAGAAGGGTTAGTCGTCCAAAAGTTACTAACTACAGAATCTGCCTGCCTGCACTTGTCCACATGGCTATCTCTGTCCATGAACAAATTCAGTTATTGGTTATTTGAAGCAGCTCTAGTCTTCTTCCCGTTAGTATGATGACACACCCGTACGACATAGTGCATTTTTTCACATCTTCAAAATGGCTACATTTCTGATGAAAATCTGTGATATTTTATTTATAAATACTGCAAACATAGGTTGTGATGTCTTGGCGTAGAAATAAGAAAAATAATGTATACCCCCGTGAACCCCAGTTTTCTCTATATAAAGTGGGGTTTATGGGGTGTGTTCATTTCACAGACTTGTTCTAGTGATGGTGATGTCAAATTGCTGTGGAACATGACAATGGCAAACAGTGTAAACCCAGATCAGATGCTGCAGAAAGTGGCATCTGAGGGTCTACACTGTTTGTTTAATATTTGAATTTCAGAGGGCAGAATGATGCATCTGATCCGAGTCTACACTGTTTGCTGAAAGTTTGTACATTTTTGTAAAACTTAACACAAACAAAACTAACCTGACACTGCTAGAATTGGAAATGGATCACTCTAAACTCATTAGGTGGAATATTCCATTGTCATATGGGCCCTGTCAAGCAATTTTGGTACTTATAGCCTATGTGAGCAGCGAAGGTTCAGGCGAGCCTGCGCATCCGCGCAGTCTCGCCAGAACCTTCGCTGCTCGCTTATACAAGCAGTGAATCAAGAGGAACCTTCAGACAGAAAGCCATATCCCTGGCCCCTCTGAATGGCTGGGCATGCGCAGTTAAAATTTGTCATGACGGAATGCTCGAAGACAAAAATTCGCTTGGCGGGGCTCATATATGGGTTAATGATCACACTCCATGATAGCATGTTGCCGTATCTGGCTAGGGTGAAACCTGCAACCTCCAGATCACATTATGAAAACATATGCCTATACAAATACATTATAAAGTTTACTGCCAAAAAACGAATATTTTAAGATGACAAATTCTGATAGTATTCTTATTTCTGTTCAAAATATAGATTTCGGTACACGTTAGAACCGGCTCATTGAGGCGGTTCTAACCAGTACCCACAATCTTTATTTTAGAGCAGAAATAAGAAAAATAAGGTTTACCCTTGTAAACCCCAGTTTTACTATATACATGTGGGTTCAGTGAAAGGGGTCAGAATTATAAAGGCTTGTTTTCATGATGACCAGTCAGATATCTATCCCAGTAAGCCACAAAGGCTAGCAAAACTCGGCTATGGTAAAGGTGACAGGATGAATTTTCTCTGTCAGGCCAGTAATAATTTTAATGGTTCTATCACATTTTCATACAACAATTGCTGCTTCTACAACTTCATCAGCAATTTTCTCTTCAAAATCTACAATTATATTTCTCTAGCACACAAGACAGTCAATGATCATATGTACCATAATTACACTCAATATTGGGCAGGGAAGTGGTGGCCCAGGGTCAAGGGTTTGCCATTTTACATTACGAAAACACACCTATACATATACACTGTAAATTTTACTGCCGAAAAAAAAAACTAAATAATTACATGAAAAATTGTGATATTTTTTTTATTTCTGCTCAAAATATAGATTGTGGATACTCGTTAGAACCGCCTCATCGAGGCAGTTCTAACAAGTACACACAATCTATATTTTAGAGCAGAAATAAGAAAAATAACGCTTAACCCGGTAAACCCCAGTTTTAGTATAAAAAAGTGGGCTTCAAGGGGGTCAAAATTATATAGGTGTGTTTTCATGATGCACCTATTTCATGCAGGAAAACCCAAATGGGTACAATGGCAAAAAGGGAATGTCCAGATCAGCAGCATTTGATCAGGGCCTTCACTGTTTGCAAAATCAATTTCTTGAAATAACTCGACCAGACACACCTAAATTTTGAAATGGACTCATGCTGTAACTTATGCGGAAGATTCCATTCAGTACAAAATTGGTTAATGGTCTGGTAGTTGGTGTGGACAAACATACCTATAAAATATTATAAGAATATTTCATGGATTTAAGGGGTGGCTAGAAAAGTTAATATTCTGTATCAGAAGGCTTTACTCGGTGATGCTGGTGATGCTCAGTTAATTATTAACTGTGGTCTGAGGGACATGTTTTTCAGTCTGCTCCAAACAGCCATAATAGACACTTTTTATTGCAAACCTTTGGTAGTGTATCTTTGATGTGTTATAATCTTGATGTCTACTGTAGCACAATGTCATTTTCACATTCAATGACATCAAACCAAAATGACAAGGCATGTGGCATATCATAAACAGCCGATATGACCTTTTTCATGGGTAAGAGAAGGGTCAGATAAGACCTCTAACCCCATGCAAATCTCAGATATCCTTATTTCGTATGTAATCGTGTCCATGGAAATTACCTTCTTTCAGTCATAAAGTTGTGATATTTTTTCTTATATATTATGCTCTATACATTGTGGTTGCTCATTAAAACCACCTAAGTGAGCTATGACATTTTTTTTTTTTTTCAGAGACAAAATCAAAGCACTGGCAGCACAGATGGGTGGATTGTAAGTATACGCTGGGAAAAAAAGTCCTGAACTGCAACTTACTAATTATATAAATAGACTGTTTCATTTGACCCTAAAATTACATTCCAGTCTGTTAAAGCTAACAGTGCAGTCCCTGGTTAGATGCCATATTCTGTGGCATCAAATCTGGGTTTACACTGTTTGTCAATCTCCCAGCATATGAGGCCAGCCTGTGCTCTGTACAATGCACTCTGACGCCACAGAGGTAAGAATAGCATTGCTGGAAATAATCTCAGATCATTTTTTTAAATTTGAGATAAATACAGTAATCAGCCCACATCACGAAAACACGCCTATATAATTTTGACCCCCTTGAACCCCACTTTAATATAGTAAAACTGGAGTTTTCGGGGGTAAACCTTATTTTTCTTATTTCTGCTCTAAAATATAGATTGTGGGCACTCGTTAGAACCGCCTCAAATTTTTCTTATTTCTGCTCTAAAATATAGATTGTGGGTACTCGTTAGAACCGCCTCATCGAGAAAAATATCACAATTTTTCATCATAAAATTTTCATTTTTCGACGATAAAGATGGCAATGTATTTGTATAGGCGTGTTTGTGTAATGTCAGCCCAGGACTGGTGTCCCAATCTTCAGCCCATGTGTCCCTATATCCAGCCCACAGGACCAAATTTTCAGCACAGGTGCACAATTTTTTTAGACCAGTTGGCCTAAATTTTAGCCAAAGTGTCCCAATTTCCAGCACACATATCCCAGCTTCCAGCCATATGTTTCCATTTTCAGCATGTGTCCAAATTTCCAGCCCACATGTCAGATTTCCAGCCCACATGTCCCAATATTCAGCCCAGGTGTCCAAAATTTTAGCTTAGGTGTTCCAGTGTCAAGCCTATTTGTCCCAATATCCAGCCCACCTGCCCTAATTTTCAGGTGTGTCCCAATTTTCAGAGTAATTATGGCAATTTGAACATATTCATAAACATAATCTGAGGTATAACACTGAACAAACAAAATTCTTTTATTTGACATATTATTTCATATGTTAAATATATATTTATGTAAAATCACTTCATGTTCTTGTTTAATTAATCACAAAATTGACAAGAAAACCAATTTCATGCATTGTGACATCACCAAAACAAAATATTAACATATAATAATGCATGTACTATATCATGAGAAATAAGAAATATACTGAACCCTTATCCCGCTGAACATGAAAACCCCTACCTTTGCAAACAATGTAGATTCAGATCAGATGGCTTCTGAAGAAGCCATCTGATCAGGATCTACACTGTTATGCACTTTGTGAATTAAATGAATACATAATATCAAGTAATTGATTGCTGGATAGTCAGAAATGGGGGTGGCTAAATTAATTTATTCAGCAGGATAAGGGTTAAATAAAAACAAACTCTAAAATGTATCTCACATGTCTATGTAAGATATACATAAGCATGTAATTCAAACTGTGAATAAAAACTCACAGAAGGGTCACATATTTGATATATAAGAACCCGCAATTCTGATAGTTGTTTGATTTTATGAGAAATGAAAAACTCAGCCGGCACCAAATAGCATGCCAATGTGTCAAGCCAACATTGATGATGTTGGTCCGATGTTGGCCCTGCATTCTTTGGTGAATGGGGATGATACCAAGCTCTTCATAACATCAGTTTTACAATCCAAAGCAAAATCCATGAAAGCAAAGCAGCGAAATTGCATCCCAATAGAAATCCAGACTATTTGATTGGCTAGAAATTGTTTTGGACTCATTTAAGGGGAATGGGAACACCTAGTAGATTCTTCTGCCATTTTTAAAAGGGAAACAACTTTCTAGACTGCCTGTTCACTTTTCTATGAGCTCTGTCCCACTGAAAAAGGGGTCTACTCTTGAAGGAAAGAATTTGCTCCTCAGGAGCAAATTCTTTCCTTTAAGAGTAGACCCCTATTGACATGGGAGACAAAAACAGTTTTTGCAGAGATGCCTCCCCTGAAGATGTACCTATTTCCCATAAATCTATTGTGTACAAAAACCTGCTACATTGAACAGCCCTATAAAGTGGCTTGCATGTTTGTTTAGAACAAAGGTGAAAGCAATTTATAACCAAACATTACTAAAAAAAGCTCCCATCTGGCTAGTGTACCCGCAAAACTAACTAGAAATGCACCATAGGACACAGATGCCCCCGCCTGAAAATATGCCTATGTTTGTATTAATCCATAGAAAGTTATTGACGGTGTTTAAGTTTTGGACCCTTTTTTTCACATTTGACCTCTCAGTATGACCTTGACCTTGGCGATAAGGACCTTGGTTTTGTGTGAGGTAGATTGTCTCATGATGGCCAACATTTCTGCCAAGTAATTTCAAAATCCATCCAGAAATTAGAAAGTTAGTGACTGCGTTTAGGTTTTGGACCCTTTTTTTTACCTTTGACCTCTAAGTATGACCTTGACCTTTGAGGTACGGACCTGGGTTTTGCACATGACACATGGTCTCAAAAAAAACTGACTTTGCAGGCTGGAATGTTGGCCTATCACAACTGAAGAAAGTAAAACAACAAAACAGGCCTCTCATTATGGGTAAGACTGCCGACATTCATGCTGTCAGCATTAAGTAACATGTCGTTAAAACTTTTGAGCATTTAATATGACAAAATATGATATTTTGACAAAAATGTGAGGGGCTTTTGCACTTTCAGAAGATATACTCACATTTTTTTCCTGCAATATTACCATTACGAACCCACGCCTATATAAATAAATTGTAAATTTTACCACCGAAAAAACTAAAATTTTAAGATGAAAAATTGTGATATTTTTCTTATTAATTTTCTGCTCAAAATATGATTGTGGGTACATGTTAGAACCGCCTCATTGAGGCGGTTTTAACGAGTACCCACAATCTATACTTTTGAGCAGAAATAAGAAAAATAAGGTTTACCCCTGTAAACCCCAGTTTTACTGTATAAAAGTGAGGTTCAAGGGGCTCAGAATTATATAGGCGTGTTTTCTTGATGCAACACTATTTGATATTGTACTTACTAGAAAAATTAACATTTTACCCCTTTATGAGTTCGTTAAGATAACAATATACTTTTAACAACTGGGCCCAGGTGTTTTTGTCCTGCCTGTATTCATCAACCTGTATTACGAAAGCATGTCCGTGTGATACAGTGCATTCTTTCATATCTCCGAAACATTTAATTTTCTGATGAAAATTTGTGATATTTTTTTCTTTATTCTTCTTAAAACATAGCTTGCGGGTGCTCATTAGAACTGCCTCAATAAACATAGGATGTAAGTGCTCGTGGGAACTAATGAGTACCCACAATCTTTGTCTTGGAGTAGAAATAAGAAAAACAAGAGGGCCATGATGGCCCTGGATTGCTCACCTGATCCATAGAGTAACAAGTGGGCCCCATGGTGGGCCATTGACCCTGGGCCTTGCTGTTTCAGAGAAGAAGATTTTCAAAGATTAACTCTATATAAGTCTATGCAAAACCAAAGGACCCCGAGGCAGGGGCATTTATGGACCAAGGGATATAATTTGAACAATCTTGGTAGAGGTCCACAAGATGAAGCGCCATACCAAATATCAAAAACATGGGCCTTGCAGTTTCAGAGAAGAAGATTTTTTAGGATTTCCCTATGTAAGTCTATGTAAAACCAAAGGGTCTCTGGGCATTGACATTTTTGGCCCCAGGGCTATAATTTGAACAATCAAGATTTCCCAATTTAAGTCTTCGTACAACCAAAGGGCCCCTGATTGGGAGCATTTTTGTCCCAGCACTATAATTTGAACAATCTTGGTAGGGATCCACTAGATGAAGCTTCATACCAAATATCAAAGACCTGGGCCATGCGGTTTCAGAGAAGAAGATTTTTAAAGATTTTCCCTATATAAGCCCATGTAAAACCAAAGGGCCCCGGGGCAGGTGCATTTTTGGCCCCAGGACTGTAATTTGAACAATCTTGGTAGGGGTCCACTAGATGAAGCTTCATACCAAATATCAAAGACCTGGGCCTTGCAGTTTCAGAGAAGAAGAATTTTAAAGATTTTCCCTATATAAGCCTATGTAAAACCAAAGGGCCCCCCGGCGGGGCGGGGGCATTTTTGGCCCCAGCACTATTATTTGAACAATCTTGGTAGGGGTCCACTAGATGAAGCTTCATACCAAATATCAAAGATCTGGGCCTTGTGGTTTCAGAGAAGAAGATTTTTTAAGTTTTTGGTGAAAAAAATCTATTTTTGGCTCCTGTGACCTAGATGTGCAATGGACCGGAACCATTTGAACAACTTTGAAAGGGGACCACCTAAGTATCATTCCTGTGAAGTTTGGTCAAAATCCAATCAGTGGTTTAGGAGGAGAAGTCGTTTGAAGAAAAAGTTTACCCACACACGGACACACGCACGCACGACGGACGCAAAGTGATCCCAAAAGCTCACCTCGTCACTATGTGACAGTCGAGCTAATAATGTATATCCCCGTAAACCCCAGTTTTCTCTATACAAAGTGGGGTTTAGTGGGGTGCTCATTTCACAGACTTGTTCATGTGATGCATAGAGGAAGGATAGCTCATATAGAAATGTAGCTGTGAGGCCAATTGTTCATAACTGTGTCATTAGCTAACATGTTGTTAAAATTTTGATCATATAATATGGCAAACATATTTATATTTTTGCTGCAAAAATGAGTGTAACTAGCTTTTGCATTTGCAAATTAAAAATTAAAGCTACTATAAACATTTTGCACAATACCACTGCATCAAATATTGTATTTGCTTAAATAGATAACATTTGGTGGTTGAATATTCAGTCAGTGGCCAGCTGGTCAAAGCTAAAATGCAATGTCTAAGCCTAATGTTCTTATTGTAGAGAACACAGTAAACACATTAACCCATTGTATACTAGTGGACTCTTCCATTGCTATATGTTGGACAAGTCCATTTCACATATAAGGGGTGTCAGGCCTATTTTTCATTTTTATTCTTTTTTGACAGACAATTCTGTCAGCAAATAGTGCAGGCCCAGATCAAATACCTGATCTGGGCCTGTACTGTTTGCCAAGGTATCCCCTTAGGGGTGGGTTAAATTTTAACCCATTTTCTACTGAATGGTATCTCTTGCCCTATACATAGGAGTCTTATTTCGAAATTTAAGAGTACTAAAATGTGTTGATTTTAGAAATGAATTGATTTAAAAATCGTTGAGCTGTCTGTAAACAGTTAAGGCCCTGATCAGACACCGCTATCTGATCTGGGCCTGCACTGTTTGCCGACGACCAGTTTCCAGGTTTCTCGTATAAAATGGGATAATGGCTAGCTGTCAGCCATGCATGCTTATTGTCTATGAATTTACATGTGAATTCTTTCTTTAACCCTTGTCCTGCTGAATATTTAAATATGTCACACCCACTACTGATTATCAGCCAATCAGATTACTTGATGCAAATTATTGCAACAAATTCATTAACTGGATGGCAAACAATGAAGATCCTGATCAGATGGCTTCTTCAGAAGCCATCTGATCTGGATCTACATTGTTTCAAAGATAAGGCACATCCGGGCTCAGCAGGACAAGGGTTAAATTATGTAACTTGTGAAAAATAAAAATTCAGAGTTTTAATTTTCAGGATATATTGTTAAAAACACAAGTAACAATCTTCATTTGAACACAATTTTAAGTCTTCATTTATTTACAAACATGTCATTAAACATATATTGATAATCTAAGTCATATCTTGATTACAAATATGTCATGTGGTAACTGTCTTCAACTGCACACCCATTTTTTCACATATCATCACAAAAACCCTGTCACCCAATGAAACCAATAGGATTTATAAGCATGGACGGTCCTACTCGCACCGCTTTACCTGGATAGGCCTAGATCCTCTAAGCGGTTTACCAGAACTCGTGTGCTGTCGTTTTCAGCTTTGCTTGGAAGCATCATGTAGCCCATCTTTTTCTTGAAGCTCCAATGGGCAAGGAAGTGTGTGTGTGTTTTAACTTTTACGTTGCACCAACAACTAAGGTCATATGGAGACAGAACCTTGGTTTAAAAAGACTCATCTGAAAGTCTGGAGTAGCCCGGAATCAAACCAACAACCTTTGGTATGTAAGGCGAGTAGCTTAACTGCTGCACCACAGAGGCTTCTAATTCTAACAAGCACCAACATCATATGGTTAAATCGGGAAATCATCACGAAAACATGCCTATATAATCTTGACCCCCTTGAACCCCACTTTTATATAGTAAAACTGGGGTTTACAGGGGTAAACCTTATTTTTCTTAGTTCTGCTCTAAAATATAGATTGTGGATACTCGTTAGAACCGCCTCATCGAGGCGGTTCTAACGAGTGCCCACAATTTATATTTTGAGCAGAACTAAGAAAAATATCAAAATTTTTCATCTTAAAATTTTCATTTTTTCGGCGATAAAGGTGGTAATGTATTTGTATAGGCGTGTTTGCGTAATGGAGATTTTTTCTTGTTTCTCTTTTTTTCAAAAATTATCCTCTTCCTCTTTTCTCCTTTTTTTGTTTGATTTGAGGTTTAACGTCCCCGTCAACACTGTAAAGGTCATTTTGGAGACGTTGCTTCCAATTTTGTGGGACTTTTACCCGACATTGAGATGAAATGACAACTCAAGCCCTGCCGCCCAATGAAACCAATAGGGTTTCTAAGCACGGACGGGCCGACATGCACCGCTTTTCCTGGGCAGGCAGAGATCTTCAAAGCGGTTTACCAGTGCACGGGCCGGTTTCAGCTCTGCGTGGAAGCATCATGCAGCCCATATATTTCTTCAAGCCCCGATGGGTGGGGGCCTCTTTTCTCCTTCTTATCTGGGGCTATGATACTACAGTAAAAGTTTGCATAAGTTAGTTTGGCCTATGTAAAACTTCAAAGTAAAAGTATAATATCACAGTTAAAATACATAAGTAAATTATGAATAACAAGGACTCAGATTGGTCTGGGCATGTGTAATAATTATGTACATTATGCTTTGCCCAGAATCATATACATATATATTAACAAATACGGTCATAAAAAATGCAAAGCATGACAGAATAGGAGAAATATATAATAAACCACAAACTTTTAAAACATTGTCCTTTACAAGGTACTGAATGTAGGAGTGTTTAAAGATTGGATCCCAAAAATGAAAATATTACATAGAAAAATGACCTTAAATGATAATTTTTCTATATAATCTATACATTTTTTGTTTTGATATTACGTAGTTTTTAAACTCATTTCGATAACACACCCGTGCAACATAGTACATTTTTCATATCTCCAAAATGGCTAATTTTCTGATGAGAATCTGTGAAATTTGTCATATTTATACTTCAAGCACATGTTGTGGGTGCTAGTTAGAACCACCTCAATAGTTAGAACCACCTCATTGAGGTGGTTCTAACAAGTACCCAGAACCTATCTCTTTGAGCAGAAATATGAAAAATAATGTATATCCCTGTAAACCCCAGTTTCCTCTATATAAAGCGGGGTTTCACAGATTTGTAATCATGATTTATCATATGATGTCTGAGCATGTAATAATGCCATGTAATAAATTTGATTAAATATGTAAATTAGTTAGATATGCCCCATAACATTACATGTATGACGTCCTTAACAACCTCACATTTACTAATGGCAGAATATTGACATTCTTGTAAACAGTCATGAATAAAATGCATTTTAATTGTCATATGATAAACAGAATCTTGCATTTGTGCCCATGTATTATTGAATTTATTAAACTCTTTGAGGAAATGGGATAAAATGCTTGCCAAAGCCTCGCATTTTATGCGTTTTCCTCAACTTGTTTAATAAATTCAATAATACAAGGACACTCATGTAAGCTCCTCTATGTAACACGGATTCTACATTGGACCCCAACAACAGTGTTATAAAGAGGTTGCAGTGTATTGACATATTATGTTAAACATGAATATATGATAAAAATTAATAATGTTCCACTATCAGAAAATTTTTGCATAGGTATGTTTACAGTACACAAACACAAAAACGAATCTGAAGTCCCCAAAGAAATATATCAATAAATCAGTCCAAACAACAATTAACAATCCAAGCACTGCAAAACATTTTACAGCAGACAGCTAGAGTAAACTTCTGCTATTAAGACCACCTAAAATCATGACTAAATCTGTTTTTAAAAGCTTATTGAGGTTTCAGTTATTCTTTCTTTGTATGTTTACACCCAGTGTCTCCTAATAAGAGACCACCTTTGGGACTATTCAAAAGTGGTCTTAAAGACCACTTTTGAACAGTCCCAAAAGTGGTCTTAATTTAGGAATTTTACTGTATCTACTTTTTTTCTATTATTTTTCAGTGAAAATAAGGCTTGGCATGGGCAGACAATTCACAGGTAATGTCAAGCCATATTTACACTGAAAAATAAGAGAAAAATTCTTTGAAGATGATACCCATGCCTAGTTCTTTAAGGGTTACAATCATCTCCATTGTGAACATCAAATCTGTAGTGAGTAATCACATAACAGTTTCATAAAAATATTTCCAGAAATTAATATGTTTATGGCAAAAAGTAAAGGCTCTGAACGTTTCTTATCAGACCCGCCTATCTGCGGCATCCAATCTGCAACTACAATGTTTGCCTTGTATATTGGAAAGGCCTTTACTACAGAGTATAAAATGTTTGCATAGGTATAATACATTAGCAAAAATCATAAGTACACATTTATATTTTACATTTGTTTTTGGCAAGCAATTCAACAACAAGAATAAAAGACATACTCCTGCCAAGTCAAAAATGGCCATAGGTACCTATATTGACACCCAGCAGGTCTCAGTGTAGATGGAATACTACAAGTATCTGCTATGATATATAGACAAGTCCATGTATTTTATAGTCTATCTTATTGATGTTTTCATTTCTACATGCACTTGGCAAAGGTTTATAATGCAAATAGTGCAGACACAGATCAGAAGCTGCATCCTGATGCAGCTGATCTGGGTCTGCACTGTTTGAAAAGGTTCATGTTATGTAATGATGGGCTGACTGGTTTTAAAAAACATATTTTACCCATTCAGGCTTGATATTTCATGTAAATCATCTGCTGAACACATGATTAAAGTCAGGCTTGATATTTCCTGTGAATAATCTGCTCAGCATAAATTCAAATGAAGCTTGATGTTTCATGTAAATCATCTGCTAAGCATAAATTCAAATCAAGCTTGATGTTTCATGTAAATCATCTGCTAAGCATAAATTCAAATCAAGCTTGATGTTTCATGTAAATCATCTGCTAAGCATAAATTCAATCAAGCTTGATGTTTCCTGTGAATTTTCTGCTCAGCATAAATTCAAATCAGGCTTGATATTTCCTGTGAATCATCTGCTCAGAATAAATTCAAATCAGGCTTGATATTTCATGTAAATCATCTGCTTAACATATGATTCAAGTCAGGCTTGATATTTCATGTGAATCATCTGCTCAGCATAAATTCAAATCAGGCTTTATATTTCATGTGAATCATCTGCAGAACATATGATTCAAGTCAGGCTTGATATTTCCTGTAAATCATCTGCTCAGCATTAATTCAAATCAGGCTTTATATTTCATGTGAATCATCTGCAGAACATATGATTCAAGTCAGGCTTGATATTTCCTGTAAATCATCTGCAGAACATACAAGTGAAGTCAGGCTAGATGCTTCATGTGAATCTATCATCATCCCAGCATACAATTCAAGTCAGGCTTGATATTTCATGTGAATCATCTGCTCATGAAATATCAAACCTAATATTCTCTTTAAAATATATATCATCTCCTATGCAACTTTTCTTAGTGTTCAAGGAGTCAACAACAACTATCATCTGGCCTAACTTAACTCAGAGTTTCACCTTCTTTGTCAACTATAAGCACTTTTATTCACTACTCTCCTGTCCGTCTGCAAACACTAACAAAACTATAGGCACTTCCTGTCTACACCGTAGTTCAAGTATCACATGACTAGCGAAGTTGTATACTTGGCAAACTGTGCGTTTGATATGTTGACTGGGGAGCGTCAGAGAACCAGAACAAAACTGTAATCTTTTCTAAATATGTAACATTTGATTTTCTTTTTTTCCATTCACTCAAAAATATACGGTTCTGAAAGCCAATCAGAAGTGTCCCCTAAGAAATGACTATAAATGTCTTTTGCCTTGCTTTCACACAGAGATCACTTTTTTTTTATTAACTCAAAGTTATCCTGCTGTTCACGACAACCCTTTTCTTTGCAAACAGTGTTGATCCAGATCAGATGGCTTCTAAAGAAGCCATCTGAACAGGATCTATACTGTTTGTCATTAAATTTATGAATTTGTAGGAATAAATTACATCAAGTAATCTGATTGGTTCAAAGTCAGAAATTGGTGTGGCTAAACTGAATATTCAGCAAGAGAAGGTTCAATCCAGCATGGTAACATAGGAATATTTCTTGAGAAATGGTAAAATAAGAAATCAAACTTTTTTCACCAAAAATTACAGCCTATCTGGTTCTCCACATTTCTCTATTTTCAGCTGAAGGCATCTTCTGCAGGGGGAACATAAGAAAATCCCTGAAACATTGCATCTGCATCCATCACACTGGCACTGACATGTTTATTGATAGCAGGGGACTTCCCTACCGATGCTGAAATAAGAAAAAAGAAATTTTGATCCTTAATGTGTCACAGAAATTTTAAGAGTAGGCGCGCAATTTTATTTTAAGATTATTTTTCAGAGCATCATGCAAACATGCCAATACAACTTTGACCCCTTAAACCCCACTGTAAAAGTTGGCTTACAGGGGTATATTTTATTTTTTCTTATTTCTTCTCAGAAGCAGAGATTGTGTTAGAACTGCCTTATCTTAAACAAGAGGGCCATGATGGCCCTGAATCGCTCACCTGAATCCAAGATGTTTCAAAGCTTATGGAAATGAAGGATTCACTGCTTTAAGGAGATGTGGACCAAAGATTTTTCTTTGGAGGTTATTTTCCATTGTAGTGGAATTTGAAGGTTTTTCTATTTTTAGCTCTGGTGTCCATTTTGTTTAACAGAGCGGAACAGTTTAGGCAATTTTGAAAGAGGGTCACTCAAGGAACATTCCTGTGAAATTATTTTCAAATCAGGCTCTTTGCCCAGGAGAAGATGTCATTTAAAGGTTTTTCTATATTAAGCTCTGGTGGCCATTTTGTTTAACGAGCGAAACAATTTTGACAATTTTGAAAAAGGGTCACTCGACCACCGTTCCTGTGAAATTATTTCCTAATCGTGCCATTTGCCTTGGAGGAGATGTCATTTAAATGTTTTTCTATTTTTAGCTCTGGTGGCCATTTTGTTTAACAGAGTGGAACAATTTAGGCAATTTTGAAAATGGGTCACTCAAGGAACATTCCTGTGAAGTTACTTTCAAATCGGGCCATTTGCATAGGAGATGTCATTTGAAGGTTTTTCTATTTTTATCTCTGGTGGCCATTTTGTTTAACGGAGCGGAACGATTTAGGCAATTTTGAAAGAGGGTCACTCAAGCAACATTCCTGTGAAATTATTTTCAAATCGGGCCATTTGCCTAGGAGGAGATGTCATTTAAAGGTTTTTCTAATTTTGGCTCAAGCAGCCATTTTGTTTAACGGAGCAGAATGATTAAGGCAATTTTGAAAGAGGCTCACTCAAGGAACGTTCCTGTGAAATTATTTTCAAATTGGGCCATTTGCCTAGGAGGAGATGTCATTTAAAGGTTTTTCTATTTTTAGCTCTGGCGGCCATTTTGTTTAACGGAGTGGAACGATTTAGGCAATTTTGAAAAAGGGTCACTCAAGGAACATTCCTGTGAAGTTATTTTCAAATCGAGCCATTTGCCTAGAAGAAGATGTCATTTAAAGGTTTTTCTATTTTTAGCTCTGGTGGCCATTTTGTTTAACGGAGCGGAACGATTTAGGCAATTTTGAAAGAGGGTCACTCAAGTAACATTCCTGTGAAATTATTTTCAAATCGGGCCATTTACCTAGGAAGAAATGTCATTTAAAGGTTTTTCTATTTTTAGCTCTGGCGGCCAATTTGTTTAACGGAGCGGAACGATTTAGGTAATTTTGAAAGAGGGTCACTCAAGCAACATTCCTGTGAAATTATTTTCAAATCGGGCCATTTGCCAAGGAGGAGATGTCATTTAAAGGTTTTTCTATTTTTGGCTCTGGCGGCCATTTTGTTTAACGGAGCAGAATGATTAAGGCAATTTTGAAAGAGGCTCACTCAAGGAACGTTCCTGTGAGATTATTTTCAAATTGGGCCATTTGCCTAGGAGGAGATGTCATTTAAAGGTTTTTCTATTTTTAGCTCTGGCGGCCATTTTGTTTAACGGAGCGGAACGATTTAGGCAATTTTGTAAGAGGGTCACTCAAGTAACATTCCTGTGAAGTTATTTTCAAATCGAGCCATTTGCCTAGAAGAAGATGTCATTTAAAGGTTTTTCTATTTTTAGCTCTGGCGGCCATTTTGTTTAACGGAGCGGAACGATTTAGGCAATTTTGAAAGAGGGTCACTCAAGGAACGTTCCTGTGAAATTATTTTCAAATCGGGCCATTTGCCTAGGAAGAGATGTCATTTAAAGGTTTTTCTATTTTTAGCTCTGGCGGCCATTTTGTTTAACGGAGCGGAACGATTTAGGTAATTTTGAAAGAGGGTCACTCAAGCAACATTCCTGTGAAATTATTTTCAAATCGGGCCATTTGCCTAGGAGGAGATGTCATTTAAAGGTTTTTCTATTTTTGGCTCTTGTGGCCATTTTGTTTAACGGAGCAGAATGATTAAGGCAATTTTGAAAGAGGCTCACTCAAGGAACGTTCCTGTGAAATTATTTTCAAATTGGGCCATTAACCTAGGAGGAGATGTCATTTAAAGGTTTTTCTATTTTTAGCTCTGGCTGCCATTTTGTTTAACGGAGCGGAACGATTTAGGCAATTTTGAAAGAGGGTCACTCAAGGAACATTCCTGTGAAGTTATTTTCAAATCGAGCCATTTGCCTAGAAGAAGATGTCATTTAAAGGTTTTTCTATTTTTAGCTCTGGTGGCCATTTTGTTTGATGGAGCAGAACGATTTAAGCTATTTTGAAAGAGGGTCACTCAAGGAACGTTCCTGTGAAATTATTTTCAAATCGGGCCATTTGCCTAGGAAGAGATGTCATTTAAAGGTTTTTCTATTTTAAGCTCTGGCGGCCATTTTGTTTAACGGAGCGGAACGATTTAGGTAATTTTGAAAGAGGGTCACTCAAGCAACATTCCTGTGAAATTATTTTCAAATCGGGCCATTTGCCTAGGAGGAGATGTCATTTAAAGGTTTTTCTATTTTTGGCTCTTGTGGCCATTTTGTTTAACGGAGCAGAATGATTAAGGCAATTTTGAAAGAGGCTCACTCAAGGAACGTTCCTGTGAAATTATTTTCAAATTGGGCCATTAACCTAGGAGGAGATGTCATTTAAAGGTTTTTCTATTTTTAGCTCTGGCTGCCATTTTGTTTAACGGAGCGGAACGATTTAGGCAATTTTGAAAGAGGGTCACTCAAGGAACATTCCTGTGAAGTTATTTTCAAATCGAGCCATTTGCCTAGAAGAAGATGTCATTTAAAGGTTTTTCTATTTTTAGCTCTGGCGGCCATTTTGTTTAATGGAGCAGAACGATTTAGGCTATTTTGAAAGAGGGTCACTCAAGTAACATTCCTGTGAATTTATTTTCAAATCGGGCCATTTGCCTAGGAAGAGATGTCATTTAAAGGTTTTTCTATTTTTAGCTCTGGCGGCCATTTTGTTTAACGGAGCGGAACGATTTAGGTAATTTTGAAAGAGGGTCACTCAAGCAACATTCCTGTGAAATTATTTTCAAATCGGGCCATTTACCAAGGAGGAGATGTCATTTAAAGGTTTTTCTATTTTTGGGTCTGGCGGCCATTTTGTTTAACTGAGCAGAATGATTAAGGCAATTTTGAAAGAGGCTCACTCAAGGAACGTTCCTGTGAAATTATTTTCAAATTGGGCCATTTGCCTAGGAGGAGATGTCATTTAAAGGTTTTTCTATTTTTAGCTCTGGCGGCCATTTTGTTTAACGGAGCGGAACGATTTAGGCAATTTTGAAAGAGGGTCACTCAAGGAACATTCCTGTGAAGTTATTTTCAAATCGAGCCATTTGCCTAGAAGAAGATGTCATTTAAAGGTTTTTCTATTTTTAGCTCTGGCGGCCATTTTGTTTAATGGAGCGGAACGATTTAGGCAATTTTGAAAGAGGGTCACTCAAGGAACGTTCCTGTGAAATTATTTTCAAATCGGGCCATTTGCGTAGGAAGAGATGTCATTTAAAGGTTATTCTATTTTTAGCTCTGGCGGCCATTTTGTTTAACGGAGCGGTACGATTTAGGCAATTTTGAAAGAGGGTCACTCAAGGAACGTTGCTGTGAAATTATTTTCAAATCGGGCCATTTGCCTAGGAAGAGATGTCATTTAAAGGTTTTTCTATTTTTAGCTCTGGCGGCCATTTTGTTTAACGGAGCAGAACAATTTAGGTAATTTTGAAAGAGGGTCACTCAAGCAACATTCCTGTGAAATTATATCAAAATCCATTCACTGGTTTAGGAGGAGATGTCATTTAAGTAAATTGTTGACAGACACACGACGCACGACGCACAACGCACGACACACGACGCACGACGGACATTGACCGATCACAATAGCTCAACTTGAGCCTTCGGCTCAGGTGAGCTAAAAATGTCTAAAAAATGTCATTTTTTGGTGGTGAAATTTTCAATACATCACGTGAACAAGTCCATGAAATGAACACCTGCTTAAACCCCACTTTATATAGAAAAAACTGGGGTTAACGGGGGTATACATTATTTTTCTTATTTCTACTCCAAGACTAGGTTGTTGGTACCATAGGTTAACGAGCACCCACAACCTATGTTTGCAGTATTAATAAGAAAAATATCACAGATTTTATCAGAAAAGAAGCCATTTTTTATATGTGAAAAAAATGCACCAGATCACACAGGTGTGTTATCGTAATGTATTTGAATAGGCTTGTTTTTGTAATGGAAAGTAAGGCCTGATATTAGATGTGAACATATCTAGCAAAGTATAAAGCCTTACATTGTCTGCCTTTTTTTTTTACTTCTATTTTTGCAAGCATTACGTAAACACGCCTATACAAATACATTGCCAACTTTTAATATAGCCGAAAAAAAGAGAAAATTTTATGATGAAAAATTCTTATTTCCGCTCTAAAATATAGATTGTGGGTACTCGTTAGAACCGCTTCAAAATATAGATTATGGGCACTCGTTAGAACCGCCACAATCTATATTTTAGAGCAGAAATAAGAAAAATAAGGTATACTCCCGGAAACCCAAGTTTTACTATATAAAAGTGGGGTTCAAGGGGGTAAAAATTATATAGGCGTGTTTTAGTTTTAGAAAACATAGACTGTGGGTACATGTTATCGGAGATGGTTGTATCAAGCACCCAAAAGTATTTTTGGAGGATAAATACTAAATACAGAGGATCCCATTATAACAACAGTATTTGTTCCCTAAACATTTGGCTGTTATTAAGACTTTGATGTAATAAAGAATCCTAATATGGTGTAGCATTACAGAAGGTAATAAAAGGCCATTTCCATAGTTACTCCAAGAAACAAAATGTTGTGGACATTTGTTAAAATCTAAGAATCTAACAAATACCCACAACATTAATTTGTTTCTTGAAGAACTCTATGCAATGATTCTTTAATATCTCCTATGGATTTGTTCTACTGATTTTTGTTTGGAATGAGGTTTAACATCCCCATCAACACTATTTTGGTCATTTTGGAGAGGTTGCTTCCAATTGTGTGGGACTTTTACTCGACGTTGAGATGAAATGACATCTCAAGCCCTGCCCTCCAATGAAAACCAATAGGGTTTATATGCAAGGATGGTCCAACTTGCACCACTTTGCCTTGGAAGGCTTAGACTTTCTCAGTGGTTTACCAGAGCTCATGCCTGGTCGGTTTCAGCTCTGCGTGGAAGCACTTTGCAACCAAATCTTTTTCTCCAAGTCCTGATATAGCAAGTTTTAGTATGATATCGACTGTTGGTATGAAGAACAAAATTTTACTAGAAAAGGCCATTTTAGAGATAGGAAAAGATGGTTTTGTTTGCCTTTTCTTTCAGTTAAGTCTGTAAGACATTTTTTATTTTTTTCTTCATGTCTATTTTTACAATTTGATACGGGTATCTTCTTTATTGCTATTATTAAACAAACAATAATTTGAGATCATAACTGGAAAAGTTTCAAAACAGAAGGAAATTAATGTTAAAGATGTAATTACCTGGTACGGGTTCTCGGACAAATTCAGGATCAAAATGTCGTAGATCCAATTGACCACTCTGAAATAAAAGTAGATTTAAGTGACTAAAATGAAATATTTCAGATGAAAAGCATGATGTAAAGAGAGGCAAATAAATCCTGTTATCTCCCTTACACATCACGAAAACATGCTTATATAATTTTGACCCCCTTGAACCCCACTTTTATATAGTAAAATTGGGGTTTACAGGGGTAAACCTTATTTTTTTCATTTCTGCTCTAAAATGTAGATTGTGGGTACTTGTTATTTCTGTTAACTAGCTCGTTAACTTGATAACTCTCTACCGATGCTTTGAACAGCTGGGCACTGGAGTTAGATAGGATGAGCCCCGCCAAGCAAATTTGTGTCTTCGAGCATTCCGTCATGACAAATTTTAACTGCGCATGCCCAGCCATTCAGAGGGGCCAGGGTTAGGGCTTTCTGTCTGAAGGTCCTCTTGATTCACTGCTTGTATGAGCGAGCAGGGAAGGTTCTGGCGAGACTGCGTGGATGTGCAGGCTCGCCTGAACCTTCGCTGCTCGCATAGGCGATAAGTACCAAAATGACGGGGCCCAGATAGGCTTTGCCTACAGATGAGTGGTCATTCATTATTTATCTCCCTTATTTATCAACTCACTTGCCAGTCTTACAGATAACTGAGTAATCATTCAGTAATGTGTTTTCAATTAATTATCTCCCTTGGCTTAAGTATACCACCTAAAATATAATCAAACTACTGACAGTACTGGTGTGGTGATTGTCTCGGAGTGTATCCTGAATGGCGACTCAGACTGTTTAGTTTAACCCTTAAATTCCCATTTTTTAAGCAAAAGGTGTAGACCCTGATCAGACACCACACTTTGTGTCACACAAAGTGTGGTGTCTGATCAGGGTCTACACTGTCTGCCAAGCCTAACCAAAGATTCCAGTTCAAGTTCCATAGATCGTATGTATCAATAAGAATAGCATGGCAATTTTCTATAAATAACCATTTCCTGCAGTGTTTTCCGACAAGTCAGTGCTAGTCACATGAACTGCAGCAATGAGCTTTATAACTTTGGGTCGATTGATAACCAATAGACCCAAAATAGCAGCATTTTAAATTTTTATATATATACTTTTCTTTTCTTTGGAAATCTACTGCTAATATATTTACAGTTTATCTAAAGTTTAACACAGTCACAGACATATGTACATGCAGACATATGCAAGCATGAAAGCACATACATGCAAACAGCATCAATACTACATGTATCTGGCCTAGGCAAAAACCAAATAGCTGGGAATAACAGAGAAAAAAAACAAAAATAACAAGATACTACACACTCTTATTTGTTTGTTCAAACAAATCAACTTACCACATTAGGATTATATGGTGGGTCTATTTTTCTTGCATCCAGGTCTTCCCAGCTTATTTCCGAGAAAAATCCATGTGACCTGATTTCACTAAAGTCTTTTCTGGCACCAAGACGCTGCTCCTTCTCCTTCTGTAACAACTGCAGAAAGAACAAATCATACAGTCAGTACTCTTTCAGTAGCACACCCATATCCTTTCCACTACCGTAGCCTACTAATGCATAATTGCTGCCCCAAATTTTTTAACTACCCTCATTCGTTCGCATATTTGTGTTTGTTTGATTTGATGTTTAAAGTCCCTGTCAACACAATATAGGTCATTTTGGAGATGTTGCTTCCATTTTTCGTGGACTTTTACTCGACATTGAGATGAAATGACCTCTCAAGCCCTGCCGCCCAACGAAACCAATAGGGTTTATAAGCATGGACGGTCCGACTCGCACCGCTTTGCCTGGGCAGGCTTAGATCCTCTAAGCAGTTTACCAGTACTCGTGTCTGGCCGGATTCAGCTCTGAGTGGAAGCATCATACAGCCCATTTATTTCTTCAAGCCCCGATGGGCGGGGGCCGTCTTTCACATATTCAATCAAACTTTTGACAAGGGTGTTTTTGAGTATGGTATATCCACAACACTTCACAGCATACATATCAGTCCTCTACAAGATAATGGAAGAGGACAGGAGGCTTCCAAACCTGGCAAAAAAGTCCAAAAAATAGCCTCTGAAGTTGTCATTCTGATCTACGTCCTTTGTGATGGTGTGCTGTCTGTACCAAACAAGTGTGGCTACATAGTGAAAAGTACATTAGGGAAAACAGAGGAAAATTAGATCATGATTAGTACTTTAAGGCTTAACCCTTCTCTTGCTGAATATTCAGTTTAGCCACACCCATTTCTGATTTTGAACCAATCAGATTACTTGATGTAATTTATTCCTACAAATTCATAAATTGAATGTCAAACAGTGTAGATCCTGATCAGATGGCTTCTTCAGAAGCCATCTGATCTGGATCTACACTGTTTCCAAAGATTGGGATTGTCGTGAACAGCATGGTAAGAGTCAAGGCTTAATATTGCTACCTACCCCTTCGAGAAGAGATCTTGCTGATGTAGAAACATTAGTTCTCAACCGGAGTGGCTTATATAATATATTGTCATACATTTCTGATGTGTCTCGACTGTAAAATGGTGGCTGAAATAACAACAAAACCATTGTAATAAGATAGGAAACAAAGACTTCTCCTCAAATCAGAAACAAATCCATTCCAACCCATTTTGTACAGGAAACCACAAAACAGGTCAATGGCAAACAGAGCATGCTCAGATCAGACACCACAGAATGAGGCATCTGATCAGGGCCTTCAATGTCTGCAAAAAGTTCAGCCTTTTTTTAAAATTGATTTCTCATCACGGTAGCAAGTCCATGAAATGAACACCCCCTAAACCCCACTTATAGAGTAAACTGGAGTTTACGAGGGCATACGTTATTTTTATTATTTCTGCTCCAAGACATAGGTTGTGGATACTCGTTAGAACCGCCTCAATGAGGTGGTTCTAATGAACATCCACAACCTATGTTTGCAGTATAAATAAGTGTGTGTGTGTGTGTGAATTCGGGTTTAATGTCGCTTTCAACAATTTTTCAGTCATATCACAACGGTGTCTGGTTGCGACAGGGAGCTCAATCCTCACTTTTATAGTGCTGCCTCACTGAAGTATCATGTCCCAGACACATTATATGATACCACACCCAGTCACATTATCCTGACACTGGGTCGACCAGTCCTAGCACTTCCCCGTAAATCTGAGTGCCAAGCGAGGAGCAGCTAGTACCATTTTTAACGACTTTGGTATGTCGCGCAGTATAAATAAGAAAAATATCACAGATTTTCAATAGAAAAGTAGCCATTTTGGAGATGTGATAAAATACACTATGCCGCATGGGTGTGTTATCGTAATGTAAAATCAACTCCACCTGGCATCCCTAAATTTTTAAATGGACTCCTGCTATATATAAGGTGGAAGTTATTATTCAGTACAAAATGGGTTCAATAGTGGACATCAAACTGAAAAGGGAGACAAAATATTTTTGAAAGAGTTTCCTCTTCTGAAGATGTATCCATCCACCTTAAAGGGAATGGGAATACCTTCAGGGGAGGCAACTCCTGCAAAAGTATTTTTGTCTCCTCTGTCAATAGAGGTCAACTCTTAAAGGAAAGAATTTGCTCCTGAGGAGCAAATTCTTTCCTTTAAGAATAGACCCTTTTTTCCGTGGAACAGCGTTGATAGAAAAGCAAACAGAAAGTCCCGAAAGTTGTCTCCCTTTGAAAAATGGCAGAAAATCTGTCAGGTATATCCATTCCCTTAAGGCATGCTGACATTGGTAGCTCAGTCTGATGTGTGTCTGACTGGTGATCCATCATGTTGACAGGTTGTCTGGGAAAAGAAGACCCAGGTTAACCCCACTTTAAAAAGAGAAAACTGGGGTTTACAGGGATATAATTACGTTTCTTATTTCTGGTCCAAGACATAGGTTGTGGGTACTCGTAAGAGTGTGTGTGAATTCGGGTTTAACGTCGCTTTCAACAATTTCAGTCATATCACGACGGTGTCTGGTTGCGGCAGGGAGCTCAATGCTCACTTTTGTAGTGCTGCCTCACTGAAGTATCATGTCCCAGACACATTACATGATACCACACCCAGTCACATTATCCTGACACTGGGTCGACCAGTCCTAGCTCTACCCTGTAAATCTGAGTGCCAAGCGAGGAGAAGCTTGTACCATTGTTAACGACTTTGATATGTCGTGGCCCGGATCGAACCCGTGACC
Source organism: Lucinisca nassula (assembly GCA_963580285.1). NCBI lineage: Eukaryota > Metazoa > Mollusca > Bivalvia > Lucinida > Lucinidae > Lucinisca > Lucinisca nassula. The sequence goes on along the minus strand of CAUZLF010000083.1, from coordinate 262,089 downwards.
TCCCGTTCCCCTGAGCAGACACGGGTACTCGTAAGAACCACCTCAAAGACGCAGTTCTAACGAGCACCCACAACCTAAGTTTGAGACATTCATCAGTGAAATATCACAAATTTTCAAATGATAATAACGGTTTTCGAGACATGAAAGAACGCACTATGTCACATAGATGTGTAGTCATAATGGGGGCCTTGACAGCTCAGTCTGATGTGTGTTTGACTCAGACGATCAGGCGGTTGCAGGTCCCATCCCCCTCGCAACCCCCAATCCAGGGTCGGCAATACGTTTTCCTTGACTCCCTTCTGCTGTTTCATGAAGAGCAGGTTCTGATGCCTGGTAAAGAATAAGCAATGTACCACATTACGCAAATTAGCCTATACAAATACATTGCCACCTTTATCGCCGAAATAAATGAAAATTTAAGATGAAAAATTGTGATATTTTTCTTATTTCTGCTCAAAATATAGCTTGTGGGCACTCGTTAGAACTGCCTCATCGAGGTGGTTCTAACGAGTACCCAAAATCTATATTTTAGAGCAGAAATAAGAAAAAATAAGGTATACCCCCCCTGGAAACCCCAGTTTTACTATATAAAAGTGGGGTTCAAAATTATATAGGCGTGTTTTCGTGATGAGCTAACTGCTTATGTATAAGCAAGCCAAGGAAAAGTGTGTATAGGTAAACTGGCCATCTCAACATGACTTAAATCAGGTTGCCAGGGCCATTAAACTTCAAACCAAAACCCTTCAGGCAAATGTGTAGTTACTGTGTATCTTTAAGCAGAGCAGGAAACTGAAGAATCCGGAGAAAATCCACACACCAAAGCCAGACATGAACAACCAGACAAGCTGGAGTCATAACCCCCTCCACCCCTGTGCAAAGGGGGCCCTTAACAAATTATATCTTATTTTATCTTAGCCTGATATATCCTTATTGAAAGGTTTAAAGAATAATGTTCAGTGATAATGCAATCTGTAAAACACTTTTTACGACCAAAAATAGAACAAATTCTATTTTAAGTTAACTTCCTCCATGGAATGCTGTCAAAACATCAAAATGCCTGAGGCAGTAGACAGCAGTCACCTTAGGCATGAAATAGATTACTAAACATTTAAGACGCCGATCACAACTAGACTTGTTTTGTTCCCCACCACATACCCCTTTCAAAACAAGCTTAATTTGACAGCATCACCAGACACTGTGACCTTGAAAATAAGGTCAAGGTCATGAAAACTTAACCAGTTCTTCATCCTTACCAAAATATTTAATGTTACATCCATGCAAATTTGATTAAAATCCACCCAGGAGTTCAATTAGATATACTGCACAAAACCTAAATTTGACCTAATTAGCATGGTCGTGACCTTGTAAGTAAGGTCAAGGCCACCAAAACCTAATCAGTTCTTCATCCTGTCCTAATGTTAAATCCACCAAGTAGTTCAGGTGATATCTTGCACACAAGAAAGTGTCATGCCGACGCATACGCCAACGCCGACGGGATCTGCACGAAAAACAATATGTTCCCCTCCCCTTCAGTGGGGACATACAAAAAGTGTCATCTGCTTTGTTGTCTGCTAGTTACTTAAAAAGTCATTACTGCAAACAGTGTGGACCCTGATCAGACTGCTCCACACAGGAAGCAGTCTGATCAGGGTCCACACTGTTTGCCTATATGCAAAAAATATGTTGAAAGATGCAGCATGCAGACAATGAAAACAGACATTTTAGACGAAGGTTTTTCTTGGCATCTTAGGGATTAAGGAAAACTGATACACCTAGCATTTTACAAGGGAGACAAGTTTTGTGGCTTTCTGTTTTTTAACGACCCTTTCAAGATTATTTCACTTATTTTGAACGAATTGTTTATCAAAGGTGGGCAAAAACTCTGAGCCCCTTGGAATAAGTAATTAACCCCAAAAAACACTGCTCCTCATTTAAAGACAAAGCTCCAGTTGATGAGTATTGAGACTTGTTAGAAATATATGTTGTGGGTACTTTTTAGAATTGCCTCGAAGAGACAATTCTAAAAAGTACCAACAACATATGTTTTAATAGAGAAATAGGAAAAAATATCCCATTTATCCTCATTACTCCTTATCTGAGCTTAAAAAAAAGGAAGATAAAAAAAGCCTAAAATGGAATGGGAACACCTTCAGGGGAGGCAACTCCTACAAAAGTATTTTTGTCTCCCATGTCAATAGGGGTCAACTCTGAAAGCAAAGAATTTGCTCCTGAGGAGCAAATTCTTTCCTTTCAGAGTAGACCTATTTTTCAGTGGGACAGGGCTTAGGCAAGCAAACAGGAAGTCCCAAATGTTGTCTCCCTTTGAAAAATGGCAGAAAAATCTGCCAGGTGTTCCCAGTTACCTTTACAGTAGACCCTTTTGATATGGGTGACAAAATATTTTTAAAAGAGATATGTCCCTGAAAGTATAACTATTGTCCTGAAGCAGACAACACATCTACATTGTTCAGTTTTTCGAGCAAGATCAGATGGGACAGTCTAGATTTTCCATTTAAATTGAATTACTGAGCACTAGATTTTTTTTTCTTTACTGTTTAAACATATTTATTTTACTTTGCTTATACAGAAAGCTGAAAGTACTTTGAAAGGCAAACTTGGGCCTAGTTTCAACGGAAAATAAGAATATTTTATCACTTCAAGCACAAAGTACCTCTAGAGAGGGCATTCTCGAAGTTTTTTTTTCTTTTTTTTTTTAGTGAAAATAAGGCTTGACATTACATGTGAATTGTTTCCCTGGCAGTTGATTCACATGAAATGTGAAACTGCTTTTTTTTTTGACTTGACACTGGCGTTCACACACATTGATTGGCTGAATTTGGCAAGATCGTCAGGTTAACCTGTCTGTGCAATGGACAGCCTTGTAAACCCCACTTCATGGAGAGAAAAGTGGAGTATACAAGTGTATTTCATTAGTCTTGGTCAAAAGCATAGCCACAATCTATATTTTCAGCATAGCATAGTTTGTGGGTACTTGTTAGAACTGCCTCAGTGAGGCAGTTCTAACAAGTACCTACAATCTATAATTTCAGCAGAAATACAAAAATCATCCCTCTTCAGAACTGCCTCAGAGCATACAGCAGAAATATTAAAACTGTGACAAATTTTCATCCTGGTTATTGTTTGTTTGTTTGATTTGATATTTAACGTCCCTGTCAACACTATATAGGTCATTTTGGAGACGTTGCTTCCAATTTTGTGGGACTTTTACCTTACATGGAGATGAAATGCCATCTCAAGCTCTGTCGCCCAATAAAACCAATAGGGTTTATAAGCATGCACGGTCCGACTCGCACCGCTTTGCCTGGGCAGGATATAGATTCTCTAAGCAGTTTACCAGTACTCATGTGCAGCCGAATTCAGCTCTGCGTGGAAGCATCATGCAACCCATTTATTTCTTCAACCCCAATGGGCGGGGCCTGAAGACCCTTGTTATAACAGTACTAGTTCCCTAACATTTGCTGTTCAAAAGAATTCGCCGCCATAAAAAAATACCAATAAGGAGTTGCATAATAGATAATAATGGGCCTTTTTAATATTGCCTCATCAAGGATTTTGCTGAATTTTCTGCAGCTAAGCTATCACATGACAGTTCTTGTGTTGACAGAAGTAGCTTAAACTGTTAGAAATGGTGCACTGTTACATGCATGACATTTGCACATTTTTGAACTCTTACATTATTTGCAGTTGACATTTCCAGTGAAGCAATTATTCTTTTGTGCCCTAGATTTGCATAATTTATGTATTAAGCAATATTAGAACAGACCATTTAACCCTTAAAGCTCCAGTCAAATTAGCAGATGGCATTTTCAAGGTATTCTTTTCTTATTACATGTATTCACAGAAAATAAGGCTTGATATTTCATGTGACATGAAATGTCAAGCCTTATTTTATCTGCAGACAATTCACATTAAGTGTTATAAGCCTTATTATTCACATAAAAAGTCATAAAATCAAGTAGGTCATGTACTCTTGAATTTTCTGTGGTGCCTTTACACTTGTCGAGCTGTATAAATTAATTTAGCCACACCTATTTCTGACTGTCAACCAATCAAATTACTTAAGATAATGTATTCAGTTTCTGGTGAAAGAATGTGCACTGTATTGGTTAACCGCTTACGTATAAGCCTGCCCAGGAAAAGTGTGGATAGGTAAACTGACCGGCTCAAAAATGACCTACAAGCCTCCATGGTGTAGTGGTTATGCTACTCCCCTTGTAAACCAGGGGTCAAAGGATCGATCCCGGGCTTCTCCAGACTTTTGGATGAGTCTTTAAACCGTGGTCCTGTCTCCATATTTCCTTAGCTGTTGGTGTCTCAACGTAAAACTCAAACACTCACTCAAAAAAGACTTAAATAGTGTGGACTCAAAACAAACAAACAAATGTATTCAGTCAATTCGCAAACAGAATGACAACAAGTGTAGATCCTGATCAGCTGGCTTCTTCAGAAGTCATCTGATCAGGATCTACACTGTTTTCAAAGTTAGGGATTGTCGAATTCTGCAGGATAATGGTAAACCCTTATCCTGCTGCACAACGCAACCCTACCTTTGTAAAAAGTGTAGATCCAGATCAGATGGCTTCTTCAAACTGAATAGGATTTACACTCTGTCATTAAGATCACAACCTTGAAGGTATACATTATATCAAGTCATTTCAGAGAAGAAGATTTTTAAGTCAATAAGGCTGAGAGTCTGCAATGGGTGTGGCAAAAGCATTTATTCAGCAGGTTAGTGGTAACTGTGTTGGGGTTTGACGACTTGTCACCCTTTTGGGTCATTTAGTATTGCCTCCCAGAGAAAGGGAGGAAAGAGATAGAGGAGATAGTATAGGATTGAGAGGGACAGGGGAGAAAGAGAAAAATGAACAAAAGAAATAACAACTAGAAATGTGTCCAGACGACACAGATGATCCAGCCAAGAGCCCCGCCTCACCCTGAAAATCCATGTTGCAACAAAATTTTTTAAGTGTGTGACCTTGTCATCAGGAACATTTGTGAGAAGTTATATTGAAATTGGTGAAAAAATGTAAGCGCTAGTGCAATGACAAAGTTTTTCTAAAAAAAGCCACAGTGACCTTGACCTTGAAAGTCGAACTCGCTCGAGGTATTGTCATTTTGATTGTTTGATTTGAGGTTTAACGTCCCCGTCAACACTGTAAAGGTCATTCTGGAGACGTTGCTTCCAATTTTGTGGGACTTTTACCCGACATTGAGATGAAATAACATCTCAAGCCCTGTCGCCCAATGAAACCAATAGGGTTTATAAGCATGGATGGTCCGCCTCGCACCGCGGTTCCTGGACAGGCTTAGATCCTCTAAGCGGTTTACCAGTTGAGGTATTGTCATAAGGAACATTTGTGTGAAGTTATACTGAAATCGGTGAAGAAATGTAAGCGCTAGAGCGATGACAAAGTTTTTCTAAAAATAGCCACAGTGACCTTGACCTTGAAAGTGGAACTTGCTACAAATATTGTCATAAGGAACATCTGTGTGAAGTAATATTGAAATTGGTGAAAAAATGTAAGTGCTAGAGCAATGACAAAGTTTTTCTAAAAATAGCCACAGTGACCTTGACCTTGAAAGTCAAACTCGTTCAAGGTATTGTCATAAGGAACATTTGAGTGAAGTTATTTTGAAACCAGTAGAGAAATGCAGGCGCAGGACGATGACAAAGTTTTTCTAAAAATAGCCACAGTGACCTTGACCTTGAAAGTCAAACTCGTTCGAGGTATTGTCATAAGGAACATTTGTGTGAAGTTATATTGAAATCAGTGAAGAAATATAGACGCTAGAGCTATGTTGTGCGAGGGGATAATTAAAAGATTTTAAGTCTGTGACCTTGACCTTGAGCTCATGGGCATGGTTGGGGGTATCGCTGAATAAAAGGTATCTAGCATCATACCAAATATCAACTCAATCCATCGCACAATTCGGAAAATATCAACTCTTAAAATATCTAATTAAAAATTTCTAAGTCTGTGACCTTGACCTTGAAGCCATAGGCATGAGTGGGGGTATTGCCAAATAAACATTTGGACCTGTATCTATCATCATAGCATACATAAGCCAAATCCATAATATAGTTTGGAAAATTTGAGATTTTTAAAATCTTTCACATTAAAATTGTCTAAGTATGTGACCTTGACCTTGAGGTCATAGGCATGGGTGGGGGTATTGCTGAATATAACATTGTACCTATATCTATCATCATATGAACCAAAGCCATCATAAAAGTTCAGGTTCTACCAGGTACAAATACCTTAACTAGAGTCTTTAACATGGGAAATTTCTAAGTCCATGACCTTGACCTTGAGGCCATGGGCATGGGTGGGGGTATCGCTGAATAAAACTTTGGACCTATATCTATCATCATACCAAATATGAACCAATTCCATCTAACGGTTTGAAAAATATGAGTTCTAAAATGTTCGTGTCTACCTGTAACAAAAACCTTAACCTGAGTCTTTAACATTGAAAATTTGTAAGTCTGTGACCTTGACCTTGAGGTCACAGACATGGGTGGGGGTATTGCTTAATAAAACTTTGGACCTATATCTATCATCATACCAAAGATGAACCAGTTCCATCAAATTAAGATTAAGATTAAGATTTATTCAGGAATTAAGAGAGAGAGAGAGAGAGAGAGAGAGAGAGAGAGAGATATCACTTTGAGATTAAATAAATTTTAAATGATAAATTTAAAAGAGCACACTTAAATGATATAAATAAAAATGTTGAATTGATCTAAGAAAATGTAGTTTAAATATAACTTAAAAAAAAACTAAAAAGATATAAATTTTGAACAGTGGGCTAGGACGCCAGCACCCACACCCACTTATATCACAGATACTAAAAAAATATGATCTTAAAACCTATGGATGGCCCATAAAGCCCTAAAGCTTATTTCCAATGGGGTCCATTTGGTCAAATCCAAGATTTTGGCACGAGAGAGGCAGAATTCTATTGCACGGGAGTTCCAATGGTTGATTATCACAGAAGGGCGCTCTTTATATTACCAATCCTTTCATAATATCGAGCTCCACGCACACCAGCAGGCATCTCACAAATAGGTATCAGGACGTTTGAGGGCAGCAGATTGTTGCCCCTGACAACAGGGGCAAATTGCTGCCCCTGACATCTCAGGGCCCCGTACTAAAAATTTATAAATTTCAAATTGAATTGATGCCCAGGTGATACTGTAAGCCAATACCAGCTTGATGCCCAGGTGATAAAAGATACGTGAGCTTGATGCCCCGGTGATATAAGACACGTGACAAATGGTTCGGAAAATATGAGTTCTAAAAGTTCAGGCTCTACCTGTTACAAAACTTTAACCTGAGGTTACAGGATCACATACGTACACACACACGTACAGACGGACGTACACATGTACGCACGTACGGAAAACCGAAAAACTATATGCCCCCGGCATCATATGATGCGGGGGCATAAAAAGTCCCCCTCTACCTTTACTTGCTGCAAGGACAGCAGACCTAGCTAGCGGTTGCGTGAGGTGAAGTTGTCACGTGTCTTATATCACCGGGGCATCAAGCTCACGTATCTTTTATCACCTGGGCATCAAGCTGGTATTGGCTTACAGTATCTTATATCACCTGGGCATCAAGCTTGTATTGGCTTACAGTTGGGCAAGCTTGCCCAACTGTAAGCCAATACCAGCTTGATGCCCCGGTGATGTAAGATACGTGACAACTTCACCTCACTCAACCATCCCCAGGTTAATGGTTAAGTTGAATAGATACACTGACTTATTTTCCAGCATTTAGTACAAAGAGAAGCTTGCCCAACTGTAAGCCAATACCATCTTGACTCCCAGATGACATTAGATACATAACACCTTCGCCTCATCCAACCAACCCCAAGTTAATGGTTTAGTTGAATAGATACACTGACTTATTTTCCAGCATTAAGTACAAAGGAGACAATTTTCTTGGCTTCCAGTTAGAGCCACTCTGATGAGGGTCTACTCCTAAAGGAATGTTACAGCACTCAACATTATACATAGCTTATATGACTATTGTATAACCTGTCTCTGGCAAATGGGTCAGGGAGTCGACTCTTTGGCTCAGTTGTTAACCCTTATCTTGCTGAATATTCATCTAAGCAACACCCATTTCTGTCTATCAACCAATCAAATTACTTGATGTAATTTATTGCTACAAATTCATAAACTGAATGCCAAACAGAAGCCATCTGATCTGGATCTACACTGTTTGCAAAGTTAGGGGTTGTCGTGAACAGCAAGATAAGGGTTAAAGCATTGGAATTTCACCCTACTGGCCCTGGTTCAAATTGAACTGTAGGTAGGGGCTTATTTTCTTTCATGTCATAAGATGGGGGTTGTCCAGGATCAGACCTTATTTTTCATCAACTAGAAATGCGTCCATAGGACACGGATGCCCCCGCCTGAAAATATGTTTATTTTTCGTATTCATCCATAGAAAGTTTTGGACCCTTTTTTCACATTTGACGTCTAAGTATGATCTTGACCTTGGAGGTAAGGACCTTGGTTTTGTGTGAGGCAGATTGTCTCATGATGGCCAACATTTCTGCGAGGTAATTTCAAAATCCATCCAGAGATAAGAAAGTTATTGACTGCGTTTAAGTTTCGGACCATTTTTTTTACCTTTGACCACTAAGTATGACCTTGACCTTGGAGGTACGGATCTGGGTTTGCACGTGACACATTGTCTCATGATGGTTAACATTTCTTCAAAGTAATTTCAAAATCCATCCAGAAATAAGTAAGTTATTGACTGCGTTTAAGTTTCGGACCCTTTTTTGACCTCTGACCTCTAAGTATGACCTTGACCTTGGAGGTACGGACCTATGTTTTGCATGTGACACATTGTCTCATGATGGTTTACATTTCTGCCCAGTAATTTTAAAATCCATCAAGAAATAAGGAGGTTATTGACTGCGTTTAAGTTTTGGACGGACAGACGGACGAACGGACGGACGGAAAGGGGCAACGCAATATGCCCTTTCCACCAATCTTCGAATGGCGGGGGCATAAAAATGGCTTCAAGCCATCATAAATAATGACTTCCTCAGGGAAAAGAAGTGTTATGGACCGCAAGTCCAACCTTCAATTTCTTTTGTTGCCACTTTCATGTCACAAGAGGAAACAATTTGCATTTTGGGGACAATTTGGTACGATAATTAACACACCCATGTGACACAGTGCATTCAAACTGACATTTTCACGCTGATTTGACATGATACTTTTCTTATTTCTCCTACAAACTTGGATTGTGGATGCTCATAATCATTAAAACAACCTCAGTGAGGCACCATTCTGTTGAGTATACTCTTGAAAACCCCAGTTTCCTCTTTATAAAGTGAGGTTTACAGGGGTTTCCATTACACAGTCGTGTTAATGTGGTGTCTTAATTTCCTTTACACAGTAGACATAAGGACATAAGAGTTATCTCCCTTATAAAAATATTTCATTTCAATTTAACCCTTAACATGTCAATCACAACAATTATCATCTGCTTATCTGCTGGTTACTTTAAAAGTCATTATTGCAAGCACTGTGGACCCAGATCAGACTGCTCCTCTAAGAGCAGTCTGATCAGGGTCCACACTATTTGCCTAAACATCCTCTAGGATCAGCCTGACCTGTGTCCACACTGTTTGCAAAAATATGTTTGAAATGTTTGCAAGAATATGCAGCGGATGACATTAACAGACAGCATTAAATTTCAAATGCAGTTGTTTTTTTTTCATCTTAAAGTACATACCAGTCCATACATCATCTCATAAAGTACAGCACCAAGACACCACCAGTCTACAGTCTTGTCATATGGCTGTTTCCGCAAAACTTCAGGGGCCAAATACTGAAAAAAAATAAAAACAAAACTCCTTTTATGATTTACTATATGAATACTGAACCTACCTGATTTGATGAGTACTGGTTTGATACAGGTGTTTCTAACCCGAGGGATGCCCGAAGGGATGCCCTGGCTTATGGAACTAAGGATATTGTATACTAGTGGACTCTTCCATTGCCATTAAAGGGGAGTAAGGCCTATTTATTTCGTTTTTACTCTATTTTTGAAGGAAAATTCTGTTAGCAAATAGTGCAGGCCCTGATCAGATGCTGCATTCTGCGGTGTCTGATCTTGGCCTGCACTATTTGCCAAGATACCCCTTTAGGGCTTCTTGCCTGCATGCAATGGGTTAAGGCATCTAAATGGTTTAACCAAATCCATGTTAACTCCTCACACCACAGCCTTTTCAATTTGATCTTTTAGTGAAAAGGTCACCACATAGGTGACTTTTCAACACCAGTTTTGTTGAAAACCTGACTTCTCTATGAAACTGTGTTGCGAAGCAAACAATGCATAGCTGGCTGGTTTAAGAAGGATGATATAAGAATTTCTATACCCTGTGCAAATATATTGCAATAAAATAAAACAATTTAATGGGTGTGAGAGGTAAAAAAAAAGAGAGGTCCGCCCAAAGCAGTGATAAAATTGAAAGGACAATTTTATATTTGGAGCTGACATTCGAAAAGGTGATGTTAAACAAATTCTGGTATTTCCAGAGCTATAAAATCAGTACTATAATATCACAATGTCAATGATCATATCATGATAACAAGTCCGTGAAATGATAACCTCTCTAAACCCCAGTTTACACAATGAAAACTGGGGTTTACAGCAGTATACATTATTTTGCTTATTTCTGCTTCTAGACATAGGTTGTGGGTGCTCGTTAGAATTGCCTCAATGAGGTGGTTCTAAACAACACCCACAACCTATGTTTGGAGTATAAATAAGAAGAATATCACAAATTTTAGCCTTTTCGGAGATATGAACCAATGTACTATGTCACATGGGTGTGTTATAGTAATAATACATATGCAAACAGTGTAGAGCCAGATGAGATGGCTCATTATGAGCCATCTCATCAGGAGCTATGCTGTTTAACATCCTGTTTATGCGTTCTGATTAAACCCCTATTTACCAGAATGGACCACAGGTCAAATTCAGAGCTGAAAGAAACCACTTTAGAAGCCCTGGGGGGTTGAAAGGGTTAAGATCAAATGCAAACAATCACTATGTCCTCTTCATCCTTAGCTGTCATAACAAAGTCAAGTCAGCGAAGGTTGCCCTGATTCTTTGACAGAAAAAATGTCATTCATAAAAGCTTTAATAGCTCAATTTTCCCCAACCTCAACTTTGACCTACTTCTTTCATAAAAGAAATTCAGTGGATTGCAATCTAATAACCTAAAAACATACCAACAAACAAATGAAATAAACTGGTTTGTCAACATCTCAGTACTTTGAGTTAATTCAGTACATATTTACATCCGTACTACAGTAAAAACATCAGAAAGCCCAAAACTTGGTTTGCAAGACAAAGTGGAGCCCAAAGTCCAGGTTTGGGCTTTCTGTCAACCTGGATGTTTGGTTTTCTGAAGTTTTTACAACAGTTAAGCTCTTGTAGTCATTCCCAGTAGTTTTGACTAAAGTCTCATTCTTGATCCTTTGTTCAAGTCAAAAAGAGAAGTCCTATAAAACGAGACACTGGCACACGGAGCAGGAGAAAACTCCATCTCATAGCACCATATAAGGTGTTTTTTCCATCAGAAAAGTACAGATATTTTTCTTATTTCTGCACGAAAACATATGTTGTGGGTACTAGTTGTGGCCTCAATGAGGTGCTTCTAATGTTTGCTAGTGCCCCGTTTTGGGCTTTCCCTATAAAATGGCTAACAACCATATCTGGTCACATGATGTAGAAGTAATGATCTTTACAAACCTCTGGAGTTCCACAGAAAGTTGTGGTTGTTCCCATTCCTTCAATGCCCTCCTTACAGAGACCAAAATCTGTCAATACCACATGACCCTGGAATTAGACAAAATGAAATTTTATTAACTTATAAACTGGCTTATCTTGTAACTTTCTACTAAAGGCAAGTTCCTTTTGAAGCTAATAAGTATTTTACTGTATTGGGCTTTTTGTATGCAAATTATCTGGCTAGCAGAGCAATATTGGGCAATTGGAAGGAATATTAACAAACTGAAGCCCTTAATGGGGACAAATGGTTGCTAATAGCCTAATGAGAGAAAAAGACAAAGGGAATAGGGTTAAACTGTATGAACTTACCCATTTTGTACCGGAAACCCCAATACGGGTAGTTGACAAACAGAGCAGGCCCAGATCAGATGCCTCAAAACACCGCGTCTGATCTGGACCTACACTGTTTGCAAAAAGTTAAGCCATTTACCAAATATATTTTTAAGAAAACACAACCTGACATCCCTAAATTTTGAAATAGACTCCTGTTATATATAAAAAGGAAGATTCCATTTGGTACAAAAAGGAATAATAAGCACACGTTATAATAAGCCCACACCTTTACTTTTTCATCCAGCTATGTCATGCCTGTGGAGGCAAAATTTTACTTAGAACATACTATTTTACTGAATTATTATTGGTAATGCACCAGTCATTTGTAACCACTGCCCCCCCCCCCCCCCCCCCCCCCACACACACACACCTACGGGGATAGCAGGGACAATGACTTTTCACTTTTCACAGCCCTGCTAGAACCCCTGTACTGCGTGGGACCTCCAGAAGGTCAAAGCCCTGCTGTTTATAATAGTTCATTCCACTGGGGGTATATTTGCATAACAGCAAAACCCCGCATTAACCCGGCACTGCGGGGGAACACAGAGGGTAACTACCCCGCACATTAGCCCCGCTATCCCCCGCCTATCCCCGTAGGTGGGGGGGGGGGGGGGGGGGCAGTGGTTACAAATGACTAGTGCATAAGATAAACATTCACAGATGCAAAATTGAATAATTATGGTATTGAAATTATAGTCTTAGAAACAGACCTTCCTAAAAGGATAAGCTGACAAACATCATATTAACAAGTCCGCGTAATGACTGCTTCCCCTCCCCCCCCCCCCCACCCCCAACCCCATATAATATATAGAAAAGTGGAGTTTACAGGGGTATTCATGATTTTCCCTGTTTGTGCTCAAAATTCTAACACAGCGCGCCTATATTGGCAATGGAAAATAACTGTGTTTTATTCTGCAACAAATCTCAGCTCGGAAGAGCGTGACGAGTGACGTCATTAAAATTCCCAATTTATGACGTCACTAGTCGATTTTCTTGACGTTAGACGGTGTAACGTCATTTTCTCGCATCGAAAACGTAAGAAAAGGATATAAATGCATGTGTTTCAGTCGATAATTTTAGCGGGATTTCTTCTAACAATGGCGAAAGGTTGTGAGATTTTGAAGGAAACAACAACATTATTGCCGATTTTCAGCGTGTTAGAATCGAAATAGATCAACTCTTGTCTGTGATTTGTTGAGTAATAAATCACAGTTTGTCGGTCAGTTGTAAGTAGACAAATCACGCGCGCTACGCGCTTGTGATTTGTCTACTTTACAACTGACCTCCAAACTGTGATTTATTACTCAACAAATCACAGCTAGAGCTGATCTATTTCTTAAATATAGATTGTAGGTATTTGTTAGAAGCACCTCATTGAGGCGGTTCTAATGAGTACCTGCAATCTATATTTGGACCAGAAATAAGAAAAATATCAACTATTTTCATCCGAAAAATGCTTGTTCTAGAGAAAAGAAGGATGCCATTTTAACTCTTATCCTGCTGTTCACGACAACCCCTATCTTTGGAAACAGTGTAGATCCAGATCAGATGGCTTCTGAAGAAGCCATCTGATCAGGATCTACACTGTTTGACATTCAGTTTATGGATTTGTAAGAATAAATTACATCAAGCAATCTGATTGGTTCAAAGTCAGAAATGGGTGTGGCTAAACTGAATATTCAGCAAGAGAAGGGTTAACCCTTGTCCTGCTGAGCCCGGATATGCCTTATCTTTGAAACAATGTAGATCCAGATCAGATGGCTTCTGAAGAAGCCATCTGATCAGGATCTACATTGTTTGCCATTCAGATTGTGAATGTGTTGCAATAATTTGCATCAAGTAATCTGATTGGTTGATAATCGGTAGTGGGTGTGGCATATATGAATATTCAGCAGGACAAGGGTTAACACACTGGTGTGTTATTGTAATGGTCACTGACACATAAAATACAGACCATGCTAAAGTTTGGAGGCCTGAGAAATGGGCTTGAACATTATAGGGTTGATATTGAGATTGACACAACAGTTCTCAAAGTCAGTGAACCATGAAATGTAGGTCAAGGTCAAATATTAATGTTTGTAATAAAGTTGTCACCCCTAGATGAAAGTTCATATCAAGAATCATTGATGTAGCTCTTATGGTTCTTGAGAAATCAACTTGAACATTAAGGTGAATGCTAGGGTTAACAAAATAGTTCACTAAGTCAAGCAAAAAAGGAAATGTAAGTCAAGATCAAATATGGATGCTTGCATTTAAGTTGCCATCCCTACATGCAAGTTTGTATCAATGCAAGTGAAATATTAATGAAGCTCTTACTGTTCTTGAGAAATGGGCTTGACCATTGGTAAACCCAAATGTTAACGGCGTCTGATCAGGGCCTCCACTGTTTGCTAAAAGTTCAGTCATTTTCCTATTTAAATTTTGATGAAAACACAACCTGACACCCCTTAATTTTGAAATGAACTCCTGCTATATATAAGGAGGAAGATTCCATTTGGTACAAAAAGGCTTAAAGCAGGCCCAACAAAACCTACCAAAATGATCCTAAGTATTGGGAAAGATATGCCTAAGCAAACAGTGCAGACCCAGATCAGACTGTCCTGCAGTCTGATCAGGATCTACACTGTTGCTAGATCAGAAATTAAATTTGTTAAAATTTTAGGAGAATTACAGCAAGTCCTCAAGGTTTCCAAATTTTTAGGATTTTTACAGTATTGCTGAAACCAGTCTAGACCAAGTGCAAGATTCTGAAGTGAGCCGAAGTGGTAAATAAAGGCATTAAAATACCACTCTTACTTACAAATTATGCTGCTTTTATGATGAAGGGGAACACAATTAATCCTTTTTGTACCAAATGGAATGACGGGCCTCCGTGGCCTAGTGGCTAAGAGCGCTGACTCTTAATCATTAGGTCTCTCACCACTGTGGTTCGAGCCTCGCTCGGGCCACATGTGAGACGCCAAGTTCTGCAACGGAAGGTCAGGTGGGTTTTCTCCGGGTACTCCGGTTTTCGCCCACCTCTGATTAACAATCGGCTCGATATGAGTGAAATAATCTTGAAAGGGCCGTAAAACCAAAACCAAAACAAAAAAAAAAACAACAAATGGAATGTTCCTCCTTATATACAGCAGGAGTCCATTTCAAAATTTAGGGCTGACAGGTTATGTTTTTCTTCAAAATTTATTTCGAAAATGGCTGAACTTTTTGCAAACAGTGTAGGCCCAGATCAGACGCCGCATTCTGCGGCGTCTGATCTGGGCCTGCACTGTTTGCCAGGGTACCCGTTTGGGGGTTCCGGTACCAATTGGGTTAAGGAATTAAATTACTATGTTTTAATGTACCTGCTCATTTGCAAGCTTTGGGCATGTTTGGTTCTACTAAACAGATCCAAAGTCAGCATGAGGAAGGCACTGTTGTAACGGACCGAGTGCTTGCCAGAAGGCATTTCTAGGTCTTGTTTTTCCAATGCATCATGTGAACAAGTCTGTGAAATGAACACCCACCTAAACCACACTTTATAAGAAGAAAACTGGGGTTTATTGGGGTATACATTATTCTTCTTATTTCTGCTCCATGAAATAGATTGTGGGTACCCATTAGAACCGCCTAAATGAAGGGTGATTCTAACCGGCTCCATAACCTATGTTTGCAGTATAAATAAGACAAATATGACGGATCTTCATCAGAAAAGTAGCCATTTTGAACATGTGAAAAAATGCACTATGTCAGGCAGGTGTGTATGTTATGTCTCAGCACTCTGCCCTTTTATAATAGTGAATAAAAGCTGTCAAAAGCAGCTTCTATATCTTTCCAACATATTTTTTTTTTTTTTGGTAATTTGCTGAATTTCCTATCAAACTTCTGAAACACACTAAAATTAAACATAGGTAAAAATAACCTGTTAAACTGTATACAATTATTTCTAGTGTTAACTGTCACAAATGTTTCCTTTTACATACTAGTGGCCCCCCACATTTTAGATGGATTGCTTCAAAACAAGACAATTAAAACTCTTTTTAGTTTAAATGCAATTAATTTACTAATGATTTATAAGTTTCCCAATTTAGAACAAATTGTTTATCTCAGATAACTAAAAGGACAAAGTTTCTTATTTTTGAAGGACATAAGTCTTAACAATTCGAATGTTTGTTGTTTTTTTTTTTCTTTTGATTATCTGCTAGAAGATGTCAAGCCCAATTTTCTCTAAGAATGGACTCCTGCTATTCCATTTGGTACAAAAAGGGTTAACCCATTTTATATGGGAAACCCTAAACAGGAGACTAGCAAACAGTGGCTGCCATGATCAGATGGCGCAGAATGTGACAGCTGAGCAAGGCATTCACTGTTTTGAAATTTTGAAAGT
The DNA here is from genome assembly GCA_963580285.1 of Lucinisca nassula. NCBI lineage: Eukaryota > Metazoa > Mollusca > Bivalvia > Lucinida > Lucinidae > Lucinisca > Lucinisca nassula. The sequence goes on along the minus strand of CAUZLF010000083.1, from coordinate 245,541 downwards.
AAACTTTCAAAAATATTTACTCAACCTGGCACTGCTAAATTTCTAAATTATAAGACAGAAGAGTCCATTCAGTACAAAATGGGTTAAATCTTCTGCCAATTACCCACACTTTCTTGCTCATGCAACTCTAAGACAATTACATGTATGTCATTATATGCCTCCAATTTTTTTTTTTTTTTTTGGTTTTAGTTTTATGGCCCTTTCAAGATTATTTCACTCATTTCGATCTGATCATTAATCAGAGGTGGGTGAAAAACGGAGTACCCGGAGAAAAACGACCTGACCTTCCCTTGCAGAACTTTGCCAGGCTCGAACCCACAGTGGTGAGAGTCCTAATGATTAAGAGTCAGCGCTCTTATCGAGGCCTGTCATATGCCTCCCATGAAAGGGAAAAATTTAGGATAAATATTGTATAGTATATCAGGTAGTAATAATGTATGTGCACCTCAGGTCAGTTATTTTCTTATCTCAGTTCAAATTCAGGTAGATCAATGACTAGTCCACCTAATGACCTCTGCAGACTTTCGGATGAGTCTTTAAACCAAGGTCCCGTCTCCGTATGACCTGAGTTGTTGGTGGGACGTAAAACTCAAACACTCACCTCACTCACCCAATGACCTCAAAAGTATTCACTATTGTCATTTACCCCAAATATGACCTTATATAAAACACCAAAAATTACCAACAATAAGTAGCTTTTCAAAAAAAAACAAAAAACAATAACTTTGTCTTGTTTGTAAAAGCCAGTAACATTGTTGTGTGTGTGGTCGAAGTATGTGTGTGTGTTTTTTTTTTGGGGGGGGGATAAGCAGGCTGATCTGAGTCTTCACTGGGCTAACAGGTTTTATATGACCAATGCAATAGTTAAATAAACTTAAATAACAGGACTGAAGAACCCCTGCTTTTGTCCATGTGATTATCTCTGTCCAATAAAAAAATAGGCTGGAGTCTTTGTATACTGTTTAATCATATACAGTAAAATTCCCTTATTTAGACAAGTTAAATTTTAAGCTAATTCAGCTTTTTAAAGCATATTTAAACAAGAGGCCCATGGGCCACTATGCTCACCAGAGCTCAGGTGGGCACTGCCCATCCTGCCCAATGGCAGCCATGTATTTTAACATGATATCATTTTAATCCACCAAATGAAACCCCATGTCCAAATGAGCACCCATGTGGACTCAGCATCTGAAAAGTTAGGCCTTTTATGAAGTAGAGGGGGTGGGGCATGGACCCAATGGAGCCCTGGTTGGTATCACTAAATGCGTCTTATCATAAGAAACAAAAATATATATGGTTTAGCAGTGGGGATCTGTAAGGCCTCTTTAACAGTTGAGGGGTTGGGGCATGCCCTGTTGATCCCAGGAAAGCCCAAACTGTTGTCCCTAAATGTGTCTTATCATAAGGACCAAGTATATATATGGTTCAGTGCTGGGAATCTGACCGGTTTCAGAGATTTGAGGCCCTTTTATGAAATAGGAATGGCCCCTGCGGACCCCGCTACAGTAGGTATGCTAATAATAAGGAACAAGAACATATATGATTATGGGGTGGGGATTTGAATGGTTTCTGAAATATAAAGCCTTTTATGAAATGGAAGGGCGGGGCACATTGCCTCAGCACAAAGAGACCTCCAGGTTGGTGTGATTGAACGAGTCTTATCATAAGGAACAAGTATATGGTTTAGGGGTGGGGATCTGAACTATTTCTGATATATATGGCTTTTAATGAAGTAAAGCGGTGTGGCATGGCCTGGGCGTGCCCCGGGGACTCCCAAGCTGGTGTCACTGAATGAGTCTTATCATAAGAAAGATGAATATATATGGTTTAGGGTGGGGCTAAGAACATTCTCTGAGATATAAGGCCTTATGTGAAGTGGAAGGGTGGGGCAAGGCCCAGGGAGACTCCCAGGTTGGTGTCAATGAATGTGTCTTATCATAAGGAACAAGACTATATATGGTTAAGGGGTGGCCATCTGTAGGGTTTCCGAGATATTGTGATATTATGAAATGGAGGGGGTGGGGCATGGCCCCAGCATATCCCTGGGAACCCCCAGGTTGGTGTTACTGAATGCGTCTTATCATAATGAACAAGAATATATATGGTTTAGGGGTGGGGATCTGAACAGTTTCTGAAATATATGGCCTTTTTTGAAGTGGAGGGGTGGGGCAAGGCCCAAGCGCGTCTCTGAGGACCCCCAGGTTGGTGTCAATGAATGTGTCTTATCATGAGAAGCAAGCATATATATGGTTTATGGGCGGGATCTGTAAGGTTTCCGAGATATTTGGCCTTTTATCAAATGGAGGGGGTGGGGCATGGCCCCGGTGCATCCAGGGGACTCCCAGGTTGATGTCACTGAATGGGTCTTATCAAAAGGAACAAGAATATATATGGTTTAGTATGGTTTAGGGGTGGGAATCTGAATGGTTTCCAAGATATTGGGCCTTTTATAAAGTTGAGGGGGTGGGGCCTGACCTGTGCGCATCCCTGACGACCCCCAGGTTGGTGTTACTGAATGCGTTTTATCAATAGGAACAAGAATATATATGGTTTAGGGGTGGGGATCTGAACAGTTTCTGAGATATATGGCCTTTTGTGAAGTGGAGGGGTGGGGCAAGGCCCCAGCGCATCTCTGAGGACCCCCAGGTTGGTGTCAATGAATGTGTCTTATCATAAGAAGCACGCATATATATGGTTTAGGGGCGGGGATCTGTAAGGTTTACGAGATATTGGGCCTTTTATGAAATGGACGGGGTGGGGCATGGCCCCGGCGCATCCAGGGGACATCCAGGTTGATGTCACTGAATGGGTCTTATCATAAGGAACAAGAATATATATGGTTTAGGGGTGGGGATCTGAATGGTTTCCGAGATATTGGGCCTTTTATTAAGTGGAGGGGGTGGGGCATGACCTCGGCGCATCCCTGAGGACCCCAAGGTTGGTGTTACTAAATGCGTCTTATCATTAGGAACAAGAATATATATGGTTTAGGGGTCAGGATCTGAATGGTTTCTGAGATATATGGCCTTTTATGAAGTGGAGGGGGTGGGGCATGGCCCCGGCACAACCTGGGGGACCCTCAGGTTGGCATAAAAGCATATGGCTGAAAGAATTTTACTCAAGAAACATTTCTATAAAAGTTTTGTCCAAATATCTGCAATGACTTGGCAGTAAATGCCATTTTTCAATTTTCCCCATTATAAGTCTATGGAAACTCTAAGTTGCCATAGCAACCAAACTAATAGGCCGATTTTCATAAAAAACACAAACTTTCAATCCCCCAGCCCAAGGATGCTACAGATAAAATTTGGGCTGAATCGGTCCAGTGGCTTCAGAGAAGAAGATGTTTGAAAGTGTTGACGTCAGACGACGACGACGACAACGACAACGACAAAGACGACAACGACGACGACGACGACGCCGGACAACTGCCTATCCTATAAGCTCCCCCGGAGCCTTCGGCTCTGGTGAGCTAAAAAGTATCAGCTGTTCTTTCTTGGTGTTTTCTACACCTAGTGTCCACTAGCAAGAGACCACCTTTCAGACTGTTCAAAAGTGGTCTTAAAGACCACTTTTGAACAGTCCCAAAGGTGGTCTTAATATATCAATTTTAGTGTACTCACTGACAGATTATCTTCCACTCAATAATTCTGGACTCCGGTCCAGCTACAATATACATGTATGGGTGTCACGTTACCGGTACCTGAGAGTTTTACATCAGTTTCAGTAACCCATTTTATAACGGAAACCCCAAAAGGGAAACTGGCAAACAGTACAGGTCCAGATCAGATACTGCAAAATGTGACATCTGATCAGGTACTGCATTGTTTGCAAAAAAGTTCAGCCATTTTCAAAATATTCCATTCAGTCGAAATGGAAACTAGACAAGTTTCTGAGAAAACAGATGTCCCCCACCACATAGCCCTTTCAAAACAAGCTTGATTTAACAGCACCCCTGTGACCTTGAGAATAAGGTCAAGAAAACCTGATCAGTTCTTCACCCTGACCAAATGTTATTTCATTGCAAATCTGATTAAATTCAACCCAGTAGTTCAACCCAAATTTGGCCTAAATTATACCCATTTAGCATGGCTGTGACCTTGAAAATAAGGTCAAGATCACCAAAACCTAATCAGTTTTTCATCCTGTCCCAATGTTATATCAATGTGAATTTGATTTATATCCACCCAGTAGTTTATGATCGAGATATACATGTATTGCACACAAGAAAGTATCAAGCCGATGCATAAGCCTACACTCACACCGACACTGACGGGCTGTGCACCAAAAACAATATGACCTCCTCCCCTTCAGTTGTGGAACATAATTAGCAAACAGTGAAGACCCTGATCCAACCATATTCTGTGGTGTCTGATGTGGGTCTTTACTGTTTGCCAATGTTCTATTTTGGGGATGCTAGGTATAATATAGATTTGTGAGCAGTGCAATGAAAACAAAACCGCAGAGAGCGTTTATCAATATTAAACTGGTTAGATGACATCATTTTAACTAGTCTGTGTAATGAATACCCCATAAAACCCACTTTATATAGAGAAAAGTTGGGTTTAGAGAGGTATACATGTACATTATTTTCTTTATTACTGCTCCAAGACAAAGGTTGTGGGTACTCGTAAGAACCGCCTCAATGAGGCGGTTCTAACGAGCCCCCTCAACCTATGTTTGGAGTGAAAATAAGAAAAATATTGCAAATTTTCATCAGAAAAAATGTCTGGTTTTGAGATATGAAAAAATGCACTGTCTCACAATGAAACAGTCAAATAAAGTCCATGTTGTGCCCCATTTTTTCCAGCTAGTTCATCCAGCAGTGTGTCAAGAGTTTTGATTTCCATTCAGTGACAAAGTAAAGTACACCTGTGGACACAAAAGCGTTCAAACTCCTTCAAACACCGATGAAGTACCTTTCAATGAATCTCTTTGCATCAAGTTAGTTTGACAAGCAAATGTCATTCATCAAAGTAGTCTAAAATGGGATCAAGCAATATACATTGACTGGTCTTATTGTGGCAAGCACTTTTTTCCATTTTTAGATCTGATTGACATTCGATATGTATTCTGAATGGACAGTGCAGGGTCTACAATGAAATGTACAACACTTAGTGTTTTGTTTTGCATGATTGATTTGAGGTTTAACCTCGCCGTCAACACTGTAAAGGTCATTTTGGAGATGCTGCTTCCTATTTTGTGGGGCTTTTACCCGACATTGAGATGAAATGACATCTCAAGCCTTGCCGCCCAATGAAACCAATAGGGTTTATAAGCATGGACAGTCCGACTTTTACCTGGGCAGACTTAGATCCTCTAACTGGTTTACCAGTGATCGAGTGTGGTTGGTTTCAACTCTACGTGGAAGCATCATGCAGTCCATCTATTTCTTCAAGCCCCGATGGACGCGGTCCGTCAATGACAATGAAGGCCATAATATAAAGTAAGCACGTTTGGGAGTCATATGTTTACAGCCTGTCAAAACAAGCCATTTCTCAAGATGTTAATTTTTCTATTTTAGGATTTATTTCAGGTGTGGTAAAAGATGAAACCAGTGACACACTTATTATATAAATGCTTAAAGCAGCAAGAAAAATTAGGGGCAGATGACATTCTACCACTTCACTTATTTTTCCATCACGAAAACACACCTATATAATTTTGACCCCCTTGAACCCCACTTTTATTTACTAAAACTGGAGTTTGCAGGGGTAAACCTTATTTTTCTTATTTCTGCTCCAAAATATAGATTGTGGGTACTCCTTAGAACCGCCTCAATGAGGTGGTCCTAACGTGTACCCACAATCTATATTTTGAGCAGAAATAAGAAAAGTATCACAATTTTTCATCTTAAAATTTTCCTTTTTCCGGCGATATAATTTACAATGTGTTTGTATAGGCGTGTTTTCGTAATGAATGAACATCATGCTGCACATATCAAGTGAATCATCTTTAAAGCAAAAATCAGGCTTCAGATTTCATGTGAAATTTGAAGCCAGATTTTGTCTGAAAAAATAAGAAAACAGTATGTGATGGCATCTTCTGCTACGTGACTGACACTTTAGGAGTTAAACCAGGTAACTTTCCATTTCCTTCTAACCGTGTTCTAATTACCTATATCCCAACCTTGTTACTACGGTATAATCTTTAACCCTTCTCTTGCTGAATATTCAATTTAGCTACACCTATTTCTGACTCTGAACCAATCACATTACTTGATACAATTTATTCTCATAAATCCATAAATTGAATGTCAAACAGTGTAGATTCTGATCAGATGGCTTCTTCAGAAGCCATCTGATCAGGATCTACACTGTTTCCAAAGATAGGAGTTGTCATGAACAGCAAGATAAGGGTAAATATTCTGACAGTTTATATGCAAACGGATATATGCAAAATATTTTCCACCATTTTTTTAACATTGTTGGGTGGATTGTAATCGACCGAAAGTTACAAACTACAGAAGGTTCCCAACTGCAATTGTCCACATGATTCTTGCTGACCATGTACAAAATCCAGGTATTGGTTATTTATAGCAGCTCCAGTCTTCTCCTGCTGTTAAGAAAGTAAAAATCTGGACTGGTCACATGTTTGTTTGTTTGTTTGATTCCAGGTTTAATGTCCCCGTCAACACTGTATGGCTCATTTTGGAGACCTTGCTTCCAATTTTGTGGGACTTCTACCAGACATTGAGATGAAATGACATCTCAAGCCCTGCCGCCAAATGAAACCAATAGGGTTTATAAGCATGGATGGTCCGACTAGCACCACTTTGTCACAGTACTCGGTCGTTGGCAAACAGTGCAGACCAAGATCAGATGCTGCATAATGCAGAGTCCGATCTGGGTCTACAATGTTACATAGTGCGTTTTTTCATAATTCTAAAATGGTTATTTTTCTGATTTGATATTTATCTTATTTATACTCCAAACATAGGTTGTGGGTGCTCATTTATGGTGGTTCTAATGAGTATATACCCACAATCTATGTTTTTGAGCAAAAATAAGAAAAATTATGAATACCCTAATAAACTGCACTTTTCTCTATTTAAGTGAGGTTTAGGGGGTGTACACATGTGGGGTTTAGTGGGGTGTGCTAACCTGATGAATAGATTGTCTCTGAGTGTCGGCTGGGAAAAATTATTTGGACACGACAGAACAGGAACTTAGACTGTTTGGTTTTACTCTTAAATTCCTGTACGTTGAGCAAACAGTGTAGTCCCTGATCAGCTGCTAAATTCTGCAGTATAAATAAACAAAAAATCTCGGATTTTGATCAGACAAGTAGCCATTTTGGGAATGTGAAAAATTGCAATTTGTTGCACGGGTGTGTTATTGTAATGCAACGCTTTTGCACTCTGACATCACACAGAAGAATAGTGAGGCTATAAATAATCCTTACCTGACTTTTGTTCAATAGGTCAGACATTAGCAGGAGGGAAGCTGCTGCAGTTAGTAACTTTTGGGTCAATCGATAAAGGATCACACTGAACTGCACTTCAATTTTTGCTACCCATTAAAAAATTGAGCGGACAGCAATTCTAACACAGACAAAATGAGGTTTAACAGTTTATCTGAATCGCATGAAACCTAAAATTATTATCCCAGAAAGTTTAGAAGAAAAAAAATTGAGACTGTCATCTGCTACGCCTTGATCAGTGTTTTAAGTGTTGACACTTTTCCTGTTCTTACCTTTGAGTCTAGAAGAATATTTTCTGGCTTGAGATCACGGTAAATTATGTTTAAAGAATGAAGGTAGCCAATCGCTGATGCCATTTCTGCTGCATAGAAACGAGCTCGAACTTCAGGGAAATATCGCTCTCGTTGTAAATGAAAGAATAACTGCAAGAAAAGAATAAATAAATCTGTAGCAATGTCATCTCTTAATTGTTTCATTAACTCATTGTATGCTAGTGGACTCTTCCATTGTTATATGTTGGACAAGTCCATTTGTCATATAAGGGATGTCAGGCCTATTTTTTCGTTTTTATTCTATTTTTAACGGAAAATTCTGTTAGCAAATAGTGAAGGCCCTGATCAGACGCCGCGTTCTGCGGCGTCTGATCTGGGCCTGCACTATTTGCCAAGGTACCCTTTTAGGGGTTTCCCGCATACAATGGGTTAAAAATAAAATGAACAGTTTTGCATTCTTAAATGTACACGTGTAAAAAAATTCCTACCAAACACAGGAATTGCTCAGTCATCATGCTCATGTAATGAACATCATTGTTGTGGTTTAAGTCTTCAACTGCTGATCATAACAATTGCAGACGTCATTTTCAAATATTTTTGCCTTATTTTTCAGTGAAAATAAGGTTTGACATTACATATTCAGCAGATGATTCACATGAAATGTGAAGCCTTATTATATCTGTAAAATAATTTAGAAAATAAAACTGTCATCTGTTTTTGAAAAGTACGTGGCACTATGGTCAACCATAGTCAACTCTTGTCCATGTATCAATTAATTATGTGGCATTTCATGTTGTCTCATAGTGAAAGGGAGAAAAGTGGAGATGAAAGACAAGGACAGGGGAGATGAAGAAAAAAGCAAGAAAGATAACTTTATCTTGCACATATTTATAAGAAAATAGAATTTCAGGATGTCAAAACAGATTTTTTTGTTTGAGTTGAGGTTTTACGTCCCGTCAACACTATTTAGGCCATTTTGGAGATGTTGCTTCCAATTTTGTGGGACTTTTACCCGACACTGAGATGAAATGACATCTCAAGCCCTGCCACCCATAGAAACGGCTAGGGTTTAAGGAGCAGTCCGACTCGCATCATTTTTTCTGGGCAGGCTTTAAGCTGTTTACCAGTATTCAAGTTTGGTCGTTTCAGCTCTGCGTTAAAGCACCATGCAGCCCATCTATTTCTCCAAGCGCCGATGGGTGAGGGCAAAACAGATTTGTATATAGGTTAAATCTTAAGATGCCAAGTAGAACTCTATCTGTTTATGTAGTCTGCTACATCTTCTTGCAAACTTTTCAAACAGGCGAACAGTGTGGACACTGATAAGACTGCTCCAACAGCAGTCTGATCTGGGTCCACACTGTTTGCAGCAATGACTTCCACAACAAAGCAGACAACAATTGCTGTGGTTGGACTCTTAACTCAGGAAAGTAACTAAACTGCTGAAAATTCAGAAGCCATTAGAGGTTTGCACAAACCACCCTGAGTGTCTTAAACAAAATATCAACTTTTGAACTTTGCAGACCCAGACCTTCAAACTGAAAGCAGTTTTAGGTCAGGGTCTACATTAGAAATTGCTGAAAAAAGTAAGATTCAGTAAATATGGTAAAGGTAGTAAATGTGACTTTTTAGATGATAACAAGTGCAGTGTGGCACCCTGGGCTATTTTTAACAATAGTTAGGCCCAGTTTGCCATGACAATGGGTGTGTATGGTTATGTCAACTTTGAAATTGATTAGTTTTGAAGTGAATGGAGACACTTGGCATATTCACAAGGAAGATCTTTCTGAGTATTTTCCTTCAAAGAAGTTTACTCTTTAACTCTTAGCCCTTGTCCTGCTGAATATTCAGTTTAGCCACACCCATTTATGACTTTGAACCAATCAGATGTAATTTATTCTTTAGAAGCCATCTGATCTGGATGTACACTGTTTGCAAAGATAGTGGTTGTCGGGAACAGCAGGATAAGGTTAACCTTTGTCCTGCTGAATTAATCAATTTAGGCACACCCATTTCTGACTTAATGGCCAATCAGATTATTTGATGTTATTTATTCCTATAAATTCAAAAATTGAATGCCAAACAGTGTAGATACTGATCATATGGTTCCCATCTGATCTTCTACACTATTTCCAAAATGCAGAGCATATTCTGATTTAGCAAGGCAAGGGTTTAAAGTAAGTATTTGATCCTGAAAAGCCCTTTTTCGTTAAGAGTACAGACCCCTATTGATCAGGGAGACAAAAATAATGTTAAAGAATTTTGGATCTGATTTCGTTTGGGTTTCACAGTCCTTACAGGATCACTTCATTTTATACTGAACCAATGTACTGTTAATCAGAAGTACCCGAAAGAAAACCATTTGACCTTCCATTACGTACTTGGTGTCTCATGCGATACGAGCGAGGCCTGAACCCACAATGGTGAGAGAATATATGTTTAACCTTTATCCTGCTGTTCACGACAATGCCTACCTTTGCAAACAGTGTAGATCCAGATCAGATGGCTTCTGAAGAAGCCATCTGATTAGGATCTACTGCAGTTTGTGATCTAAATGAATATAATATATCAAGTAATCTGATTGGCTGATAGCTGGTAATGTGTATGGCTTAGTTACATATAAACCCTTATCATGCTGTTCATGACAACCCCTATCTTTGCAAACAGGATCAGGATCTACACAGTTTGACATTCAATTTATGAATTTGTAGGAATAAATTACATCAAGTAATCTAATTGGTTCAAAGTCAGAAATGGGTGTGGCTAAACTGAATATACAGCAAGATAAGGGTTAATATATTCAGCCGGATAAAGGTTAAGGCGTCAAAGCTCTTTACTAATAGACCACTGAGGCCGGTCTCCTTTTTTTCAAAGATGGCCCTAATTGATAAGGGGGACAAAATATTTTTTAAAGAGTTTCCTCCCTTGAAAGTATTTCCATTCACCTTTCAGGACATAGAAGCAATACTTACCTCTCCACCATTAACATAGTCAAGGACAAAATATAATTTATCCGGTGTCTGGAATGAATAATGAAGTCCCACTAGAAATGGGTGTTGAACGTTCTTCAGGAGTACATTTCTTTCGGACATAATATGTTTCACTTCATTTCGTTTACAAATCGCCAGTTTCTGTAGAACTTTGACTGCATATACTTTCTCCTCTGTTTTATGTCGTGCCAGCAAAACCTGTAGAAAAAAGATATAATGTATACTCAATCACAATGACTACTGGTTAACCGCTTACGTATAAGCCTGCCCAGGAAAGTATGGATAGGTAAACTGACTGGCTCAAAAATGACCTAAAATAGTGTTGACTGGGCGTTAAATCCCAATACAAACAAAACTTTACCCCTCAGGTGCTAATCATGACTAGAAGACGGCATCTGAATTGTTTTTTAGCAGCTGGCCTCTGTAGCTCAGTTGGATGCACATCTGAGTGGTGATCAGGCTGTCGCAGGTTTTATACCTGCAGCATCGGCAACATTCTTTTTTATGCAGACTGATCATGAAATCTTTTCCACTAATATTATTCTTTTAACCCCCTATCGAATATTTTTCAGAGAAAATAAGACAGCAAATCCACATGTAATGTCAAGCTCCTTTTCTCTGAAAAATAAAAAATAGCCATCGGAAGAAGTGGTAAATCCCACGACCAAAAGCCAATATGGCCTTCAGAAGATTGTTCACCAATAAAAAGTGCACCAGAATTAAACCAGCAATTTATCACAAAAGTTTAGGAGTTATGGCCATCACAAGATTATACTGTCAGGAGAGATAACTCTTAAGCTTAAGCTCATGTATTTCTATACGAATTACCATTAAAATATGTCTCAAAGGGTATTGGAGATATGGTGATCACAAGCTGGTCATACTGTTATATTGGAAGGGTAGATAACTCAAATACCATAGCACCAACAGTTGTGGTTCTTGCACAAGACACCCCTTCTGTACCTTGTATACAATTGCGCCAAGTTCCTTCAATATATCTCAAAGGGTGTTGGAGTTATGGCCATCACAAGGTTATATTGTCAGGGGAGATAACTAAAAAACCAGAGCACCCAGAGTTGTAATTCTTGAGCATGACACACCTGCATAACCTCATGTACATCTGCATCGAGTACCACCAATATGTAAAAAGGTATTGGAGGTACGGTGATCACAAGATGGTCATAATGTTATATTGGAAGGGGAGATAGCTCAAATACCATAGCACCCAGAGTTGTGGTTCTTAGGCATCAAGTGCCGTCTCAATCTTGTATACAATTGTGACAAGTACCATCAATATATCTCGAAGGGTATTGGCGATATGGCCATCACAAGGTTATATTGTCAGGGGAGATAATTCAAAAACCAGGGCACCCAGAGTCGTGGTTCTTGCACATGACACACCTGCTTAAGCTCATGTTCAACTGCACCAAGTACCATCAATATATCTCAAAGAGTGTTGGAGATGTGGCCATCATATTGTAGTGATTCTATTTTATTGGAAGGGGAGATAACTCAAAAACCATGGCACCCAGAGTTGTGGTTCTTGTGCATGACACACCGTCTCGGCCTTGTGAACAACTGTGCCAGGTACCATCAATATATCTTAAAAGGTATTGGAGTTATGGCCATCACAAGGTAGTCACTCTATTTTATTGGAAGGGGAGATAACTCAAAAACCATGGCAACCAGAGTTGTGGTTCTTGTGCATGACATGCCGTCTCAGCCTTGTGAACAACTGTGTCATGTACCATCAATATATCTCAAAGGGTATTGGAGTTATGGCCATCACAAAGTAGTCATTCTATTTTATTAGAAGGGGAGATAACTCAAAAAGTATGGCATCCAGAGTTCTGGTTCTTGCCCATGACACACCGTCTCAGCCTTGTGAACAATTGTGCCAATAACCATCAATGAATCTCAAGTAGTATAGGAGTTACGGCCATCATAAGGTTGCATCTATGGACGATGGACGCCGGGCTGATCGCTATATCCCCTGAACCTATTCGGTCGGGGGATAAAAATGATGCCTACAAATGCTGCGATGGTTAAAGCATATGGAACAATAAGGAAATGACCAGCACAGTTAGACTGAATCAATATGCCTTTAAAATACCTGCCATAAACATGTCCATCTCTATTGCCAACAAAGCTAAATTTAAAGCCTAGGGGTCTACTCTTAAAGGAAAGAATTTGTTCCTCAGGCCTAAAGGTCAACTCTTAAAGAGGAGCACATTCTTTCTTTTAAGAGTGGACCCCTTTTGAACAGGGGATCAATTTATAGGAATTAAAGCAAACAGGAAGTGGGCAAAAAATATGTGTTAGCTTTAAATGCTGCAGTACTACTGACATTCTGAAAGTTCACATCATCTATCAACATTCTGAAGCAAATATTGTTTGTATAAACATTATAAACATATCAGCCAAAGATGGGAGTCCGACCTATTATTTCATCAATCTTTCAAAATGCTACTGCCGATTAGATAAGAGTCAAAAGCATTTTTAACTCTTATCTTGCTGTTCACCACAACCCCTATCTTTGGAAACAGTGTAGATCCAGATCAGATGGCTTGTGATCAGGATCTACACTGTTTGACATTCAGTTTGTGAATTTGTAGGAATAAATTACATCAAGCAATCTGATTGGTTCAAAATCAGTAATGGGTGTGGCTAAATTTAATACTCAGCAAGATAAGGGTTAATATCATCAATGTGTGTGGGTATTTGTGCAATGCCCGCACAAGGTGTAGGATCAGTGCGTGCATGGGGACAGGCCTAACAATACTTTTGGAAGGGGTACTTGAAAGCAATGTCTGACACAAGGTGGGGACAGGTCCCTACAATAATTTTGGAAAGGGGTGTGTTTAACCCTTCTCTTGCTGAATATTCAGTTTAGCCAGACCCATCTCTGACTTTGAACCAATCAGATTACTTGATGTAATTAATTCCTACAAATTCATAAACTGAATGTCAAACAGTGTAGATCCTGATCAGATGGCTTCTTCAGAAGCCATCTGATCTGGATCTACACTGTTTGCAAAGATATGGGTTGTTGTGAACAGCAGGATAAGGGTTAATTTTTCATTTTCCTAAAAAAAATCATGGCCGGGGATTAGATAAGAAATGAGAAGCTTTTTTTCTCTCTGCAGAAATTGATGGTGTGGGTATTTGTTTATGGGTGAAGGAGCAGAGGAAGGGTACAGACCCCACCAATAACTTTCCAAGTGGGGCAATTATATAGCCTCTGACTTGGTATTTTTTTCCATTTTCAGGTCAAGACTTCAGGGAAAGACATCTAGGATTTTATTTTTTGAGGGGGTAGGGAAGAAAGCCCATGAAACCCTTAAAATCACTAGTGCAAATCAACGGACATGATTTTCAAATATAATTTTTTTTCTTATTGTTTCAGAGTAAATGAGGCTTGACATTATAAGAGAATCTCATGTAATGTCAAGCCTTATTTTCTCCGAAATGCTAAAAAAATTTTTTGAAAGCTATCTACTACACACTTTTGCTTGGTCTTTGAAATTTAATAGTTCAAGGTAGATTTAAATGTGTCTGTCACATTTCAAAGTCATAAACCCATTATAGATGGGGAAACCCCCGGCAAGGGACATTAACAAACAGTGCAGGCCAAAACTGGTATGTTTGTTTGAATTGAGGCTTTGCAACCCCATTAACATTAGGTAATGCTTCCAATTTTGTAGGACTTTTACCCGACCATTACGAAAACACGCCTATACACATACATTGTAAATTTTAAGGCCGGAAAAAAAAGAAATTTTTAGATGAAAAATTGTGATATTTTTCTTATTTCTGCTCAAAATATGGACTATGGGTACTCGTTAGAAACACCTCATCGAGGCGGTTATAACGAGTACCCACAATCTATATTTTAGAGCAGAAATAAGAAAATATTGTTTACCCCTGTAAACCCCAGTTTTACTATATAAAAGTGGGGTTCGAGGGGGTCAAAATTATATTGGCGTGTTTTCATGATGGAGTTGGAATGTCACCCAAACAAACCAATAGGAATTATATTCAGGGACAGACACACTTGTGAAGCCTTAGACCTAAGCAGTTTGTGCACTCTGGGTGGAAGCATGCAACCCAATCTATTTCTCCAAGCCCTGAAAGGAGGCCTAGGCCCAAACTGGTAGATCTTATTTCATCTCAAGGATTTCACTGTTTGCATACATTACGAAAACACGCCTATACAAATACATTGTAACCTTTATCGTAGAAAAAATGAAAATTTTAAGTTGAAATATTGATTATTTTTCTGATTTCTGCTCAAAAATATAGATTGTGGGTACTCATTAGAACCTCCTTCTTATTTCTGCTCAGAATATAGATTGTTGGTACTCGTTAGAACCGGCTCCTCGAGGCGGTTCTAATGAGTACCCACAATCTATATTTGCTCAAAATATAGATTGTTGGTACTCGTTAGAACCGCCGAGGAGGCGGTTCTAGCGAGTACCAATAATCTATATTTTGAGCAGAAATAAGAAAAATAAGGTTTACCCTGTAAACCCCAGTTTTTGTATATAAAAGTGGGGTTCGAGGGGTAAAAAATTATACAGGCGTGTTTGCGTGATGTACACAGCAAAACTTATTTTCTATAAAATAACTAAATCTGACACACATAAAACTCAACAAGAGCTCGGCATGCGGGTGCCAATGCTCGGCTGCAACTCTTTTCATAATGAACAACTAGTCCCAGTTTCAAGTAAATATGTTCAGTAATGACAGAGATATTACAAAATTTCCAAGTTTTTGCACGACAACGCAGACGACAATGCAGACGACGCCAGAGCTATGACAATCCCTCGTTGTTTTCTTCGAAAACAGCCTAGATAAAAATGGACTCTTTCAAAACTGAAAATGATACGTGAAACAGTTCATTCACGCTAAAATGGGTTATACAGGGCAGGTTTTTATCTATAAACTTTTTAACAGATCTGCACTGGGTTCAAATCAAAAGTACATGTATACGCTAATGACATTGGATAAGTTCGGTTTCATAATATAATGGTATCATCGCCTACAGACAACAGAATAATCATTTCAATGAACTGATGCACAGACTGATCCCAGTCTTTGTTGGTCATATTATATTGTAAAACTTTTATACTATATTGTAAAACTTTTATGCATAATACCAAGGCTTTTTTACCTTGGCTAATTTGAGTCCCTGGGGGATTCTCCCTATATCTCTAGATATGAAAATGGAATAATTTAGGGAGATTTTCCAACTCTATCTTCATGTATGCTGTGTATACTCATTAGAATCACCTCACAGAGGCAATTCTAATGAGTATACATAAAATATAAATATTATATAAAAGATCAGAAAGATGTCCCTGAATTATTGAGCATTATGCCTCCTCACCTGTTGCTATGTCTCAAACTACTTCTGTTTCAAACAAATTTTCATGGGCCTCGGGTCTTCCAGCCACTAAGTTCAATGGTAAACACCAGCGTGCTAAAATGATGCCTGGCATTTTTTTTTTTTTTTTCAGATGAAAATTTATGATATTTTTCTTATCTCCAGCCCAAATATAGGTTGTTGGTTCTCGCTGAACTGCCTCATTGAGGCACTTCTATCGAGTACCCACAACCTATGTATAGAAACAGAAATGTGAAATAATGTAAACCCCTGTAAACCCTATTTTCTCTATATAAGGCGGGGTATACAGGGGTATTCATTACAAATACTTGTAAATGCCATGATTTGCAGTAATTCATTTGTGCTGCTCATGCCTTAAAAGGAATGGATACACCTTCTTCGGAGGCAACTTCTGGAATGGAAAAGTATTTTTGTCTCCCATGTCAATAGGAGTCAACTATTAAAGGAAAGAACTATTCTTTCCTTTAAGAAAAGACACCTTTTTCCATGGGACAAGGTTTATAGAAAAGTGAACAGGAAGAACCGAAATTTGTCTCCCTTTGAAAAATGGCGGAAAAAATTTGCCAGGTGTTTCTATTCCCCTTAAGAGTATAGTGCTTAAGTACCTTCCCAAAACTGCCCTTTCCGATGACCTTCAAGAACTCAAAGTCACTTGGCTTGACACTGAAAAAGAAGAATAAAATCAAAAATGTAAATAAGTCAGTGAAGCAAAAATAAACATGCACTGGCTGTCATATCTTTGAACTTTACTTTCCATATAAACCAGCTGATATGTTTGGCAAACACAATTTTTCAAGTTCATAGACATTTTAATTTGCCATTGAACTTATAAAAACACAGTGGAAGCAAATTAATCCCACACTGAATAGTAATAACATTTATTATAATCATTATTGCTGTTTCCGAGCCCAAAACCACAAGACCTTCTTCAATCAGCAGAAAGGAGGGAATGACTGCAGAAAATATGCCACAACCTCATATTACTGTTCATTATAATATGTTTTTTATTAAGAGGAGCCAAATATGTAAAGATTATATGGAAAAATGACCATAAATGGTCATTTTTCTATATAATCTATACTGAGATCAAGCAGGATCAAACACTTGAGCACATAGGGCCAGTTGTTCAAAACTAATGATGTCTTTAGTTAACGCATCGTTGAAACTTTGATTGGAGACAATACTTATATTTTTGCTAAAAAAATATGAATAGCTTTTGCAAATGCAAAAATGACACATTTCATCACATGAACAAGTCCATGAAATGAACACCCCACTAAACCTCACTTTATGTAGAGAAAACTGGGGTGTACATTACATTTCTTATTTCTGCTTCAATACATAGGTTGTGGGTACTCGTTAGAACCGCCTCAATGAGGTGGTTCTATTGAGGCGGTTCTAACGAGTACCCACAACCTATGTTTGCAGAATAAATAAGAAAAATATCACAGATTTTCGTCAGAAAAGTAGTCATTTTGGAGATGTAAAAAAAATGCACTATGTCGCACGGGTGAGTGAGTGTTTTGAGTTTTACCTCCCACCAACAGCTAAGGTCATACGGAGACGGGACCTCGGTTTAAAGACTCATCCAAAAGTCTGGAGAAGCCCGGGATCAATCCTGCGATCCCTGGTTTACAAGGCGAGTAGCGTAACCACTACACCACTGAGGCTTCTATGTCGCACGGGTGTGTTATCGTGATGTTTTCCAGCAAAAATACCAGGTACAGTCAAACTTCGATGGCTCAAACACCTTTGGGCCCCTGAAATTGTGTTCGAGACAGGGGTAGTTCAAGAAAATGATGGTAAATCACATTAAAATGTCAGGAGACATAATATGGCTATTTTTTCGATTTTCTTTGAAATAAATGTATGTTGTGTTTACTCATTAGAATCTCCTCATTGAGGCGATTCCAATGAGTACACACACCATACATTTTCAAAATAATGTAAGAATATTCTCCCTTAATTATGCAACATTGTGGCCAGCAGCCTGCAGCCCGTGGCCCGCAGCCTGCAGGCCCACAAAATAGCACCTCTGATTATCCAACAAATTGTTTGTTTGTTTGATTTGAGGTTTAACATCCCCATCAACACTGTAAAGGTCATTTTGGAGACATTGCTTCCAATTTTGTGGGACTTTTACCCTACACTGAGATGAAAATATCGGTATCTTTTTTAATTTATGAAAAAAAATTCAAGGGACTCACGAGTGAGTTCGAAACAACTGCGGTAAATGAGTCATCGATGTTGGAGCCATAAAAGCTTTACTGTATTAGATATCGTTCTTGCTGGAACAATTTACATTTTGACTACTTAAAGGAAATGGGAACACCTTCAGGGGAGGCAACTCCTTCAAAAGTATTTTTGCCTCCCATGTCAATAGGGATCAACTCTTAAAGGAAAGAATTTGCTCATGAGAAGCAAATTCTATCCTTTAAGAGTAGACCCCTTATTTTGCAGGACAGATTCTAAAGAAAAGCGAACAGGAAGTCCCGAAAGTTGTCGCCCTTTGAACAGTGACAGAAAAAATATACCAAGTGTATCCATTCCCCTTAATATAAATGATACTTTGTTAACCCTTATCTTGCTGAATATTCATTTAAGCCACACCCATTTCTGTCTATCAGCCGATCAAATTACTTGATGTAATTTATTGCTACAAATTCATAAACTGAATTTCAAACAGTGTAAATCCAGATCAGATGGCTTCTTCAGAAGCCATCTGATCTGGATCTACACTGTTTACAAAGATAGGGTTTGTCGTGAACAGCAAGATAAGGGTTAAGTTAACAATGCTTTGAAAAACTGGGCCCTGCATGGTCACCAGTCATATTCATACCTGAGCAAACAGTGTTAAAACAGATGAGACCCCACAGAAAGTGGCATCTCATCAGGGTCTACATTGTTTGCAACACATCCAGCTATACAAAATACTGTACAGTAAATTGTGCTTGTTTTTGTATGGTAAGGAGTTGAGATGTCTAAATATTTGGGGTAAATGTTTGTTAAAAAGTTCTTACCTTGTTTTCTCACTTGGCCCCAAGTTTACTGGGTTGGAATCTTTACAACTCTGCAAGTAGAAAGATAGCTTCATGAAACAATTACGATAACACACCCCGTCTGACATAGTGCAGTCGCTCATATCTCGAAAACAGTTATTTTCTGATGAAAATTTGTGACATTATTCCTATTTTACTCCATACATAGGTTGAGGGTGCTCGAGTACCCACAACCTATGTCTAGGTACAGAAATAAAATAATGTTTACCCTTGTAAACCCTAGTTTTCTCGATATAAGGTTGAGGTTGCAAAAAGTCAAGCCATTTTCCAACCAAACAAATTTTGAAGAAAACACAACCTGACACCCCTAAATTTTGTAATGGACTCATGCTGTATATAAGGTGGAAGATTCCATTTGGTACAAGAAGAGCTGTCGCATGACAGCATAGCTCGCCTGTTTCGCACCTTCAAGATATAAGGTGAAACTATTGAACCATGAAATATAGATCACACTGACCTACATATATTTTAAGATCAATCATCAGGTCACATGGAACATACAGTAAAACCTGTCTTAGTGGCCACCTCTATTAAGCAAGCAACCTGTCTTAAGCAAGCAGGCATTCAGTTCCCAAGAAAGGCAGATGTGTTAAATTTCACCTGTATTAAGCAAGAACCTGTCTTAAGCAAGCATATTTTGACTATCCCTTAGGCACTTGCTTAATACAGGTTGAACTGTATATTCCAGATATTACATTTCAGAATTAAATTGTGTCTGAATTATAAGGCTAATCATTGAACCTTGAAAATAGGTCACACTGACCTAGATGTATTTCTATGTCAATCATCTGGTCACATGGAATTGAATATTCAGATATGAAGTTTCTCCATCCAATAGTATTCAAGATATAAGTCAAAGTCGTTGAACCATGTAAAAAAGGTCACACTGGCCTAGATATATTTTGAAGTCAATCATCTGGTTGCATTGAAGTAATATCCCAAGTATAACATTTTGTTATCAAAATATTATTCAAGATAATAGGCAAAATCACTGAGCCATGAAATATAGGTCACACTGATCTAGATATATTTTGAGGTCAATCAGCAGGTCACATGGAACTAATAATCAAGGTAAGACATTTCTTTATCAAAAATTTTAATAATATTCAAGATAATAGGCAAAATCAGTGAACCATGAAATATAGGTCACACTGACCTAGATATCTTTAGTGGTCAATCATGGGGTCACATAGAACTAATAATCCAGGTATGACATTTTTTTTCCATCAATTAGTATTCAAGATAATAGGCAATATCACTGAACCATGAAATATAGGTCACAGTGACTTAGATATATTTGGTGGTCAATTATCGGGTCACATGGATCTAATAACCCAGGTATGACATTTCTGCTTCGAATAGTATTCAAGATAATAGGCAAAGTCACTGAACCTTGAAATATAGGTCACAGTGACCTAGATATATTTTGAGGTCAATCATGGGGTCACATGGCACTAATATCCAAGATATGACATTTTTCCAACAAATAGTCTTCAAGATATAAGGCTAAATCACTGAACCATGAAATATAGGTCACAGTGACCTAGATATATTTTGAGGTCAATCATGGGGTCACATGGTACTAATATCCCAGGTATGACATTTCTCCAACAAATAATCTTCAAGATATAAGGCAAAATCACTGGACCATGAAATAAAGGCCACAGTGACCTAGATATATTTCGAGGTCAATCATGCGGTCACATGGTACTAATATCTCAGGTATGACTTTTCTCCAACAAATAGTCTTCAAGATATAAGGCAAAATCACTGAAACGTGAAATGTTAGTCACCATGACCTTTACCCTTTTACACTTGAACCAATGTCACATGGTTGGCTGATATATAACCAAATGTGTTTATAACTTGTTTGCATATTGGAAACATATATAACAAATTACAAAGGTGTCCTAGATTTTGACCCCTAGCCCCATCCCATCGGTGCTCCCAGGCATGAATCCAGGGGTGTGTTGTCTTGGAATCTCAGGAGACACGCCCGGGTATCCAACTTGTAAAATATGAATCCTTTGTGCTGAGTGTCTGTTGAGATATAAGCAATTCAAAAACTTTAACACAGTTTTACAGAGGTGTTCTAGATTTTAACCCCTAGCCCAACCCCGGGGCATGAACCCAGGGGTCTGTGGTCTTTGAACATCAGAAGACCCTCCCAGGTATTTAAGTTCCAAATATGAGTGCTCTGTGATGAGTGACTGCTGAGATATAAGCATTCAAAAAACTTTAATGCAGTGTGAGAACGCACACACACACACACGCACAAACGAGGTGACAACAATAGCTCTCCAGCTAAAAAGGGTTAATTTAACAATCTCACTAGTCAAAATATTGACTGTTCTGGAAAGAACAATATCTGATTCACAGATTATTTTTGAGTATTTAAACTTTTGTATTTTTTTTTCGGTTACAATATTCTGTAAGAATATCATTTAGATTGCAAAAGCTTAAATAAAAGCAAGAGAATAGCTTAATTATGCAGCAATGCAAAAGCTATACTCGTTTTTTTTTCCAGCCTAACATTTCGATAACACATCCGTGTAATATAGTAAATTTTTCAAACCTCAAAAAAGGCAATTTTTTCTGATGAAAATTGTGATATTTTTCTTATTTATACTCCAAACATAGGTTTTGGGTGCTCGTTAGAACCGCCTCATCGAGGCGGTTCTAACGAGTACCCACAACCTATGTCTTGGGGCAGAAATAAGGAAAATAATGTTTACCCCCGTAAACCACAGTTTTCTCTTTATAAAGTGGGGTATAGGGGGTCTTTATTTCACAGACTTGTTCATGTGATGAACAGTTAACATTTTGACCCCTAAACAAGCAACAGAAGTTAATGATTTGTGGGACGACTGAGATGGGCTCAGCAGCTTGATGAGAACATAAAAATAGATCTGGATAATAAAAGTATAAAATACTAAATCTGCTGACTGCTGAGGTTGATTATTTCCATTATTTCTGGATCTGCATGCTTTGCTTAGGACTATCTGTCCCAATAGGAAATTTTTACGCCCCCTCCCCCTGCCCCATCGGGGCTTGAAGAAATAGATTGGGCTTCATGATGCTGCCACGCAGAGCTGAAACTGGCCACCCAAGAGTACTGGTAAACCACTTAGGGGTCTAAGCCTGCCTGAGGCAAAGTGGTGTGAGTCGACCGTCCTTCCAAATTAACCCTTTTGGTTTATTTGGGTGGCAGGGATTGAGATGTCATTTCATCTCAATATCAAGTAAAAGAGTCCCACAAATTTGAAAGCAACGTCTCCAAAATGACCTAAATTATGTTGACAGGGATGTAAAACCTCAATTCAAAGAAAACTAAGCAGACAGCCATTTTATTTTTCAATTATTTTTCACATAAAATGAGCTTGACATTTCATGTGAATCATCTACCCAGCAGACGATTCACATGTCATTTCAAGCCTAAATATTTTCTCTCAAAAATTAGAATAAAATATTTGAAAATGTCACCTTTGGCAGTTCAGGGCCAATACTTCCTGTTCTTTGGTCGGAAAAAGAAGTTTACCATAAGTCACATTGAGAAAAACTGAAAATGTCGTCTGCTTATGTCGTCTGCTGAGTTTTTTTGCAAATGTTTTAATAAATATTTTTGCTTACGGGCAAACAGTGTGGACCCAAATCAGACTGCTCCTAGATGTGTCCACATTGTTTGCAAAATAATTACTTTTAAGGTAACCGGCAGACGGGGCAGACGGCAAAGCTGACGACAATTGTCGTGATTGGCATTTTATGGGTTAACCATATATTCATTATTATTTATACTTACCATACACAGAAACCACTGTATTCACTAACAATAAACTCATCTGTCATATTAAAGGTGACTTTCTTAGTAACAATATTCACTTGAATGCATGATATATGCGTGATTGCCTTAAACAGAATGACTCGGCACTTTAAAATGATTTAAATTATTTAAACTAAAGAGTGACTGATAATTCAATTATGGTACTGTTTATTTTTGAGTAATAGCCCATACATATTAACCCATTTTGTACCGGAAACCCCAAAACGGGTACCCTGGCAAACAGTGCAGGCCCAGATCAGACGCCGCATTCTGCAGCGTCTGATCAGGGCCTACACTGTTTGCAAAAAAATCAGCCATTTTCCAAATCAATTTTGAAGAAAATACAGCCTGACATCCCTACATTTTTAAATGGACTCCTGCTTTATATTAGGAGGAAGATTCCTTTTGGTACAAAAAGGGTTAATATATCATGCCCATGAGCTAAAATGGCTTCTCTAGAACTAACATTTTTCAGATGAAAATGTTTCGTATTTTTCTTATTTCTAGTCCACATATAGATTGTGAGTACTTATTAGAACACCCTCAATGAGGCAGTTCTAACTGGACTCACAATCTATGTTTTTGAGCGAAAATAATGAATACCCCTGTAAACTCCACTTTTCTCTATAATAATTAACCCTTGTCCTGCTGAATATTTAAATATGTCACACCCACTACTGATTATCAGCCAATCAGATTACTTGATGCAAATTATTGCAACAAATTCATAAACTGGATGGCAAACAATGAAGATCCTGATCAGATGGCTTCTTCAGAAGCCATCTGATCTGGATCTACATTGTTTCAAAGATAATGCATATCCGGGCTCAGCAGGACAAGGGTTAAAGTGAGGTTTTTCACTGACTAGTTAACCTGATGAAAACTTGAAGACAGGTACAGAAACTGATACAAACAGATGAGATGGCTCATAATTGTGTAAATGATCTTGACTAAACTCTATCTATCTTCATATACTGAGTCTGTCATACTTGGCCATTACCTCAGTTGTAGCCCCCGCCCATCGGGGCTTGAAGAAATAGATGGGCTGCATGATGCTTCCACGCAGAGCTGAAACCGACCCACACACGAGTACTGGTTAACCATTTAAAGGATCTTAGCCTGCGCAGGCAAAGCGGTGCACGTCGGGCCGTCCATGCTTATAAACCCTACTGGTTTTATTGGATGGCAGAGCTTGAGGTGTCATTTCATCTCAATGTCGGATAAAAGTCTCACAAAATTTGAAGCAACGTCTCCAAAATGACCTTTACAGTGTTGACGGGGACGTTAAACCTCAAATCAAACAAAAACTCTGTTACAGGTCAAAGCTGGAAGAGATTTTGTTTGTTGGAGTTGAGGTCTTACATCCCCGACAACACTCTTTAGGTCATTTTGGTGGCATTGCTTCCAATTTTGTGGGATTTTTACCTGACATTGTGATTAAATGACTTCTAAAGTTCATATGCAGGGACCATCTGACTCTCACCACTTTGCCTGGGCAGGCTTATCCCTTCTAATTGGTTTACAAGTACATGTTCAGTCGGTCTCTGCATGAAAGCACCATGCAGCCCAATGTATTTCTCAAAGCCCCAATGGGCAGGGGCACAATATGGAAGAGATATAATAAGCTTGCCACAACTGACAAGCCAAGTTTGAATGCAACTGGCTTTAATTGACTATCATTGTTTTGTAGAAAATCTAGGTAATGGTTATTTATAGAAAACAGCCATGCTATTCTTATCAATCAGATGACAGTGTTGCTTAACCCTTCTCTTGCTGAATATTCATTTAAGCCACACCCATTTCTATCTACCAACCAATCAAATTACTTGATGTAATTTATTGCTACAAATTCATAAACTGAATGCCAAACAGTGTAGATCCTGATCAGATGGCTTCTTCAGAAGCCATCTGATCTGGATCTACACTGTTTGCAAAGATGGGGGTTGTCGTGAACAGCAAGATAAGGGTTAAGAGGATCATCTGTAGATTTACATACCTTTTGGGTTTGGCAAACAGTGTAGACCCAGATCAGACACCGCAGAATGCGATGTCTGATCAGGGTCTGCACTGTTTGCTTACAGTACATGAATTTTAGGGTTAAATGAAACAGTTTAACCCTTGTCCTGCTGAGCCCGGATATGCCTTTTCTTTGAAACAATGTAGATCCAGATCAGATGGCTTCTGAAGAAGCCATCTGATCAGGATCTATATTGTTTGCCATTCAGATTGTGAATTTGTTGCAATAATTTGCATCAAATAATCTGATTGGTTGAAAATCGGTAGTGGGTGTGGCATATATGAATATTCAGCAGGACAAGGGTTAAGTCCTCCTTCAGGACAATTTTTTCCAGCCTACAGTCAGAAACAATCAACCACCAGTACTCTCAGGGCGTTGATTATGATAGGGCCCTTGCACAATACTTGTCTCCCTTGGAAAGATAAGGCAAAGATAAGCTAGATGTACTCATTTGCCTTAACCCAAAAGAAGATAATGTTCAGGTGAACTACTGCCCTAAATGTCTTTTCGTCATAATACCGTGTCTGGCCACGCACATATCCTGTGACAGTTTTTACCTGAGGACACTGGCTTGACATTTTTATCATGAATAGTCATGATGTAAAAAGGCCCCACTGCAATGACAGGGGAATAGATTGTGGGGGCTTTTCTTGAAATTCTTCGAACGCCTAGTCTGCCGGTCACTAACACTTCCTCTTCAAATATTCTACATTTCGGCTCAACACTAAATCAAGGTTAAAACAATGTTTTCAACGGTGTTTTCAATGTTGAGTCCAAGTTGCATGCCTGCTGGGTGTAAATTTATATTTTCAAGCCCAGCAGACGATACAATATCCACAATATCTGTTGTGATGGCTACAAAAAAAGAAACATTGTCCTTCTTATGCCCAAATACAAAGTCCAACATAAAACCCACAAAAAAGTGCAAAAAGTTTTAGGGTTTTATCGAATGTATACTTCTACACTTTTGAGTTTTTTTACTTGTATGTCTAGACACATACACACAAGCCAGAGTAGTATAAAACTATCTTGTGTCTTGTGAGCGTAAATGTACACAAATTTTGGACAGAAAGCGTCTGCATGTGTCCAGAAGTGTCTTGTAAGTGTCCATTTTATGGACGGATATCAACCTAAAAATGCTTGTGATAAAACCCAAAGTACCATAATGATCCTAAGTATTGGGACAGATAGGCATAAGTGAACAGTGCAGACCCAGATCAGACTGCTCCTTCTGAAGGAGCAGTCTGATCAGGGTCTACACTGTGTGCCATTACATCTGCACCTTCTAGACTCCTTGATGGATCATGAAACAATGAGAATTATAGCAAGTCCTCATAGGTGTCCAGAAAGACAGACAAGCAAAAATCACACAAGTAATGTACATTTATCTGTTTTGGGTGTCCAGTACAAAATGGGTTAACCCGTCTAAATGAAAACTAGGTTTACAGGGGTATATACACATGCAGTTTTTATTGGCGTCTTATAAGTACTCTGTGAATCCAAGATCAATGATCACTATCTTCACCTGGTTATGATAGCAAACTAACGACCAATTAAGTTAAAATAACAAAATTATCTTAGTTCAAATATCTGTCATAATTTAAATTTCTTCTGTAGGATGAACAAAGCACAGTTTTCAAACTTAACTAAGATTACATAAAAATAGGCCCTGAACTCTCAATGCTTTAACCCATTTTAAACAGGACACCTGGCAAACAGTGCAGCATTTGTTTGTTTGAGTTGAGGTTTTACATCTCCATCAACACCATTTGGGTCGTTTTGGAGACGTTGCTTCCAATTTTGTGGGACTTTTACCTTACACTGAGATGAAACGACATCTCAAGCCCTACTGCCCATAGAAACCGCTAGGGTTTAAGGAGCTGTCCAACTTGCATCACATTTCCTGGTCAGGCTTAGACCTAAGCCTGTTACCAGTATTTAAGTTCTGTTGGTTTCAGCTCTGCGTGGCAGCATCATGCAGCCCATCTATTTCTCCAAACCCCGATGAGCGGGGTGAAAAAGTGCAGCATTACGATGTCATCAGTTTGGATTTCACATGTACATACCATTGCGTCATAATCATCGAAACTTTCTGTGTCAGACTTGTCAGGAACATTTCTTGGATTGTCGAGAGATAAAAACGTCTTCACATCAGGACTGAAAATACACAAAACATCACGAAAACACGCCTTTATAATTTTGACCCCCTTGAACCCCACTTTTATATAGTAAAACTGGGGTTTCCGGGGGTATACTTTATTTTTCTTATTTCTGCTCTAAAATACAGATTGTGGGTACTCGTTAGAACCGCCTCGATGAGGCGGTTCTAACGAGTGCCCACAATCTATATTTTGGTACTTATCGCCTATGCGAGCAGCAAAGGTTCAGGCGAGCCTGCGCATCCGCGCAGTCTTGCCAGAAGCTTCGCTGCTCGCTCATACATGCAGTGAATCAAGAGGAACCTTCAGACAGAAAGCCATAGCCCTGGCCCCTCTGAATGGCTTGTCATGACGGAATGCTCGAAGACACAAATTCGCTTGGCGGGGCTCAATTAGTATCATTATAAGTAAACTCAAACCTATTAGGTATGTAAAGCATGTGCCAAGATTATGTCTATAAGAAGTCCCAGTAAACTTTTGGCATTTTCATAAAGTCATCTATATTTGGCTTTGCTGCCTGGAATATTTCTTTCTAATAACACACCCTGTGACCCCAGTACACTGAATTCTTTCAAGGCTCAAAATGATACACCTGTGGAAACAAAAGCGTTCAAACTCCGATGAAGTACTTTCAATGAATCTCTTTGCATCAAGTTAGTTTGACAAGCGAATGTCATTCATCAAAGTAGTCTAAAACTGGATCAAGCAATATACATTGATTGGTCTTGTTGTGGCAACCACTTTTTTCCATTTTTAGATGTGATTGACATTCGAGATGAATTCTGATTGGACAGTGCAGTGTCTGTAAAGAAATATACAGCACTTTGTGTTGCAGTTGACTGACAGGATGTAAGGAAATATTGAATGAAACATCAGATTAAAATGAATTGAAGCTCATCAAAGTTTGAACGGATTTGTGTCCACAGGTGTAATTTTTGATATTTTTGCATCAAACTTAGATTATGGTGCGTGTTAGAACTGCCTCTTTGAGTCTTAGTTGTAACGAGCACCCACAATCTTATGTGTATATTTAAGGGGAATGGGAACTGTAACCTCTGTCTCACAGAAAAGGGGTCAACTCTTAAAGGAAAGAATTTGCTCCTCTATTGACCCCTATTGACAAGGGAAACAAAAAGGGGTTGCCACCCCTAAAGGTGCATCCATCCTTAAACCTTGATATCAAGTTTAATGTCACCGTAAACACTGTATAGGTCATTTTGGAGACATTGCTTCCGATTTTGTGGGACTTTCACCCGACATAGAGATGAAATGACATCTCAAGCCAATTGCCGCCCAATGAAACCTGTAGGGTTTATAAGCATGGACGGTCCAACTCGCACCATTTTACCTGGGCAGGATATACATTTTATTTTAAGTATTTTGCTGTGGTTAGTCGTTAGAACTGCCTCAATGAGACAGTTCTAACAAGCACCCACAACGAATGTTTGGATTTGTTTGATTTGAGGTCTAATGTCCCCATCAACACTGTATAGGTCATTTTGGAGACGTTGCTTCCAATTTTGTGGGACTTTTACCCGCCATTGAGATGAAATGACATCTCAAGCCCTGTCGCCCAAAGAAACCAATAGGGTTTATAAGCATGGACAGTGCGACTGGCATTGCTTTGCCTGGGCAGGCTTAGATCCTCTAAGCAGTTTACCAATACTCGTATGCAATCGCGGTTTCAGCTCTGCCTGGAAGCATCGTGCAGCATCGTGCAGCCCATCTATTTCTTCAAGCCCCGACGGGCAGGGGGGCAAACGAATATTTCGAATGATAAAAAATTTTTTAACTGTACTATATACCACATGGGTGTGTCATCCTAAAGCCACTAAACGATGTATAAATGCAGTCAAACCTGCCTTAACCCTTTTTGTACCAAATGTAATCTTCCACCATATATATGGCAGGAGTCCATTTCAAAATTTAGGGGTGTAAGGTTGTGTTCTTGGAAATTGGCTGAACGTTTTGCAAACAGTGTAGGCCCTGATCAGATGCCACGTTCTGCGGCGTCTGATCTGGGCCTGCACTGTTTGCCAACTACCCTTTTTGGGGTTTCCGGTACTAAATGGGTTAAAGGTCACATTTATAAAGCAATCATCTGTATTTAAAGGCCAGTTTTGTAGAACCCATCAATAGCAAATAAGTAGAAATCCACCTGCATTAAGCAAGCGCCTGTCTAAAACAACCACTGAAGAAGCAGTCTGATCAGGAGTCTACACTGTTTCCGATTCTGTCTGCACCTTTTGGACTCCCTGCTGGATCATGAAACAAATTTGTTAAAGTAGCTAAGGCCTCAAGGTGTCAGAATTTTTAAAAATTTTACCATCACGAAAACACACCTATATTATTTTGACCCCCTTGAACCCCACTTTTATGTAGTTAAACTGGAGTTTTCGGGGGTATACCTTATTTTCTTATTTCTGCTCGAAAATATAGATTGTGGGTACTCATTAGAACCGCCTCGATGAGGCTGTTCTGTCGAGTGCCCACAATCTATATGAGGCGGTTCTAACGAGTGCCCACAATCTATATTTTGAGCAGAAAAAGAAAAAATATCACAATTTTTTATCTTAAAATTTTCATTTTTTCGGCAATAAAGGTGGCAATGTATTTGTCTAGGCGTGTTTGCGTAATGGGTAGTGTCTCACTATTTTTACGTTAGGTCTGTCATCGCTCTGGTTCCAGCCACGCTCGGGCCACATGATTGTGAGATGCCAAGGTCAGGTGGTTTTTCTCCAGATCCACCCCTCAGATTAACAAGCAGCTCAAAATAATTGAAACAGTCTTGAAAGTGCCGTAAAACCAAAACTGAACAAAAAAAAAAAAATGAAAAAAAAAACACATCTCACATGGATGTTTTTTTTATATTTATATAACATGAGCATACTTACACAGAGACAATCTTTTTCATTAAACGTATGAACAAAGAACCTCCATCTCCCATCATTTTTATCCAAATCCTTTCCTTGAATTTTCTAAACATGCAGCCCACCATCAAATAACAGTGTCTTTAAAATTAGTCCACAAATATGATTGTTCAACTTTTCTGAAATCTGAGTATGATTTTTCAAAATTCCCAAAATTCAAATACATGCACATGTGTACTTCACAGCTGAGGACTGCCATTTTTTAATACTAATATTTCACGATATGACATAATTACAATGGCAAAGTTCAATTGGTTTCAACAGTGAAGATTCACGTCTCAGTTACCACCACTTCATGTATGTTCCACTAAGTGTATGTAGCAAAAAGTCAATAAATGTGCCGCTCCTCTATATAAACATTATTTTCGTCACCACACTGTCTATTATCAGTATATATCCTAAGATTGGGACGTCACAGCGAGTTACAGTAAATACCCTAAAACTTTAAAAAACATGATTTTATTATCATAGTATAAAGTATGAAAGTATGGATAAATGGCTTGCAAAATCGCAAACAGTGCAGACCCTGATCAGACTGCTCCTCTGGAGCAGTCTGATCTGGGTCTGAACTGTTTGTTATAGAATTCCAAAACGATTAGAGTAATTTTGACATACTCTCATTTAGACATAATGCTCAAGTACTCCCAATCTTGATGGTATTTAGTAGCATACCTAAAGGTCAACTGGTATTCAAATTATTTCTCAGTTATTTTTAGTTGTCAGGGCAACAAGCTGTGACACTCCCACCAACGTAAACCACAAGGTGTGACAAAATAATCAATGGATTAAAATATCACACCTAAATCAATAGCTTTTTATTTTTTAATCAAATTCTATAGGGTTGTCATCAACAACACGTCAATGAGGCGTTATCATCTTAAACATGTTCATGCTGCTATGATATATTCATAAAAGTATATTGATATCAGAAGAAATTACAAAATAAATAAGCAAGCAGCAGCTGTTGAATAGATTAAATATTTCTAATAAATAAATACATAAATAAATAAACCTCTTTATAACACTATTGTTGGGTTGTTGATTCCTTTTTTTTTGGGGGGGGGGGGGGTTAATTTTACCGCCCTTTCAAGATTATTTTACTTATATCGAGTCAGTGGATAAAAACCGGTGTACCCACAGAAAAACCACCTGACCATCCGTTGCAGAACCTGGTGTCTCACATGTGATCCCAAGCTAGGCTCAAACCACAGCGGTGAGAGACCTAATGATTAAGAGTCAGCACTGTTATCCACTAGGCCATGGAGGCGTAACCATGTTTATATCAAAACAAAAATGTTTAGATTATATTGAACCTGGTACAAATGCCTTAACTTCATGTTATGGATCACGTACATACACACACACATACAGAAGGACATACATAAGCCCAAAAAACTATATGCCCACAGCAGCATTGCATGCGGGGGCATAAAAATAACCATTTTATTTTTTCTGGACAATCTATATATTTTTGGGGTCCATCTTTAAGATGTGATATATTAGAAAAAAAAATATGTTATAATGAACATTGTTGTAAAGCAGTCTAGGTGTAAATAAATAAACAGCTGCTTACTATTAGAATATATAACTAATGAATAAATAAATATATCTTTCCAAAATCACATTTTTTTACTGTGTTTATTTTGTGCCTTAAAGTAACATAAATGCAGATTTAACATCACCAACATTAACTTAAGCAATAAAATTTCCATTCAATGCACCAAAACAATCGACAGTGTTGGAAAATTTAACGGTAGTCACAGATGACCTGTGCCTGTCACGTACCTGCACGTCATTTATCTATCTTAATTATCATTAAGAATATTTACTGTTTCCAGATTTACCTTGGGGGATAAAGAGGGAATATATCTTAGTGGTTAAAAATGACAACAAAGCTTCAAACATTAACCCATAAAATGCCAATCGCGACAATTGTCGTCTGCTTTGTTGTCTGCCGGTAACTTTAAAAGTAATTTTTGCAAACAGTGTGGACCCAGATCAGCAGTCTGATCAGGGTCCACACTATTTGCCTGTATGCAAAAATATTTTTTAAAAGTTTGCACAAAGATTCAGCAGACGACATAAGCAGACAACATTTTCAAATGTAGTTTTTCTCGGTGTCTTAAGGGTTAAAGTGCCAATCACATATGAAACAGATGACAGTTTCAGTTTTTCGATAATAAGGATTGACATTTCATGTAAATCATCTGCTAGAAGGACAAAACACATGAAATGTCAAAGCCTGAAAGTCCTTGAAAATTTCAGAATGTCATCTGGAATACACATTATTATTACATTAACACACCAATGCGTTAAAATGGCATCTATTTTATCTTAAGAACTAACATTTTTCAGATGAAAAGGTTCAATATTTTTTCTTATTTCTAGTCCAAATATAGATTGCGAGTGCTCGTTAGAACCTCCTCAATGAGGCAGTTCTAACGAGTACCCATAATCTATGTCTCTGAGCAAAAGTAAGGAAAGTAATATTTACCACCATAGACCCCACTTTCTCCATATAAAGTGAGGTTAAGGAGATTCTTCACTTCTCAGACTTGTTAGCCTGATGAAGTTGGTGCTTCAAGGGCAGACAATTATAGATCTCTTGCAGGGCTACATTGCCCTAATCCAGCTGAATAAATTAATTTAGCCGCACCCATTTCTGACAATTCACCAATCAAGTTCCTTCATAATTATAATGTATTTGTTCTATCCACAAACAGCATTGGTTGGTTGATTTGAGGTTTAACAGCCTCGTCAACACTGTAAAGGTCATTTTGGAGACATTGCTTCCACTTTTGTGGGACTTTTACCCGACATTGAGATGAAATGACATCTCAAGCCCTGTCGCCCAATGAAACCAATAGGGTTTATTAGCATGGACGGTCAGCCTCGCACCTCGGTTCCTTGACAGGCTAAGATCCTCTTAGCGGTTTACCAGTACTAGTGTGCGGGCCGGATTCAGCTCTGCGTGGAAGCATCATGCAGCCCATCACAAACAGCATGCTAGAAGCCTTTGTGGTGTAGTGGTTATGCTACACGCCTTGCAAACCAGGGATCGCAGGATCGATCCCGGGCTTCTCCAGACTTTCGGATGAGTCTTTAAACCGAGGTCCAGTCTCCGTATGACCTTAGCTGTTGGTGAGACGTAAAACTCAAACACTCAAACTCAAACAGCATGACAAACAGTGTAGATCAGAAGCCATCTGATCTGGATTTATACTGTTTGCATTTAGGTTATGTTAAGGCATGTTCAGCAGGATAAATTCGCTTAAATTTAGTTTATACCAAACTGGTGGTGGTTGGATGAGGCAAAGTTGTGACGGCTTGAGAGCAGCCATCTGATATTGGCTTACAGTTGGCAAAGAATGCACACACGCAAGCAAGCATGCACACAAACATGCACACTCTTACAAGCATGGTTAACACCATAAGCCTGTTTGCCATTTGTCAGACATAAAAAAATAATAAGCATATGTAAAATCTTATGGAATCAAAACCCATGTTAACCCTTTGTTAACCCCAATAGTGTGGCCCCCGCCCATCCGGCTTTAGAGAAATAGATTGGGCTGCATGATGCTTCCATGCAGAGCTTAAACCGACCGCACATGAGTACTGGTAAACAGCTTGGAAGGTCAAAGCCTGCCCAGGCAAAGTGGTGCAAGTTGGACTGTCCATATAAACAGCAGGGATCAGGACATCAAAACAAACAAAACAAATAACCCCAATACAGTCATGCTATGTCTAAATGACTATGAAGTAGCCGAAGGGGATGAATTGTTTTGTTTGGTTTTAGGTTTAACGTCCCAGTCAACACTGTACAGGTCATTTTGGAGACATTGCTTCCACTTTTGTGGGACTTTTACCCGACATTGAGATGAAATGACATCTCAAGCCCTGTCATCCAATGAAACCAATAGGGTTTATAAGCATGGACGGCCAGACTCACACCGCTTTGCCTGGGCAGGCTTAGATCCTCGAAGCCGTTTACCAGTACTAGTGTGTTGTTGGTTTCAGCTCTGCGTGGAAGCATCATGCAGCCCATGTATTTCTTCACAAGGGATTCACTGATGAAACTTCTTGTTTATTTGTTTGATTTGAGGTTTAACGTCCCCGTCAACACTGTATAGGTCATTTTGGAGACGTTGCTTCCAATTTTGTGGGACTTTACCTGACATTGAGATGAAATGACATCTCAAGCCCTGTCGCCCTATGAAACTAATCGTGTTTATAAGCATGGACGGTCCAACTCGCACCGCTTTGCCTAGGCAGGCTTAGATCCTGTAAGCAGTATACCAGTACTCGTATGTGGGTCGGTTTCATCCTACATGGAAGCATCATGCAGCCCATCTATTTCTTCAAGCCCCGACGGGCGGGGGCCGTGATGAAACTTCTGGAAATGCCCTTGGTGTGTACTTATGGCTGAACATATGCTACGTTCCGTCAGAGAAATAAAGATAAAAATCTCAATCCTTATCCTGCTGAACATGTCAACCCCTTACCCTTGCAAACACTGTTTGCCATTAAGTTTGCAAATTTGAATGCATTGCATCAAGTGGTTAGTCAGAAGTGGCTGTGGCTAAATTAACTGAGCCCCGCCAAGCGAATTTGTGTCTTCGAGCATTCCGTCATGACAAATTTTAACTGTGCATGCCCAGCCATTCAGAGGGGCCAGGGATATGGCTTTCTGTCTGAAGGTTCCTCTTGATTCACTGCTTGTATGAGCGAGCAGCAAGGGTTTTGGCGAGACTGCGCGGACGCGCAGGCTCGCCTGAACCTTCGCTGCTCGCATAGGCGATAAGTACCAAAATGGCTTGAGGGGGCCCAATTTATTCAGCAGGATAATGGTTAAAATAAACTCTTATCTGGAGCTCTGCCACATTGAAGCTGTACTAAGGTTACAGCTTGTATGTAGGTGTGAACCAGACGTCTATTAATAAACAAGAAAACAGCATGACAGCTGTGACTTTGAGATGAAATCCAACATAGATAAAAATTTAAATTGATATTAATCAAAAAATTGGATCTAAACCCATTCTGTACCACATGGAATCTTTCACCTTATATATAGCACAAGTCCATTGCAAAATTTAGGGATGTCAGGTTGTGTTTTCTTCAAAAATTTAATTGGAAAATGGCTTAACTTTTTGCAAACAGTTTAGGCCTTGATCAGATTCCCAATTCTACGGCGTCTGATCTGAGCCTGCACTGTTTGCTATTTACCCTTTTTTGTGGTTCCTGGTACAAAATGGGTTAACCCATTTCAGACTGGAAACCCCTAAATGGGTACCATGGCAAACATTGCAGGCCCAGATCAGACGCTGCAGAACGCGGCGTCTGATCAGGGCCTCCACTGTTTGCAAAATGTTCAGCCATTTTCCTAATTAATTTTGAAGAAAACACAACCTGACACCCCTAAATTTTGAAATGGACTCATGCTATATATAAGGAGGAAGATTCCAATTGGTACAAAAAGGGTTAATCAAAATTCACAGGTAAATGCGCTACACATTATAATATAATAATTGACATCTATCAGTTTGATTGGCATGATGAACTGTTATGACGTAGGTAACAATGACAAAAAGTCTTCTGTGATGAATCTTATTGGTTGACGTAAAAAAACTGCTAAACAAATTAACCAATTATGTGATTTTTTGCGGAAAACCCCAAAGCGTGACAGTGGCAAACAATGCAGGTCCTGATCAGATGCCAAAAACAAGAGGGCCCAGAGGGCCCTGAATCGCTCACCTGAGTATCAGTGTCTTTAGTACACTCTTGGCCCAAGGGCTGTAATTTGAAAAAAACTTGGTAGTGGTCCACTATATGAAGCTTCATACCAAATATCAAAGACCTGGTCTTCTGGTTTCAGAAAAGAAAATTTTTAAAGATTTTCCTTATATAAGCCTATGTAAAACTAGCGGGCCCTGGCACGGGGACACTTTTGGTGCCAGGGCTATAATTTGAACAATCTCAGTAGAGGTCCACCAGATAAAGCTTCAAGCCAAATATCAAGGACCTGGGTCTTCTGGTTTCAGAAGAGAAGATTATTTTTTCCAGTATACGCCTATGTAAAACTAGTGGGTACCGGCCCGGCGACATTTTTGGCCTCAGGGCTATAATTTTAACAATCTTGATAGAGGTCCACCAGATGAAGCTTCACACCAAATATCAAAGACCTAGGCCTAGTGGTTTCACAGAAGAAGATTTTTAAAGATTTTCCCTATATAAGTCTATGTTAAACCAAAGGGCCCCGGAGCGGGGGCATTTTTGGCCCCAGGGCTATAATTTGAACAATCTTGGTAGAGGTCCACAAGATGAAGCTTCACACCAAATATCAAAGACCTGGGCCTAGTGGTTTCACAGAAGAAGATTTTTAAAGATTTTCCCTGTATAAGTCTATGTAAAACCAAAGGGCCCCGGAGCGGGGGTTTTTTGGAGATGTTGCTTCCAATTTTGTGGGACTTTTACCCGACATTGAGATGAAATGACATCTCAAGCCCTGCCGCCAAATGAAACCAATAGGGTTTATAAGCATGGACTCACACCACTTTGCCTGGGCAGGCTTAGAGCCTCTAAGCGGTTTACCAGTACTCGTGTGCGGGTGGGTATCAGTTCTGCGTAGAAGCATCAGGCAGCCCATCTATTTCTTCAAGTCCCGATGGGTGGGGGCCGTGTATGATCAAGGGCTTCACCTGTTTAAAAAGTGCTGCCATTTTCACAATACATTTCCAGAAATAACTTGACCTGACATCCCTAAATTTTGACATGGACTACTCATAAATATTTACACGCCTATACAAATACATTGTCACCTTTATCGCCGGAAAAAATGAAAATTTTAAGATGAAAAAGTGTGATATTTTTCTTATTTCTGCTCAAAATATAGATTGTGGGCACTCGTTAACCGCCTCATAGAGGCGGTTCTAACGAGTGCCCACAATCTATATTTTAGAGCAGAAATAAGAAAAAGAAGGTTTACCCCTGTAAACCCCAGTTTTACTATATAAAAGTGGGGTTCAACTAGCTAGTCTGGCCCAGAAAACCTGTACACGTCATATTTTCCGATTCTGTGCTGATTCCTTGCTTCCAAAGGATAACCCTTTTAAAGAACATATTCAAGGGGGTCAGAATTATATAGGCATGTTTTCGTGACGAGAATATGTTTGAGACAGGGGTAGTTCGAGCCACCAAGAGTTTAAATAAATCTTAGAGCCAGTTTAGAAGGCATAGTATGGACATCTTTTCAATTTCCTTCAAAATAAATGTATGTTGCGTGTACTCGTTAGAATCACCTCATCGAGGTGATTCTAACGAGTACACACAACATACATTTTCAAGCTGAAATAAGACAAGAGGGCCAACATGGCCCTGAATCCCTCGGTGGATTTCAAAGATGTCAAATAGCTTCTGAAAATTCTGGCAGCCATCTTGTTGATCAGAGCAGAACAATTTTTGCTAATTGGGTAGAGGGTGACCTAAGCAACATTCCTGTGAAGTTTAAATCAAATTGGCCCAAGGCTTTAGGAGGAATTGGCATTTAATCACATTCTTGACCTATAGCTCTGGCGGCCATTTTGTTCATCCGAAACAAAGGGTTTTAGCTGTTTTGGTAGAGGGTCACTTAAGCAACATTCCTATTAAATTTGATTGAAATTGGCCCAAGGCTTTGGCATTTAAAGGAAACTGTTGATGATTTTGCAGCCATTTTATTCATCCAAGCCAAACGATTTTAGCTAATTTGGTAGAGGCTCACCTAAGCAACATTCCTATCAAGTTTGAGTGAAACTGGTCCAAGGGTATACACTGAGGAGTTGCTGTTAAAGGTTTTCTATTTTTAGCTCTGGTGGCCATCTTGTTCATCAGAGCAGAACCATTTTAGCTATTTTGGTAGTGGGTCACCTTAGCAACATCCCTATGAAGATTGATTGAAATTGGCACAAGGGTTGAGGAGGCATTGGCATATAAAGCAAATTGTTGACATTTTCTATCTTTATATGAAATTTCTGATGAAATTATGCGATCTTTTTCTTATTTATACTCAAAAAATAGGTTGTGAGTGCTCGTTAGAACCGCCTCACTGAACCCCCATAACCAATGTTTTGGACTGAAATAACAAAAATAATGTATCACAGTAATATAGCCCTGTAAACCCCTGTTTTCTCTGTGTAAGGTGGGGTTTAGAGGGGTTGGCGATATTTTTCTTATTTATACTAAAAAAATAGGTTGTGAGTGCTCATTATAACCGCCACACTGAAGCCCCATAACCAATATTTTTTTTTTTTTTTTTTTGGTTTGGGTTTTACGGCCCTTTCAAGATTATTTCACTCATATCGAGCCGATCGTTAATCAGAGGTGGGCGAAAACCGGAGTACCCGGAGAAAAACCACCTGACCTTCCGTTGCAGAACTTTGCGTCTCACACGTGGCACGAGCGAGGCTAACCAATATTTTGGACTGAAATAAGAAAAATAATGTATCACAGTAATAGCCTGTAAACCCCTGTTATCTCTATGTAAGGTGGGGCTTAGAGGGGGAGGGGTTCATTACATGGACTTGTTGGCATGATGTAAATAACTGCTTTATCTTTGATGTAACACAGTCTAAACACGGTACATGTAGATTATACAGAAAAAAAGACAATATTTAAAATGATTATTTTTCTATATGATCTAGACATTTTCATTTGGTTATGGCACATTTGTTCAATTAACCCATTGTATGCGGGGAAACACCTAAAGGGGTACATTGGCAAACAGTGGAGGCCAAGATCAGACACTGCACAACGTGGTGTCTGATCAGGGTCTACACTATTTGCTAACAGAATTTTGTCAAAAATAGAATAAAAAAACAAAAAAATAGGCCTGACACCCCTTATATGACGAATGGACTTGTCCAACATATAGCAATGGAAGAGTCCACTAGCATACAATGGCTTAACACCGTTTCTACTTATGCTATGGATCCCAAGGAGGAGAAGTGTACCTCCTGCCAAAATTATTCCAATAGTCTGTGGCATCTAATTAGTCATTGTTTCCAAGTAAATTGTCCAAATGAGAAATAAGACAGAACCAATAGTTACTAAAAAAATAATAACAGGACCTTGGTACTTTACCACTTCAAATGATGCAGACGATGACGTCAATACAACTGTAATACATGTACACACCATAACCACTTTATAACAGTATAGTTGGGGTCACTCTATTGGTCATTTTCTCCCTTCTGCTGGTTCAAGAAGGGCAGTTGTCAGTTTCTGGCAAAAGAATGTGCACTGTACTGGTGAAACGCTTAAGTTTTAGCCTGCCCAGGAAAAGTGTGGATAGGTAAACTGTCCGGCTCAAAAATGACCTAAATAATGTTGACTGGGCCATTACACTCTAATACAAACAAATAGTTGGGGTCACAAGTAGAAACCATGCTATATTCAGGCAAAAATGTTTTGGGTGTAAAGATGGATAAAAAATGTTTAGATTTTATAGTCAAGAGGACCAAGATGGCCCTGTATTACTCACCTGTGGACCAGAAAATCATAAGGGATGTTAAGAAAAAAAAAAATGTGAAGAAAGGCAAGACATGTTTGTTTACCTGATAAAACTATCTTCATAATATAACTAAGATCCAGTGTTTTCAATATATGTGAACCCCAGAGCGGTGTCGTTTTTGGCTCAAAGGCTATAATTTAAAAATCTTGGTAGAGGTCTACTTAATGAAGCTTCATACCAAATATCAAAGACCTGGGCCTTCTGGTTTCAGAAAAGATAATCCTATAAAAAGTCTATGTAAAACATGTGTGCCCCGGGCAGTCCATTTGGTGGCAGTTCACTAGATAAACCTCATAAGAAATATCAAGGACCTGCCGGCTTTATGGTTTCTGACAAGAAGGTTTTTTTAAAGGTTTTCCCTATATAAGCCAATGTAAAACATGTGGACCCCCGAGCAGGACCATTTTTGGATATTAGGATATGAATCGGTACACCTACAAGATCTCCTCGCTCCCCCCGTAAAACACTACTCGGCCATAGCCGAGGTGGTTAAGAAATTCCTTAAAGACACAAATTACTGGGAAGTAATATAAGAAAAACAGCTGTTGTTACCCACACACCGCGCTTAGGCAACCATCACCTACCGTCAATCTGCACTTGGACCTGAGACGGGGGCGCCAAAGCGAGACACTATGGTTGCAGCTCATTTGCTTTGCACTTATGGGTGCTCCGCCGAGGCTACCCCCCCCCCCCCCCCCCCCCCCCCCCCGTCAAAGGACAAACCAATGACCCTCCCATACCTTCAACATCATAACAGACCACGGGCAAGGGTGCATCATAAGAAAATCCCATAGCCCGAAAACTCCCACGGACATGCTTGAACCTGCGGCAACAAGCTGATTCGAGACACTGTGGTTGCGGCTCATGTGCTTTGCACTTATGTGTGTTCCGATGAGGTAACATGCCGCGGCAGGACAGGCAGCCCCCATGGGAAGGGTATTCTTCACAATAACCGCGCCACCCGTTAACTTGGTTTTCAACAAGTTACCCTAAGAACCGGACCGTGCCTTTGTGGGGGGACTCCCCCCTCACAAGCCCGGCCCACCCTGTGCACAGAATGGGAAGCCAAAATTTGTGACGGATGGCGCGGTCATATTAGCACAAGCGCAATATGCACTAATGACTTTTGTTTGTATTACAGGTACAGGTGGGACGCCGGGGGACAAGAAACTGGGCACAACTACACTGATCCAAGCGCACACATGGGGTCCCAAAGCACTAATCCGACTTTTCTATTTCAGGAACGAGAGGAGGCTCGATGGAGAGCGTGAGGACAATATCCTGGGGGCACCTGGGAGAAAGCCCGTACTGGGCTCCCCCTAGGTACCAACAGAATGAAGTCCCCGGAAGTATGCAAAGCGAAGGCATAAATACTGCCAGAACAGAGCATACAAACGGGGACAGGTCACACGCTAAATATCTTTATAGGCAGGGCAACGGCAATATCCACCATTCGCTAGGTATTTGGAAATAGGAAGTCCCTTAAAAATGCCTTTTGGAAGACCATTCAAAAATAAAAATTAGCGGGATTGCAAAACGGCTGATTAGCCTCATCACTGCCTTTCCCAAACAAACACATATCTCCAAACACATCACGAAGACACACCTGTCCAATTTTGAACCCCACTTGCATAGGCAGGTCTCCGTGATGAGAGCACGGGTACTAGGACTTTTTGCAATAGCCGGAATTGGCTGGTCTATTAGTCACCCATCCTGGCTCACTTTAGATGCCTGTTCAAAATTCAAAAATTTCATGCGTTATCACCCTTTAACAAGCATCGTGACCGAAGGCGTTTTCTTTTCCATGTCAGGGGTGGAGGCAGAGAATAACGGAAGCCAGAACTGATAATGTATGTTAGCTTTTTTCCTCGGCCAGATATTCGAAAACAGGGCTGTGCTCTGACACATTTGGCAGTCGAAATTGGCAACATGTCATCACATACTAGAGCCCGTCTTTGGTCTGATTCCTGCACTCAAAATTCTAAAATCGCTACAGAACTGTGTTTCTTAGGACAAAGGCTGTTCCTTGGGTGCGATTTGTGCCTTCCTCCGATTAAGAGTTCAGTATATTCCCATTGGTCAGCTGACACCTGTCGAATTGACAAGTGCCAGCACATTGGAGGCCCTGGGAAGAGCAGTTCATAAACTAATCCCATTTAGCGAGATGGGGGTAGCCCCTATGTGCTTTTAGCGCCCGGTTACCTTACAAAATCTATCAAGTCAAGAGGTCCACCAGATGAAACTTCATATCAAATATCAAAGATCTGTGTGGGCCTTGCAGTTTCAAGGAAGAAGATTTTTTTAAGTTTTCAGTTTAAAAAAATCTGGTTTTGGCTGCTGTGACCTTGATGTGCAATGGACCTGAACCATTTGAACAACTTGAAAGATGACCAACTAAGAATCATTCCTGTGAAGTTTGGTCAAAATCCAATCAGTGGTTGAGGAAGAGATGTCGTTTGAAGAAATTGTTTATGGATGCGCAGATGAAGAGATGGACAGATGGATGCACGGCAGAAGAAAAGTGATCACAAAAGCTCACCTTGTCACATTATTTTGTAACAGGTGAGCTAAAAAAAAAGTTAATAACGTAAATTCTCAATTTTCTATATAACCAATACATTTTTGTTTGGATGTAACACAGTTGTTTTCTCTGAAAAATAGAAGTGTCACTATAGCAATCATATAATTTGAAAGTGTCAATCAGGAAACTTATTTGCTTACTACATCTACTTAAGGAGATCGTTGATCAAGAAAACATAGCTGTCATGGAAGTATGTTACAATGGGAATATTCACAGTTTCTTTGTAAGCATGCTTTGAATGCCACAAAAATACTAGAGATGATAAAATATTTTTTTCTTTTTCTGAGAGAATAAGGCTTGAGATTTCATGTGAATCATTTGTTCAGCAGCTAATTCACATGAAATGTTAACCCTTCTCTTGCTGAATATTCAGTTAAGCCACACCCATTTCTGACTTTGAACCAATCAAATTACT
The DNA here is from genome assembly GCA_963580285.1 of Lucinisca nassula. Classification (NCBI taxonomy): domain Eukaryota; kingdom Metazoa; phylum Mollusca; class Bivalvia; order Lucinida; family Lucinidae; genus Lucinisca; species Lucinisca nassula. The sequence continues at coordinate 202,925 of CAUZLF010000083.1, read as the reverse complement.
TGATGTAATTTATTGCTACTAATTCATAAACTGAATGCCAAACAGTGAAGATCCTGATCAGATGGCTTCTTCAGAAGCCATCTGATCTGGATCTACACTGTTTACAAAGATAGGGGTTGTCGTGAACAGCATGATAAGGGTTAAGCCTGATTTTCTATGAAAAATAAGAAAAATATCTGAAAATGTTGTCTGCAACGTCATGATTGGTGGTTTAAGGGTAAACTAGAAATGTTTTTTAAAGAAATCTATTTCCCTCCACCATAAAATATGATTATGTGGCCTTTAAAATGAGGTCAAGGTCACCAAAGTAAGATTTAGTTTACATAATAGTGTACTGATATACTGTACCAAGTTTGGTCAGAATTCTTCTAACAGTTCAGACAAGCAAAAATTTGAACACTTTCTTTTGAGTAATTAAAAGTGAGTGAACAGGCCACCGAAATATAATCAAGTCTTAAAAGTTGAACAATATTTGGACCTGTATAAGGAAAAAGTAACTAAAGGTCACCAAAATCTAATCAAGTGTTTTGTATGTTTCTTTATACATCACATCAAACTTGGTCGGAATTCATCAATTGGTTCAGGATATATAGCGCAAACAGGGTCAATTTGACCATTTTTGAGCTGGGTCATCTTGAAAATTATGTCAAAGTTACCATAATCTAATAAAGTCTTGTATGCTGGCAATGATATATTTTGTACAAAATCTGACCAAAATTCTATATTTTGGGTCATAATTCGACAGCTTTTTGGGACTCACTTCTTGCTGTGATCTTAGCTCTTATCATGCTGTTCATGACAACCCTTTTCTTTGGAAACAGTGTAGATCCAGATCAGATGGCTTCTGAAATTAGTTTCGGACCATTTTTTTTTATCTTTGACCTTAAGTATGACCTTGACCTTGGAGGTACGGATCTGGGTTTGCACGTGACACATCGTCTCATGATGGGTAACATATCTTCAAAGTAATTTCAAAATCCATCCAGAAATAAGTAAGTTATTGACTGGGTTTAAAGGTGCATTATTGAGCTATCTGGAAAAAATGCTTCCAAAAATAAAATACATATAGCTGGTATTTTTCCTTAAAACAATACAAATGAATGCATTTTATGCAAAAATGCCAACAATTATGATGACAGGTAAACGAGTTTGAGAGGGATTCCCTAAATAGGTTTTGAACACTAGTTAGATCTATTTTTAGTTCGTGACAAAAAGAGAATCCCCATATATGACGTTATGTGATGTTCATTTTTGGCCTTGTTTGCTTAGGCCATGCCTGAATCGGAAAAAAAATATTACGCTGAATACCATGCCATAAGTAACGACACTCAGAGACGATACTGTCGCCATGAATGTGTAAAGTGACAGATTTATTTTTAGAACAGAAATTCCAAACACATGTTCAGAGCGAAGGGTAAACACGAATGAAAACAACCATTTTCACAAAGTTCTGAAGCTGTATTTGGCTCCAAAAGTGTACACATGACAAAGGAGTATGCATTGAAGATAAAAACCAGAAAAAAAATTTTGAGAACCGGGAGCTTAATAATGCACCTTTAAGTTTCGGACCCTTTTTTGACTTTGACCTCTAAGTATGACCTTGACCTTGGAGGTACGGACCTGGATTTTGCACATTAAACATCGTCTCATGATGATTAACATTTCTGCCAAGTAATTTTAAAATCCGTCAAGAAATAAGGAAGTTATTGACCGCGTTTAAGTTTCGGACGCACAGACGGACGGAGGGACAGGGGCAATGCTATATGCCCTTTCCACCATTCTTCAAATGGCCTTCGAATGGCGGGGGCATAAAAATACTCTTAATTTTAGGCGGTCTTTACTGTATACAAATAAACCGAATGAAAATTAATTTGGAGAGGTGTTAGCTGGCTGGGTTTCTCATAGATTGCATGTTGCCTTGCGCATAGATGTTGTCTTCCGTTGTCAATCGCCTTTTGTTTGAACTGTCACTTATATATGCTTATCACCTTACAGTGGCCCGTTTTGATTTTCTCTTTATGTTAAAAAGTACCCCTTAAAGGCCTGAGCATTTTATAGCTATTGTACTTATAGCACGTCCAATGATTTCGCTGTCTAAACTTTAAGCGTCATTTACTTTATTCATCTGTATCTCCAGGACTGCATCTCATTAACACAGTCACCTCAAATAATACGCACCTCATTAACATTTTTACTGTGTACTTTTAGAATACTTCCATAGTAAACCCATTTTATACAAGATACCCCATAACGGGTTATTGACACTGCGGAATCGGGCGGCTGATCTGGGCAAAAGTTCAACCATTTTCTAAACAAATTTCCAGCCCATAACCTTTGACCTGCTGAATATTTAAATATGCCACACCCACTACTGATTATCAACCCATCAGATTACTTGACACAAATTCACAATCCGAACGACAATGTAGATCCTGATCAGATGGCTTCTTCAGATGAAGAAGCCATCTGATCTGGATCTACATTGTTTGCAAGAAAAGACATATCCTGGCTCAGCAGGACAAGGGTTAAAGGTGCATTATTGAGCTATCGGTAAAAAATGCTTCCAAAAATGAAATACATATAGCCGGTATTTTTCTTTAAAACAATACAAATGAATGCATTTAATGCAAAGATGCGAACAATTATGATGACAGGTAAACGAGTTTGAGAGGGATTCCCTAACTAGGTTTTGAACACTAGTTAGATCTATTTTTAGTTCGTGACAAAAATAGAATCCCCATATATGACGTTATGCGACGTTCATTTTTGGCCTTGTTTGCTTAGGCCATGCCTGAATCGGAAAAAAATATGACGCTGAAAACCATGCCATAAGTAACGACACTCAGAGACGATACTGTCGCCATGTATGTGTAAAGGGACAGATTTATTTTTAGAACAGAAATTCCGAACATATGTTCAGAGCGAAGGGTAAACATGAATGAAAACGACCATTTTCACAAAGTTCTGAAGCTGTATTTGGCTCCAAAAGTGTACACACGACAAAGGAGTATGAATTTAAGACAAGAGGGCCCAGAGGGCCCTGGTTCGCTCACCTGTGTGTCACTGTCTCAAGTGCATTCTATTTTTAGCTCTTGTGGCCATCTTGTTCATGAGCAGAGTGATTTTAGCTTATTTGGTAGGGAGTAACCTAGGCAACATTCCTGGGAACTTTGAATCAAATTGGCCTTAGGGTTTAGGGGGAGTTTCCATTTGAATCAAATTTACAATATTTTTCTATTTTTACCTTCAGTGGCCATTTTTGTTCATCCGAGTGGAATTGTTTTAGCCTTTTTGGTAGAGGATAATCTAAGCAACATTGTCGCAGAGAACCTACATGCAAAATATGAAGGCTGTATCTCAAATGCTTTAAAAGATATGACAAAGTAGGTCAAAGGTCAAGGTCATGGGTCAAAAGTTTTGAATGGATGAGAAAACCTTGTCACAAGGAACATGCATGCCAAATATGAAGGCTCTATCTCATATGGTTCAAAAGGTATGAGAAAGTAGGTCACAGGTCAAGGTCAAAGGTCAAATGAGTGGGAAGCCCTTGTCAGAAGGAACCTACATGCCAAATTTGAAGGCTCTATCTCAAATGGTTCAAAAGTTATGACAAAATAACCTACTGATCTACTTTTTGATTTGACATGACCCATATTTGAACTTAACTGAGATATTGTCCAGATGATCATTCTGAGCAAGTTTTATGATGATTTGACTGAAACTGTGGCCTCTTAGAGTGTTCAAAACGTTTTTCTATGATTTGACATGCTGACCTACTTTTTGACCCAACATAACCCATATTCAAACTTGACACAGATATTGTCAAGATGATCATTCTCAGCAAGTTTGATGATGATCAGACCAAACCTTGGGCCTCTAGTGTATTCACAAGGTTTTTCAACAATCTGACCTACATATTGACCAGACATGACCCATATTCGAAATTAACCGAGGTATTGTCAAATGATCATTTTGAGCAAGTTTGATGATGATCGGACCAAAACTAGCCGCCAGTGTGTTCAGAGGGTTTTTCTATGATTTGACCTACTGACCTACTTTTTGACCCTACATGACCCATATTTGAACTTGACTGAGATATTGTCAAGATGATCATTCTGGGCAAGTTTGATGATGATCAGACCAAAACTGTGGCCTCTAGTGTGTTCACAAGCTTTTTCTATGATTTGACCTACTGACCTACTTTTTGACTCGACATAACCCATATTCGAACTTGACCGAGATATTGTCAAAATGATCATTCTGGGCAAGTCTGATGATGACCGGACCAAAACTGTGGCCTCTAGTGTGTTCACAAGGTTTTTCTCTGATTTGACCTACTGGCCTACTTTTTGACCCTAAATGACCCATATTCGAACTTGCCCGAGAAATTGTCTAAATAATCATTTGGAGCAAGTTTCATGATGATCAGACAAAAACTGTGGCCTCTAGTGTATTATTTGACCTACTGACCTACTTTGTGACCCGACATAACCCATATTCGAACTTGACCGAGATATTGTCAAAATGATCATTCTGGGCAAGTCTGTGATGATGATCGGACCAAAACTGTGGCCTCTAGTGTGTTCACAAGCTTTTTCTATGATTTGACCTACTGACCTATTTTTTGACCCGACATGACCCGTATTCAAACTTGACCGAGATATTGTCAAAATGATCATTCTGGGCAGGTTTGATAATGATTGGACCAAAACTGCGGCCTCTAGTGTATTCACAAGGTTTTTCTATGATTTGACCTACTGACCTACTTTTTGACCAGGCATGACTCATATTCGAAAGTGACCGAGATATTATCAAGATGATCATTCTGAGCAAGTTTGATGATGATTGGACATAACTTGTGGCCTCTAGTGTGTTCAGAAGGTTTTTCTATGATTTCACCTACTGACCTACTTTTTGACACGACAACACCCATATTCGAACTTGACTGAAATATTGTCAAGATGATCATTCTGGGCAAGTTTGATGATGATCGGACCAAAACTGTGGCCTCCCGTGTCTTCACAAGGGTTTTTTTCTGATTTGACCTACTGACCTACTTTTTGACCCGACATGACCCATATTCGAACTTGACCGAGATTTTGTGGTGGTACAAAATATGTGCAAGTTTAGTTAAAATCAAATCATAAATGAAACAGCTATCATGCAGACAAGACCAAAATAGGCAATTTTTGCCCTTTCAGGGGCCGTAACTCCTTAACACATGATGGGATATGGCTGGTTCAAAAAAGGAACCCAGATCTCATGGTGGTACAAGTTGTGTGCCTGTCTGGTTAAAATCAAATCATAAATGAGTATGCTATCTTGCGGACAACACCAAAATAGGCAATTTTTGCCCTTTAAGGGGCCGTAACTCAGTAACACATGATGGGATATGGCTGGTTCAAGAAAGGAACCCAGATCTCATGGTGGTACAAGTTGTGTGCAAGTCTGGTTAAAATCAAATCATAAATGAAGATGCTATCATGCGGACAAAACCAAAATAGGCAATTTTTGCCCTTTCAGGGGCCGTAACTCAGTAACACATGATGGGATATGGCTGGTTCAAGAAAGGAACCTAGCTCTCATCGTGGTACAAGTTGTGTGCAAGTCTGGTTAAAATCAAATCATAAATGAAGATGCTATCATGTGGACAAGAAATTGTTTACGCACGCACGGACGGACGGACTGACGCACGGACGCACTGACGACGGACGACGGACAAAATGTGATCACAAAAGCTCACCTTGTCACTACGTGACAGTTGAGCTAATAAAAACCAGAAAAAAAATTTTGAGACCCAGTAGCTCAATAATGCACCTTTAAAATGCCAAGAAAAACTACATCTGAAAATGTTGTCTGCTTATGTTAACATATCTGCTGAACCTTCTTGCAAACTTTTTTAAAAATATTTTTACATACAGGCAAACAGTGTGGACCCAGATCAGACTGCTCCTAGAGGAGCAGTCTGATCTGGGCCCACATTGTTAGCAAAACTGACTTTTAAAGTAACTGGTAGATGACAAAGCAGATGACTATTGTTGCGATTGGCATAAAGACTCCAGAAGATTCTATTCAGTACAAAATGGGCTAAAGGCACCGAAAAACATGCAGACATAATTGATCTTTGTCAAAATTGAGACAATTGAATTTGACAAGATTGACAATTAAGAGCGGTTGTCGTAACTGTATTAAACAGCCATCTGTATGAAGTAATCATATAATACAAGTTTGGACCGCCAACCTCTTTACTTCACCCCGGCCCATCGAAGCTTGGAGAAATAGACTGGTGCTTCCACACAGAGCTGAAACTGACCACACATGAGTACTGGTAAACCCCTTAAAAGAACTAAGCCTGCCCAGGCAAAGTAATGCCAGTCGGACCGTCCAATGCATATGAGCTTTTTGGTTACACTGGGTGGCAGTGCTTGAGATGTCATTTCATCTGAATGTTGGGTAAAAGTTCCACAAAATTGGAAGCAAAGTCTCCAAATGACCTAAATAGTGTTGAAAGGGGTGTTAAACCTCAATTCAAACAAACCAACAAGGCGAGTAGCATAACCACTGCACCACAGAGGCTTCTAATTTGCAGGACGAAAGCCAATGAAGCAATCATGTAATTACGGTAGGCAGCTACCTTTAAAGGTGCATTATTGAGCTACCGGGTCTCAAAAAAAATTTTCTGGGTTTTATCTTCAATGCATACTCCTTTGTCATGTGTACATTTTGGAGCCAAATACAGCTTCAGAACTTTGTGAAAATGGTCGTTTTCATTCGTGTTTACCCTTCACTCTAAACATGTGTTCGGAATTTCTGTTCTAAAAATAAATCTGTCACTTTACACATACATGGCGACAGTATCGTCTCTGAATGTCGTTACTTATGGCATGGTATTCAGTGTCATATTTTTTCCCATTCAGGCATGGCCTAAGCAAACAAGGCCAAAAATGAACGTCGCATAACGTCATATATGGGGATTCTATTTTTGTCACGAACTAAAAATAGATCTAACTAGTGTTCAAAACCTAGTTAGGGAATCCTTCTCAAACTCGTTTACCTGTCATCATAATTGTTCGCATTATTGCATAAAATGCATTCACTTGTATTGTTTTAAAGAAAAATACCAGCTATACGTATTTTATTTTTGGAAGCATTTTTTCCAGATAGCTCAATAATGCACCTTTAACCTGCACATGGGATTTTTTTTTTTTTTTTGTGGTTTAACAGCCCTTTCAAGACTATTTCATTCACATTGAGCAGATCTTTAATCAGAGGTGGCGAAAACTGGAGTACCCGGAGAAAAACCACCTGACCTTCCGTTGCAGACCTTGGCGTCTCACATGTGACCCAAGCGAGGTTTGAACCCACAGCTGTGAGAAACCTAATGTTTAAGAGTCAGGGCTCTTATCCACAAGGCCAAGGAGGCCCGTTGCACAGGGGATGATTCTCCCTGCATAGGGGACCTCCAGATAACATTCTGATCCGAATGATGGTGGGTGCACTTTGTGGCATTCTAGATACCATGCTGGTGACTTTGTTACACATTATGTTATGTTAGAAAACATGTTCCCCACTAGGGCTGCGTAGATTTTGTGCAATATAATATGTAGCGATCATCCTTGTAAATGATGCCAGAGGAGCTTGACCGGACACAGCAATTTTATTACCGCTGCCAGGAATTGAACTGGGGGCCTCTAGTATCAGAGGCAAGTGCACTAACAACTGAACTGCCATGCACCACAACCGGACTATTATATCAAAACTGTGTTAAGATGAACAGATTAATTATAAAGTGGTTGTGGTGTTCAATTTATTACACATAGGATCTTACAAGAGTGTTCATGTATTATTGAATTTATTAAACAAGTTGAGGAAAAGGGATAAAATGCGAGGCTGTGCAGAGCATTTTGTCCTTTTTCTTCAACGAGTTTAATAAATTCAATAATACATGAGCACGATGCAAGATTCTATTTATCATATGACATTTATAACGCATTTTATTCATGACTGTTTAACAAAAATGTCAATATTCCGCCATTAGTAAATGCGACATCGTCGTACATGTAACGTAACGGGGCTAAATAATTTGCATATCTAACTTATTTGCATATTTAATCCACCAGTGGATTATCAACTTTATTACATGGCGTTATTACACTCTCAGACTGAACGTCATATGATAAATAATCCTTATCTCACCTTTAGAGTACTTTTATTCCAATCTTTCTATTTGTTTAAGACTTCAATGTCTAGCTTAAAAAGAAACTGTTGGTTTATAAGTATCCAAATATATCTTTGACATGTTTCCAAAAATATTTTTTATGTTTCAGCCACTGCATAAACAATGACAGGTACCACAACTGACCTAAATCTTGTGAGGCACCCACCAAATATACTGTTCTTATTCTAAAATTTCAACAAGTCGAATTTTACTATTTGGTGATACATCAAAAATATTCCATGGTAATGGCAAACAGTGCAGATCAAGAGCAATCTGATCAGGGTCTACAGTGCTTGCTCACGGACATTTGTCTCAATTGTTAGTATTATTTATGGTATATTAACCCTTTTTGTACCAAATGGAATCTTCCTCCCTATATATATCAGGAGTCCATTTTAAAATTTAGGGGTTTCAGGTTTTGTTTTCTTCAAAATTGATATGGAAAATGGCTGAACTTTTAGCAAACAATGGAGGCCCTGATCAGACGCCGCATTCTGCGGTGTCTGATCTGGGCCTGAACTGTTTGCCTGGGTACCCATTTTGGGGTTTCCGGTACAAAATGGGTAAAGAAAGTCTCATTACAATATGTCTCATGCATTAATTATGAGATGATGGTGTTATATAGGTATTATTATCTTTATTACCTATTATACTATTAGCAAATAACTGAAATATATTCAATACCTGACATGCATCACTCAGACACTGCATGATAACCTGCCATTGCAGGCCAACCACAATGCATTTTTCAGACTTTAGAAGGGATAATCTTATCAAAGGGACATATATGTGTGAGAATTCCAAAGCTTTGATACAATTTGTGACAACAGCCTAACTCTACAAACTAGATTATTCCAACCAGTACAGAAACTACCATACTAGGCCTAAACAAACAAAGCAGACCCAGATCAGACTGCTCCTTCAGGATCAGGGACTACACTGTTTGCCATTCCATCTGCACTTTTTGTACTCCTTGCTGGATCATGAAACAATTTCCTAAAACTTTAGGAAAATTACAGCAAGTCTTCCTAGTGACCAAATTTTTAGGATTTTTACGATCTACCAAAAATGTTTTCAGGTACAACTAGGCCAGATAACTCTATAATGACCTTAGTAGCAGTCCTTGGTCACAATATGTAACCTCTAAATATTTTATATCAAGCAGTTCCATATACATAGTACTGATTGCAACACTGAAAACCAAAAACTATTTTCAAGACACATCAAGGGTTAATACAGTAGAATTCCTGTATTAAGACCACCTCTGGGACTGATCAAAAGTGGTCTTAAAGACCACTTTTGAACAGTCCCAAAGATGATCTCTTACTAGAAGACACTGGATGAAGATCAAGAAAAGAAAGAACTAGACAAAGTGCCCAGTGAGGCACATATACCCCCGGCCAGGGCCATCGCCTCAGCTGAAACAAGAACTACAAAGGGAAATAACTCTAAAAGGCCTGACCCCTTGGCCCTTATTTTCTTTCCCACAATACAAGTAGTCATACTGATCATGTGTGCAAAATTTCAAGTTTCTATGTGTAGCAGTTCCTGAGATATCTTTGACACAAAATAATTGTTTACGGACACACAGACAGACAGACAGACAGACGGAAAAGACAAAAACTATATACCCCCATTGTATAATTCGTATGCTGGGGGTATAATAACCAAAACCTAAATATGCTTTAAAAAGCAAATATTAATCTTAGATTTAGCTGGTCTTAATAGCTGAATTTTACTGTACATCAGGAAAACATGCCTATATAATTTTGACCCCTTTGAACCCCACTTTTATACAGTAAAACAGGGGTTTACAAGGGTAAACCTTATTTTTCTTATTTCTGCCCTAAAATATAGATTCTGGGTACCCATTAGGACTGCCTCAATGAGGCCATTAGAGGACCGCCTCAATGAGGCCGTTCTAATGGGTACCCACAATCTATATTTTTAGCAGAAATAAGAAAAATATCACAATTTTTCCTCTTTAAATTTTCATTTTTTTTTCAGGGGTAAAGTTTACAATGTATTTGTATAGGCATGTTTTCGTAATGAACTGCAAAGTGGAACTGTCAGAGTGGAAGTCATGGACCACAACATTTTACCTTTAGTGCTTGATAAACTTAGAAGTTTCATCCTCCCATTCCCTGTACAATAGGAAAAGAACACAAGACCTATTTTTCAAGGGCAGATTTTGTTTGTTTGTTTGATTTGAGGTTTAACGTCCCCGTCAACACTGTAAAGGTCATTTTGGAGACGTTGCTTCCAATTTTGTGGGACTTTTACCAGACACTGAGATAAAATGACATCTCAAGCCCTGTTGCCCAATTATACCAATAGGATTTATTAGCATGGACGGTCCGCCTCACACCGCGGTTCCTGGATAGGCTTAGATCCTCTAAGCGGTTTACCAGTACTAGTGTGCGGGCCGGATTCAGCTCTGTTGGAAGCATCATGCAGCCCATATATTTCTTCAAGCCCCTATGGGCGGGGGCCAATTCAAGGGCAGATAAGACAAGAAACAGAATGGCAAGGGTAGTTGGCATTGGGCAACAATATGCTTTCTTTAGTGGTCTATATCTGAGAAGTTTCATCTACCCATTCCACATAGTAAATGAGCTAAAGACCAAAAACATTTTTCGTACTTAACCCAAGAACTAGGACAGCCAAAATAATGCTCCCTGTTCACAATATGCCATCTTTAGTCATCTATATAGCTGTGAAGCTTCTTCTATACAATCCATGTAGCAATGGAATAAAAGGCAACAAACCATTTATCAGGAACAAAAATGGAGTATAACTTGTCCAACATTAATTTAAAAGATTGTGCTCAATAACAATAGCATTTATACAAATTGCCAGGCAGCCTACGTCACGAAAAGGAAAAAACGATATCTTAAAATAGCTCCACGCGGTCACATGGCGACTTTCGGACAATCAATTAACACAGGTGTATCCTTTCATATCCAAAATGGTTAATTTTCAGAAGAAAATTTGTGATACAGGTCTTATTTATAAGTCAAATATATGTTGTAGGTACTCGTTAGAACTGCCTCATAGCGGCGAATCTGACGAGTACCCACAAGCTATATGTCTTGGAGCAGATGAATACAGCGTCTCCGAAATGACCTTTACAGTGTTGATGGGGACGTTAAACCTCAAATCGAACAAAATACCCCTGTAAACCCTGCATGGTTTTCAGTAAAGTGTGGATTATGGAGGTGTTCATTTCACGGACTTAATTCACAAAACTAATGAGGCCTAATTGGCCGGAAATGGCTAGTCTGGCCCAAAAAATTGTACACTCTATACATTCAACCCTTAAAATGCCGAGAAAAAAATACACCTGAAAATGTCATCTGCTTTTGTCGTCTGCTGATCTTCTTGCAAACTATTTTTTTTCATCCAGCAAAACAGTGTGGGCCCAGATCAGACTGCTCCTAGAGGGCCAGTCTGATCTGGGTCCACATCGTTTGCAAAAAAAAAAATGTGTTTTGAAGTAACCGGAGACGACAATATCATCGTGTTTGGCGTCTTACGGGTTAAGTTTTTTGGTGTAGTCTTTGCTTCCGAAGGATAACCCTTTTATAGGACATTACATTGTTAACGTGGTCAACTGATACATGTACCTACATTGTGACTGTTTACGGCTGTAAAATCAAAGTTTTTGGATAATTGATATTGCATTATTATTATTGCTGTTATTATTATTGTTATTATTATTTATTATTTTTATTATTATTATTATGATGAACAAAGTACAAACTCCAAAGCAGCAACAGCAGTTTTGTTTAGAAGAAAACAATGAAGAAAACCCATCCTTCCAGACAAATTTGCACGAAATGCGGCCCCCGCCCATCGGGGCTTGAAGAAATAGATGGGCTGCATGATGCTTCCACCCAGAGCTGAAACCAACCGCACACAAGTATGGTAAACTGCTTAGAGGATCATAGTCTGCCCAGACAAAGCAGTGCGAGTCGGTTCGTCCATGCTTATAAACCTTATTGGTTTCATTGGGCGACAGGGCTTGAGAAGTCATTTCATCTCAGTGTCCGGTAAAAGTCACAACGTCTCCAAAATGACCTATACAGTGTTGACGCGGACGTTAAACCTCAAACAAACAAGCAAACAAACACAAAAACACATGAAATGCAAAATAAATAACAAGATCTGACATTCAGTTACATGTAAGACCAGAAGATGCAGATAAAATGACAAACAGTGAAGACCCTGATTAGACTGAGAAGAAGCAGTCTGAACTCAGTCTGCAGTTTGTTTAGACCAGCATGCCCAAAATCTTAGGATCATTTCTTTAGCTGTGAAATAAATAAATAACGGGCCAAGCCTCCGTGAACTAATTGGTAAGAGCGCTGACTCACTAAGCCTCTCAACGCTGTGGTTCAAGTCTTGCTCAGACCATATGTGAGAGGAAGGACAGGTAGTTTTTCTCCGGGTACTCCGTTTTCGCTGACAGATCAGAAATAAGTCAAATAATTATTAAAGGATCGAACAAAACATGTACTGGACACCACAAAACGGACTTTTACCTGTGAACATGAAAAAAGTGGTGAAATACGCAAAGAGATACTGGTTTCACTTGTCAGAATATGCATTTACACTCATTTCGTACACATTTGTTTGTCCGAAATCAATGGCGTCACAGCCATCCTGCAGGATGCTAAAATTAGTGCCTTCTATTAATAGTTCATTATTGGATTTCGTATATTAAACCGCTATTCTAAACTATTAACCCTAATCCTGCTGAATAAGCTATTTTAGCCACACCCATTTCCGACTATCCACTAATCAACTTACTTGATACAATGTATTTGTTCAATTCACAAACTGCATAGCATAACAAACAGTGTAGATCCTAATCAGATTGCTTCTTCAGAAGCCATCTGATCTGGATCTACACTCAAAAGGCAGGAGTTATGCTGGTAACATGCCCTGTTCATCCTGACTGTGCTAATTTCAAAAGAGTATATACACTTTGCATCCCTGCCCTGTTCAGGACTTCTGTCTTACCACTAGAAACCTCCGTGGTGTAGTGGTTATGCTACCTGCCTTGTTAACCGAAGTCCTGTCTCCGTATGACTTTAACTGTTGGTGAGACGTAAAACTCAAACACACACTCAGTCTTGCCACTTAATCTTTAAGAGTTTTCTAAGACAGCAAATGTGTGGAAGTGATTCAGTCTTTTGGCATGCCGTTGGTAAACTGTCCATGTTTCACATGCATACAATAGTGTTGGCAGCACCACAGCTCTGTATACTTTCAGTTTTGTGTCAAGTCTGATTCCACTTCGATCCCAGACACGAAACCACGTAGTCCGCCAAAAGCTGCACTAGCTTTGGCAATCCTGGCATTGACTTCATCATCAATGTGCACAGCTTTTGACATGTGCTCCCCAGGTACCAATTGCAATCTTTGCCCTTTCACTGAGATTTGTTTGTTTGATTTGAGGTTTAACCTCCCCATCAACACTGTGATAGTGGGCTCTTTCTAAGGCAAAGAGTCCATCTGGATCTACACTGTTTGCAAAGATAGTGGGTTGTTGTGTTCATAAGGATATTGTTTAAGTTCAAGGTTACAAAAGAATTTCTAACAAAAATATTATATAATGTTGGTAACAAACATTTTTACTTACTGCTGTGAGAGCTGGGGGTGCTGAATCAGCTTCTGAATGAAATCATCAAGGCCTTCTCTCCGCTGCTGAATGAACTCGGGATCAAGATTACCAAAGATCTTTTTTCCTGGAAGCCGAAGATTTGCCTCTGGATACAAACGTTTGACCTGAAACGGTTAAAGCCAAAATGATAAAAAAAATATATTATAACAAAAATACTGCACTGTAATTTAGTTGAAATTAATGTAGTATGCATACCACTACATTGCATGAGAAAATTGTCATTATCTCACAGGCAAACACACAGGCTCCTGTGAGACTGTGCATATGCACAGTCTCACCTGAGCCTTTGTGTTTGCACACATAATCTAGGAACCTGAAGGAAGCAGAACACACAAACTGTTTTACAACACTTAGCATTGGTACAAAGTGATGTCCATTTGAATTATCGATATATGTTCACAGACTAAAACTCATTCTCCTACACTTGGTGGTAGATTGTGTTTCTTACAAAATTTTATACTTTGTGTGTCAGGTTAAAGATACAACATCTGACCAGATCACGTTTATATGCAAAACAAAAGTAACATTTTGTTACTCATCGTAACCATATATCCATTTGCAATTAATATCAATATTATCAGATTTCAACAAAAAATTAGAACAATTTCTCTACCATTTTTTTTTTAAAATAGAATATTCAAATAATACAATGTCAGGCTTGTCTCGTTTGAATATTTTATGCATTACTTATATATAGTCAACCAGCTTTTCCACCATATTCAATAATGGCTGCATGCTTTCGTGGCAGTCACCTTCATTGTCTCCCTGTATGTTTGTGGCTGACAAGAGGGGATATCCAAATATTATTTTTCTTATTTCTGCACACATTTTTCTGTGCCTTTAGGACTTGCTGTAAATCTCCTAAAAATTTAACAAATTTGTTTCATGATCCAGCAAGAAGTCCAAAAGTGCAGACAGAATGACAAACAGTGTAGACCCTGATCTGGGTCTGCACTTTTTGTCCTGATTTGGGTCAGTCTGCACTGTTTGTTCAGGCCTAATCTGGCACAATTTTTAGGATCATTACAGTACAGAGACAAGCTTAAATTAAGACCACCTTTAATTTGTTTTTAAAATTATATTTAAAAGGTTTTACTTCTTTTTTTCATCCGACTATACCCAGTGTCCCCAACCACATTTGGGACTGTTAGACAGTGTTTACATCACCATGCTGAGCCCAGACATCTCCTTTTTTTAAATAGATTAGGATCTATAGTATACTGTTTTTCAGTCTGCTCTGAATCCATGGTAAATACTGAAATCATGCAACACAAATGGCCAAAAATCGGGGAAGAGTGTTGTAGCCTACTTATTTTGATAGGCAGACTAAGGCCACATGATCGGGAAAAGGAACACCTCCAATCATGAAACAAGAAAATGATCAGGAAAAGGCACACCTCCATAAATGAACTAATAAAATGATCAGGAAAAAGACAGAACTCCATAAATGAACCAATCAGTCTATATATATATTTAACTCATAATTATGTGACATAATAGAATCAAAAGTTTTGAGCTAAAAACATTCAAATTTTGATGCCGTTCCTCCATCCAGAAGAAGAAGTCCATTTCCAATTACAAATGACAGGTAGAGGTATTGAATCAGATTAAAATTAAATTTGTTGACTTTATATCTTATAAAAAGCATGCAATATGGAATATTTATAATAAACTGGCAGAAACAGTAATCATGCATGCAGAAAAAGTGGGTGGGGGTAAACCCGGTTGTCGCGTTGTATAATGCGGGATCACATATAAGGCGGTCAACCTTGATGGATCCCGACGACAGCGTTATAATGAGGCTACAGTGTATCAGGTTTGCTTTGCTTGTGGTAAGTTCAACAAAGATGTCTAGCTGTACCTTAGACCCAGAACAGATGCCGCATTTGGTGACATCGGACCTGGGTCGACCCTTCTTGCTAATGTTCCAAAGATGGGATGCTAGGCACTTTTTTCTTTCGGTTTTGGTTTTATGACCTTACAAAATTATTTCACTTACATAATTATATTTCCAGCTGATCGTCAATCTAAGGTGGGTGAAAATCAGAGTACCTTGGAGAAAAACCACCTGACCTTCAGTTGCAGAACTGAATGGCATCCCACATGTGATCCGAACAATGTTCAAACCCACAGCAGTGAGAGACCTAATGATTAAGAGACCAGGCAAGGCTCCTACCCACTAAGCCACGAAGGCCTGGCATGCTTGGCATATATGGGTTAATTAAACCATCTTAGCAATAAGACACCAATCATGACAATTGTTGTCTGCTTTGTCGTCTGCAGGTTACTTTAAAAGTCATTTTTTGCAAACAGTGTGGACACAGATCAGACTGCTCCTGTAGGAGCAGTCTGATCTGGGTCCACACTGTTTGCCTATATGAAAAAATATTTCTCAAAAGTTTGCAAGAAGATTCAGCAGAGGACATTACAAGCAGACGACATTTTCAGATGTAGTTTTTCTTGGCATCTGGATTAAATGGCTAAGTCACCACTGTCATGGTTGGTTCCTTTACCAATTCAGGTAAACTGCATGCTGGTCTTACATAAGAAGTTTCTTTTAAATCCATGTCTTGAATTAATGATATTAAGCCAAGGCACTCATTAGCTCAGCATTAATTCTAAACTGGCAGAAAAGCAATATCACAAACTATATATAACAAAGTTAAGACATGAAAAATATCAGTTTCATGACAAGCCGGAAAATGAAGATTAAGTGAATCAGAACTACCAGTATGTATCCTGAAATATGTCTTGTTCTTTAAACTCTGTTCACATGTGAGACCCCAAGTTCTGCAACGGAAGGTCAGGTGTTGTTTCTCCGGGTACTCCAGTTTTCCCCTACCTCTGATATAAAATATCGGCTGAAAATAAGTTAAATATTGTTGAAAAGGCCCCCCCACACACACACACACCACATGAAAAAACTATGTTTCACTATAACACAGTTTTGAAATAGAAGGTTTAAAGCTGGATCTAAAAAATGTTTAGCCCCCACCCATCGGGGCTTGAAGAAATAGATGGGCTGCATGATGCTTCCACGCAGAGCTGAAACCAATCGCAAACGAGTACAGGTAAACAGCTTAGAGGATCTAAGCCTGCCCAGGCAATGCGGTGCGTGTCGGCCCGTCCATGCTTATAAACCGTTTTAGTTTCATTGGGCGGCAGGGCTTGAGATGTTATTTCATCTCAATGTTGGGTAAAAGTCCCACAAAATTGGAAGCAACGTCTCCAAAATGACCTTTTCAGTGTTGACGGGGACGTTAAACTTCAAATCAAACAAACAAAACAAAATGACCACAAATCACGCCGTACAACCGGCTGTTGCGAAGACAGATTATTGCCTCGAAGACAGATCAAAGTTACGCTGACCAAGAAAGGGTGGTTGAAGATTTTTTGTTTGTATAAATCGAGAAGGCAATCTGTTGACTTTTGCTGCTAATGCAGACGATTCTGAATGCCTGGAGATACCTCAACAACACCCTGGTTATATTACATCCACATATTCACACAGCAACTACAATTATTTAGCAACAATTCTGCCAAATTAGACCGCTGTGCAGTCTAATTTGGCAGAATTGTTGCAACATAATTGTAGTTGTTGTGTGAACAAGTGGATGTAATATACCTTGTTCCTCAGACAAACAGTTGAAGCCGCAAACAAAACTTTAATGCATTTTTCAACGAGCTGGCAACACCTTATCTGGGCTTGAAATATAGCCAGAGTATTGTTGCATTATCTCCAGGCATCCAGTATCTTTTCCATTAGCAGCAAAAGTCAAAGATTTCCTTCTCGAGTTTTAGAAACAAAAAACCTCACCCACCCTTTCTTGGTCAGCTTTACTTTGATCTGTCTTCGAGGCAGTAATCTGTCTTGTAAACAGCCGGTTGTACGGTGTGCAAATGGTCAGTCTATACAGTATTGTTTAGTGTTAAACTGACACGGTTTCTGCAAATTTGACCCAACAATGTCATAAAGAGGTTTTTGTTTATTTGAACTGATGTCCAAACTCCCCATCAACACTAGGTCATTTTGGAGATATTTGCTCCAATTTTGTGGGACTTCTACCCGGCATTGAAATTCTCTACCGTTAAATGAACATGCATGGAGGGTCCGACTTGGACCACTTTGCCTGTACAGGCTTAGACCTTCTAAGCACTTTATTTCAGCTCTGCGTGGAAGCACCAAGCAGCCCAATCTATTTCTCCAAGCCTCCATGGGTGATCCATTATAAAGAGGTATCAATATGTGTTTCATAAGAAAGATGTCATTTTAGGGGCATAATCATGGGCATATTAATGAAACCCTGTTTTCAAGAAAAATACAGGTGAAATTACTGAAGTAAGACCACCTTTGGGATGGTTCAAAAGTGGTCTTTAAGACCACAATTGAAAGATCCCAAAGATTGTCTCTTACTAGAAGATACTGGATGAAGAAAACACAAAGAAAGAAGAACTGAAACCATTTTACCCTTTTCTTGCTGAAAATTCAGTTTAGCCACACCCATTAATGACTTTGAACCAATCAGATTACTTGATGTAATTTATTCCTACAAATTCATAAATTGAATGTCAAACAGTGTAGATCCTGATCAGATGGCTCCGAAGCCATCTGATCTGGATCTACACTGTTTGCAAAGAAAAGGGTTGTCCTGAACAGCAGGATAAGATTTTTTTTTTGTTTGATTTGAGGTTTAACGGCCCCATCAACACTATTTAGGTCATTTTGGAGACGTTGCCTCCAATTTTGTGGGACTTCTACCCGACATTCAGATGAAATGACATCTCAATCACTGCTGCCCAATCAAACCAATAGGGTTTATAAGCATGGACGGGCCGACTCCCAGCAATTTTCCTGGGCAGGCTTAGACGTTCTAAGTGGATTACCAGTACTCATGTGCGGTCATTGTCAGCTCTGCATGAAAGCATCATGCAGCCCAATCTATTTCTCCGAGCCCCTATGGGCGGGGGCGGCAGGATAAGAGGGTCATGATGGTCCTGGATCACTCACTTTATCCACACTGTAGAAATGAAATGGTAGGTAATATAGTAAGATGTCTTGTCAGAAGGAACATACATGCCAAATATTAAGGCTCTATCTCAAATGGTTCAAAAGTTATCATTAAGTATGTCACAGGCCAAGCTCACAGGTAAGAATTTTATGCATGAGTGGGAAGACCTTGTCACATGAAACCTACATGCCAAATATGAAGGCTTTATCTTAAATGGTTCGAAAGTTATGACAAAAAGGTCAAGGTCACAGGTCAAAAGTACTGAATGGGTGGGAAGCCCTTGTCACAAGGAAGCTACATGCGAAATATGTAGGCTCTTTCTGAAATGGTTCAAAAGTTATGGCATAGTAGGTCAAAGGTCAAGGTCAGAGGTCAAAATTTTTTGTATGGGCGGAGGCCTTTGTCAGAAGTAACATACATGCTAAATATGAAGGCTCTATCTCTAAAGATTCAAAAGTTATGATAAAGTAGGTCAAAGGTCAAGGTCACAGGTCAAAGTTTTGGTACGAGTGGGAAGCCCTTGTCACAAGGAACCTACATCCCAAATATGAAGGCTCTATCTCAAATGGTTTAAAAGCTACAACAAAGAAGACCAAAGGTCAAGGTCACAGGGCAAATATGAACCCTCTATGTCAAATGGTTCAAAAGTTATGATAAAGTAGGTCACAGGTCAATACTTTTGTGTGGATGGGAAGCCCGTATCACAAGGAACATACATGCCAAATATGAAGGCTCTGTCTCAAATGGTTCAAAAGTTATGTCCAAGTAGGTCAAGGGTCAAAGTCACAGGTCAAATAAATTTTATTGGTGGAAAGCCCTTGTCACAAGGAACATACATGCCAAAAAAGAAGGCTCTATCTCAAATGGTTCAAAGGTTATGATTAAGTAGGTCACAGGTCAAAATTCTTTGCATGAGTGGGAAAACCTTGTCACAAGTTTGTTTTGTTTTGTTTGATTTGAGGTTTAACATACCCATCAACACTGTATAGGTCAATTTAGGGATGTTTCTTCCAATTTTGTGGGACCTCTCTCTGACAATGAGGTGAATTGACATCTCAAGCCCTGCCGCCCAATGAAACCATAAAGGTTTATAAGCATGGCCGGTCTGACTTGCACCGCTTTGCCTGGGCAGCCTTAGATCCTCTAAGTGGTTTACCAGTACTGGTGTGCAGTCTGTTTCAGCTCTGCATGGAAGCACCTTGCAGCCCATCTATTTCTTCAAGCCCCACCTTGTCACAAGGAACCTACATGCCAAAATATGAAGGATCTATCTTAAATGGTTCAAAAGTTATAACAAAAAAGGTCAAAGGTCATGTTCTCAGGTCAAACTTTTTTTATAGGTAGGAAGCCCTTGTACAAAGAATAGGGTTGGGTAGCGCCTTTGAAAAACGTATCGTGATATATCGCGATATAAGGGGGTATATCGCGATATGCATCACGATATATCGCAACTATTTACAAGTTTGAAAAAATGAACTTCAATGTGTAGTTCCCATCTACTTATTGAGTACTTGACTATTACTGGTACTATTAAACTGTAAATGAATGGCTAAAATCTATTAAACATACAAAAAGAACAGTGTTTGTCTTTTATTCTGCTTCCAATGAATAGAAATGTGACAATATCAGAGAATCAGTGGTGCTGAAGTGACTACAGAAGATGACTCAGCTGACTAGAATTTGGCAATGAGTAATAAATTGAATACCAAATCAGCCACAGGACTTGAAATGTTGTAATGTGACTGGAGAAATATTGCAAAATTTTAAATATACAATACATTGACAATATGATATTAAAGAGACCCAGAGACTATTGACTACTAGTGACTAGAGTTTCAAATTATATTGTGGCCACATGGCACAAGACTAGAAATGCTGTAAAGTGAGAGTTAGATATCTGATGGTTCATAATTATGATCATACCCTTAAACTGGTGTCATGTCGCACATGTCGCAGTGGCGACATACTGTATACCCACAACCTTAGTCGAGTCCGACTTCCATTTTTTAAGCCCAAAATGCCTCCACATGTCCGATTTCGCCTTTGCATTTTTTACACTGTTTGATGATTTATAACGGTTCAATTATGACATTATTGTTAATCCCTGTCATATAATTGCCCCCCTGCGGTGCGTGTCGATAAGGTGTGAAAATATGGTCAAGTTATGTCTCTAATTTCCGTTTATTCCCCAATCATAAAATTTAATCCGCAATCAATGTGAAAATTATTTAATTGCTCCTAAGACGAGTAGCTACGACTATTCTACTATCTCGTGAATGGTTATGTTTTGGCGCCAAATAACAGACACTTGGCGAGAAAAGTTGAACGCTTTAATTTGTGTTAACCCATCTGTATGCTGTTGTTGGTTATTGACACGGAGCTTATGGAAAGCGCTGTTTTCCACAACCGTTTTGCTATCGAGCATTTTTTTTACCGTTTCCAAACATTTTTTTATGAAAGAGATACACCCCATTAGGATAAAACAATAGACACGTGTGGGATTGCTGGGGTCCGATGACGTCATTTACCGATCCCGTGCAGAAAAAAAACTGTAGCGGTGGTTTGTGGGCGGCGGTTTGGATGCCGGAAAACTTTGATGTTCGCATTGAACAAGCAATGTTTATTTCGTTTCAAATCAGAGTTTTAGGAATAAAACTCACAAAATCGGGCTTGCTAGAAATGGAGATTGTTATATTACTCAGGTGTAAGCAAAATTGAGTGGACAATTAAACGTCATTTATGTCGGGAATCTGAAACAAGAGGACCAAGCTAGCTTGGTCCTGTATCGCTCACCTGAGCTGACAGATTCAAAGTTTAAGGAAGTGCCAACCTTTACTGAAGGCTTTATGGGAGGACATGTTGATGACAGGGTATGCATTTTCTGAAAATCAAGTAGAATTTAACTCTATGATAAACAGGCTGACCTCACCGGTTTTCAAACTCATTCAAGCTTTTATTCCTGACTTGCTAAGAAGATCCTATCTAAACTGAAGTGGCTATGGTGATGACAAGTTCAAAAACAAGAGTTTTCAAACTCCTCCAAGCTTTCTGCCTGACTTCCTTGTTTGTAAGTTTCATGAAGATCCGTTCAAAACTAAAGGGGCAGCAGTGATAACAATGTTGAAAATAGGCATTTTCAGCAATCAAAGGCACGTCACTCTATGATAAATGTGCCAATTTGGCCAGTATTCGAACTCACCTGAGGTTTTATTCCCAGCCACCTTACATGTAAGTTTCAGAAAGATCCGATCAGACTTGGCCAGTATTCAAACTCATCCAAGATTTTATTCCCAGCCACCTCACATATAAGTTTCAGAAAGATCCGATCAAAACTGAAGGGGCTACGGTGATCACAAGGTCAAAATTTGGCACTTTTAGCAATCAAAGGGATGTTACTCTAAAATAAATGAGCCGACTTGGCCAGTTTTCGAACTCATCTGAGGTTTCATCCCCAGCCACCTTACATATAAGTTTCAGAAAAATTCGATCAAAACTGAAGGGGCTACAGTAATGACAAGGTCAAAAATCAACATTTTCAGCCATCAAAGGGACAGAACTCTACGATAAATGGGCTGACTTGGCCTGTTTTCGAACTCATCCAAGATTTTATCCCCAGCCACCTTACATACAAGATTCAGAAAGATCCAATCAAAACTGAAGGGGCTATGGTGATGACAAGGTCAAAAATCGGCATTTTCAGCAATCAAAGGGACGTAAATCAATGATAAATGGGCCAACTTGGCCGGTATTCAAACTCATCCTAGGTTTTATCTCCAGTCACCTTACATATAGGTTTCAGAAAGATTCGATCAAAACTGAAGGGGCTAAGGTGATTACAAGGTAAAGAATCGACATTTTCAGCCATCAAAGGGACATAACTATATAGTTAATGGGGCAACTTGGCCGGTTTTCGAACTCATCCGAGGTTTTATCCCCAGCCACCTTACATATAAGTTTCAGAAAGATCCGATCAAAACTGAAGGGGCTACAGTGTGGACAAGGTCAAAAATCAACATTTTCAGCAATCAAAGGGACCTAACTCTATGATAAATAGGCCACCTTTGCCGGTATGCGAACTCATCCGAGGCTTTATCCCCAGCCACCTTGCATATAAGTTTCAGAAAGATACGATCAAAGCTGAAAGGGCTACGGTGATGACAAGGTCAAAAATCGGCATTTTCAGCAATCAAAGGGTCGTTACTCTGTGATAAATGGACCAACTTGGCTGGTTTTCGAACTCATCCAAGATTTTATCCCCAGCCACTTTACATATAAGTTTCAGAAAGATTCGATCAAAACTGAAAGGGCTACAGTGATGACAAGGTCAAAAATCAGCATTTTCAGCAATCAAAGGGACGTTACTCTATGATAAAAGGGCCGACTTGGTCGGTTTTCGAACTCATCCGAGATTTTATCCACAGCCACCTTACATATAAGTTTCAGAAAGATACGATCAAAACTGAAGGGGCTACGGTGATGACAAGGTCAAAAATCGGCATTTTCAGCAATCAAAGGGACGTAACTCTATGATAAATCGGCGGACTTGGCCAGTTTTCGAACTCATCCGAGGTTTTATCCCCAGCCACATTACATATAAGTTTCAGAAAGATCCGATCAAAACTGAAGGGGCTACGGTGATGACAAGGTCGAAAATGGGCATTTTCAGCAATCAAAGGGACGTAACTCTATGATAAATGGGCCGACTTGGCCGGTTTTCGAACTCATCCGAGTTTTTATCCCCAGTCACCTTACATATAAGTTTCAGAAAGATCCGATCAAAACTGAAGGCGCTACGGTGATGACAAGCATTTTCCCATAGTAAGTCTATGGGACCTTGTGGTTGCCATAGGAACCAAAGTTTTAGAGCGATTTCAAAAAAAAGTTTATGTCATCAATGCCCCACCAGAGGCATGCTACAGATGAGAAATGATTGAGATCAGCCTGCAGGATACAGAGATATAGCTGCTCAAAAGTGTGGACGGACGGACGGACGACGGACGACGGAGGACCCACTATACTATAAGCTCCCCTGGAGCCTTCGGCCCAGGTGAGCTAAAAATCAACATTTTCAGCCATCAAAGGGACAGAACTCTATGATAAATGGGCTGACTTGGCCTGTTTTCGAACTCATTCAAGATTTTATCCCCAGCCACCTTACATATAAGTTTCAGAAAGATCCGATAAAAACTGAAGTGGCTATGGTGATGACAAGGTCAAAAATCGGCATTTTCAGCAATCAAAGGGACGTAAATCAATGATAAATGGGCCAACTTGGCCGGTATTCAAACTCATCCTAGGTTTTATCTCCGGTCACCTTACATGTAGGTTTCAGAAAGATTCGATCAAAACTGAAGGGGCTACGGTGATGACAAGGTAAAAAATCGACATTTTCAGCCATCAAAGGGACATAACTACATAGTTAATGGGGCAACTTGGCCGGTTTTCGAATGCATCCGAGGTTTTATCCACAGCCACCTTACATATAAGTTTCAGAAAGATCCGATCAAAACTGAAGGGGCTACAGTGTTGACAAGGTCAAAAATCAACATTTTCAGCAATCAAAGGGATCTAACTCTATGATAAATAGGCCACCTTTGCCGGTATGTGAACTCATCCGAGGCTTTATCCCCAGCCACCTTGCATATTAGTTTCAGAAAGATCCGATCAAAACTCAAAGGGCTACGGTGATGACAAGATCAAAAATCGGCATTTTCAGCAATCAAAGGGACGTTACTCTGTGATAAATGGACCAACTTGGCTGGTTTTTGAACTCATCCGAGATTTTATCCCCAGCCACTTTACATATAAGTTTCAGAAAGATTCGATCAAAACTGAAAGGGCTACAGTGATGACAAGGTCAAAAATCAGCAATTTCAGCAATCAAAGGGACGTTACTCTACGATTAAAGGGCCGACTTGGTTGGTTTTCGAACTCATCCGAGATTTTATCCACGTCCACCTTACATATAAGTTTCAGAAAGATCCGATCAAAACTGAAGGGGCTACGGTGATGACAAGGTCAAAAATCGGCATTTTCAGCAATCAAAGGGACGTAACTCTATGATAAACCAGCGGACTAGGCCGGTTTTCAAACTCATCCGAGGTTTTATCCCCAGCCACATAACATATAAGTTTCAGAAAGATCCGATCAAAACTGAAGGGGCTACGGTGATGACAAGGTCGAAAATGGGCATTTTCAGCAATCAAAGGGACGTAACTCTACGATAAATGGGCCGACTTGGCCGGTTTTCGAACTCATCCAAGTTTTTATCCCCAGTCACCTTACATATAAGTTTCAGAAAGATCCGATCAAAACTGAAGGCACTACGGTGATGACAAGCATTTTCCCATAGTAAGTCTATGGGACCTTGTGGTTGCCATAGGAACCAAAGTTTTAGAGCGATTTCAAAAAAAAGTTTATGTCATCAATGCCCCACCAGAGGCATACTACAGGTGAGAAATGATTGAGATCAGCCTGCAGGATACAGAGATATAGCTGCTCAAAAGTGTGGACGGACGGACGACAGACGGACGACGGACGACGGACGACGGACGACCCACTATACTATAAGCTCCCCTGGAGCCTTCGGCCCAGGTGAGCTAAAAAACTGAAAATGAAAGTAGCCAAAAATCCCGGAAGAAGGTTCCGGAAAATACCGGACTTTACCGAGGGTACCGGTATGGTCAAGTATGTATCGCGATACGTACCGCGGGAGTTTCGAACCGTGATTCACTGGTATACCGGTAATATCGCACAACACTAACAAAGAACCTACGTGCCAAATGTGAAGGCTCTATCTCAAATGGTTCAAAAGTTATGATAAAGTATGTCAAAGGTCAAGGTCACAGGCCCAAATGTTTGTATGGGCGGGGAGACCTTGTCACAAGGAAAATACATACCAAATATGAATCCTCTATCTCAAACGGTTCAAAAGTTATACTAAAGTAGGTCACAGGTCAAGGTCAAAATATTTTTGTATAAGTGGGAAGCCTTTGTCACAAGGAACCTACACACCAAATGTGAAGGCTCTATCTCAAATGGTTCAAAAGTTATGGCAAAGTAGGTCAAAGGTCAAGGTCACAGGTCAAAATGTTTGTATGGGTGAGAAGAGCTTGTCACAAAGAACATACATACAAAATATGAAGCCTCTATCTCAATTGGTTCAAAAGTTATTCTTATGTAGGTCGCAGGTCAAGGTAAAAATATTTTTTAATGAGTGGGAAGCCCTTGTCACAAGGAACCTACATCCCAAAAATGAAGGCTCTAATATGAAGGCTCTATCTCAAATAGTTAAAAAGATATGTCAAAGTAGGGGAAAGGTCAAGAACACAGGTCAAAATTGTTTGTATGAATAGGAAGCCCTTGTCACAAGGAACCTACATGCCAAATATGAAGGCTCTATCTCAAATGGTTCAAAAGTTATGATAAAGTAAGTCACATGTCAAGGTCAAGGTCATTTTTGTATGAATAGGAAGCCCATGTCACAAGCAGCCTCCATGCTAAATATGAAGGCTCTTCAATAGTTATGACAAAGTAGGTCAAATGTCAAGGTCATAGGTCAAAATGTTTGTATGGGTGGGAAGACCTTGCCACAAGAAACATACATGCCAAATATGAGTGCTCTATCTCAAATGGTTCAAAAGCTACAATAAAGTAGGTCACATGTCAAGGTCAACATCACAGGTCATTTTGTATGAATTGAAATTCCTTGTCACAAGGACCATATGGATGGGAAGATCTTGTCACAAGGAACATGCATGCCAAATATGAAGGCCCTATCTCAAATGGTTGAAAAGTTATGATAAAGTTAGTCACAGGTCAAGGTCAAAGATACAGGTCAATTTTTTTTTATGAGTGGGAAACCCTTGTCACAAGGAACCTACATGCCAAATATACTCCATCTCTAATGGTTCAAAAGTTATGACAAAATGACCTACTGATCTACTTTTTGATTCAACATCACCCAGATACTGTCAAGATGATCATTCTGAGCAATGTTTATGATGATTGGACCATAACTGTGGCCTCTAGAGTGTTCACAAGGCTTTTCTATTATTTGACCTACTGACATACTTTTTGACCCGACATGACCCATATTCGAACTTGAACTAGAATTTGTTTTCCTACAAAAACACAGATGTCTCCCCCATTTTTGACCTCTAAGTATAACCTTGACATTGGAGGTATTGAGCTGGGTCTTGTGTGCAACACATCGTCTAATGAAGATAAACATTTCTGCAAAGTAACTTTAAAAATGTTCATAGAAAAATAAAAAAGTTATTGGCCATACACAAAAAAGCCCTTTTTTACCTTTGACCTCTATGTATGGCCTTGACCTTTGAGGTACAACACATCGTCTGATGATGGTTAATATTTCTGCCAAGTAATTTCATAATCCATCAAAGAATAAGGAAGTTATTGACTGTCCCTTTTTTTACCTTTGACCTCTAGGTATGACCTTGACATTGGAGGTATATGGACCTTGGTCTTGCATATGACTCATGGTCTAATGACGGTTAACATTTCTGCATGGTTACTTTATAAAGTCCATCCAGAAATAAAAAAGTTATTGACTGGACACAAAAAAAAAAAAAATTTTTACCTCTGACCTCTTAGTATGACCTTGATCTTGGAGATACCGACCTGGATCTAGCGTGCACCACATCGTCTAATGATGGTTAACATTTCTGCCAAGTAATTTAACAATCTATCCAGGAATAAGAAAGTTATTGACTGAACACTAAACAAGAGGCCCATGGGCCACAATGCTCACCAGAACTCAGGCGGACACTGCCCACTGGCAGCCATGTATGGTTTCAGGTTTTAATTTATTGATTATAAAGTCTCCCAAACAAACCCCCATTTCAAAATGAGCACCCATGTGGACTCTGTATCTGAAATATTAGGCCTTTTATGAGGAGGAAGGATGAGACATGGACCCAACAGAGCTCTGAATGGTATCACTGAATCCATCTTATCATAAGGCACATGAATATATATGGTTTAGGGGTTGGGATGTGTACTGTTCCTGAGATATAAGGCCTTTTAAGCTGCGAAGGGGTTGGAGCATAGCCCTGGCAGACCCCAGGAAAGCCAAGATTGTTGTCGCTGAATGTGTCTTATAATAAGGACCAAGAAAATATATTGTTTAGGGGTGGGGATATGAACAGTTTCCAAGATATGAGGCCCTCTTATGAAATGATGAGGAGAGGAATGGCCCCTGTGGACTGAATGTGTCTAATCATAAGAAACAAGAATATATATGATTATGAGGTGGGGATCTTAATGGTGTCTGAGATATATGGCCTTTTATGAAGTAAAGGCGTGGGCCATGGCATCAGCATGTTGCCCTAGCACATAGAAGCATTGATGTGAGTGAATGAGTCTTATTATAGGGAACACAAATATACATATTTTAGGGGTGGGAATCTGAACAGTTTCTGAGATATAATGCATTTTATGAAGTGGAAGGGTGGGGCATAGCCCCAGCACACCCCTAGGTTGGTATCACTGAATGCGTCTCATCATAAGGAACAAGAATATATATAGTTTAGGGTTGGGGGTTCTGAATGGTTTCCGAGATATTGAGCCTTTTACGAAGTAGAGGGGGTTGGGCATGGCCCGGACACATCCCAGAGGACCCCCATGTTGGTTTCAATGAATGCGTCTTATCATATGAAACAAGAATATATATGGTTTTGGGATGGGGATCTGAATGGTTTCTGAGACGTATCACCTTTTATGAAGTGGAAGGGTGGGGAACAGCCCCAGTGCGGCCCGGGAGACCCTTAGATTGGTATCACTGAATGCGTCTTATCATACGGAACAAGAATTTATATGCTTTAGGGGTGGGGATCTGAGCGGTTTCTGAGATATTGGGTGGGCTTTTACTAAGTGCAGGGGGTGGGGCATAGCCCTGGCACATCCTAGGGGACCCCCAGATTGGTGTCACTGAATGCGTCTTTTCATAAGAAACAAGAATATACATGGTTTTGGGGTGGGGATCTGAAGGGTTTCCGAGATATATCATCTTTTATGAAGTGGAAGGTTGGGGCATAGCCCTGGTGCGGCCTGGGAGATCCTTAGGTTGATATCACTGAATGCATCTTAACATAAGGAACAAGAATTTATATGGTTTAGGGGTGGGGATCTGAACGGTTTCTGAGATATTGGGCCTTTTATGAAGTGGAGGGGTCGGGCATAGCCCCCGTGCGGCAAGGGAGACCCTAAGGTTGGTATCACTGAATGCGTCTTGTCATAAGGAACAAGAATTTAAATGGTTTAGGGGTGGGGATCTGAACGGTTTTTGAGATATTCAGCCTTTTACGAAGTGGAGGGGGTAGGGCATAAGCCCCGCCACATCCTAGGGGACCCTCAGATTGGTGTCACTGTATGCGTCTTATCATAAGAAACAAGAATATATATAGTTTAGGGGTGGGGATCTGAATGGTTTCTGAGATATATGGCATTTATGAAGTGAAAGGGTGGGGCATGGCCCCAGCGCACCCCAGAGAGACCCCAATGTTGGTATCACTGAATGTGTCTTATCATAAGGACCAAGAATATATATGGTTTAGGGGTGGGGATCTCAATGGTTTCTGAGATAAATGGCATTTTATGAAGTGGAGGGGGTGGGGCATGTCCCCGGCACATCCCGGGGGACCCCAAGGTTGGTGTCACTTAATGCATCTTAGCATAAGGAACAAGAATATATATAGTTTAGGGGTGGGGATCTGAATGGTTTCTGAGATAAATGGCATTTTATGAAATAGAGGGGGCAGGGCATGTCCCCGGCACATCCTGGGGGACCCCCAGGTTGGTGTCACTTAATGCATCTTATCATAAGGAACAAGAATATATATGGTTTAGGGGTTGGGATCTGTAAGGTTTCTGAGATATAAGGCATTTTATGAAGTGGAGGGGGCAGGGCATGGCCCCGGCACAACCTAGGGGACCCCCAGGTTGACATAAAAGCATATGGCTGAGAGAAGTTTACTCAAGGAACATGTTTATGTAAGTTTTGTAAAAATATCTGCAATGACTTGGCAGTAAATGCCATTTTTCAGTTTTCCCCATTATAAGTCAATGGAAACTCTAAGTTGCCATAGCAACAAAACTAAAAGGCCAAATTTCATAAAAAAACACAAAACCTGTAAAGGCAAATATGGTGAATATTTTCATAAAGTCTCAGCCTCCTAGAGCATATGGTTTCTGAGGAGATGATTCTTTAAGTATTTTTTGTCTATTTTTTGCATTTTGGTTTCCATGGCAACTAATAAAAATGAGCAGAAGGCTTAAAATCATACAGCAGATAGTAGATTGCCTATGGAACATTTCTATGAAAGTTTTCTCAAAATATCTGCAGAGGCTTGGCAGTAAATGCCATTTTTCAATTTTCCCCATTATAAGTCTATGGAAATTCTAAGTTGCCATAGCAACCAAACTAATGAGCCGAATTTCATAAAAACACAAACTTTCAATCCCCCAACCCAAGGATGCTACAGATGAAATTTGGGCCCAATGGGCCTAGCGGGTTCAGAGGAGATGCTGTTTAAAAGTGTTGACGTCACACGACGACGACGACGACGCAGACGCCGACGGACAACTTCCTATCCTATAAGCTCCCCCGGAGCCTTCGGCTCTGGTGAGCTAAAAAGTGTTTGTCCTTTGACCTCTTAGTATGTCCTTGACATTTGAGGTACCAACTTGGGTCATGCACGCAACACATCGTCTCATGGTGGTTAACATTTCTGCCAAGTAATTCAAAATCCATCTAAAAATAAGAAAGTTATTGACAGAACCAAAAAAGGCCCCTTTTTACCTTTAACCTCTATGTATGACCTTGACCTTTCAGGTACCAAACTGGGTCATGTGTGCAACACATCATCTCATGGTGGTTAACATTTCTGCCAAGCAATTTCAAAATCCATCTAAAAATAAGAAAGTTATTGACCAAACACGAAAAAAGGCCCCTTTTTTTACCTTTGACCTCTATGTATGACCTTGACATTTGAGGTACCAAACTGAATCATGCATGTTACACATCATCTCATGATAGTTAACATTTTTGCCAAGTAACTTCAAATTCTATCTAAAAATAAGCAAGTTATTGACAAAACCAAAAAAAAGGGCCCCTTTTTTACCTTTGACCTCTAAGTATGACCTTGACCTTTGAGGTACCAACCTGAGTCATGCACGCAACACATTGGCTTATATTGGTTAACATTTCTGCCAAGTGATTTCAAAATCCATCTCAAAATAAGAAAGTTATTGACCTAACACGAAAAAAAGGCCCCTTTTTTACCTTTGACCTCTATGTATGACCTTGACCTTCGAGGTACCGACCTGCCTCATGCGCACCACACATCGTCTCATGGTTATTAATATTTCTGCCAAGTAATTTTAAAATCCATCTCAAAATAAGAAAGTTATTGACCGGACACGATTTGCCCATACATATAAACATACCAACAAACTTCCAAGGGAGATAATTAAAAAAGTATAAATGTGAGAGTTATAGTTCTTGCGCACTGCACGTTGTCTAATGCTGATTAATATTTATATGAAGTTTCGTGAAGATAGCTCGAACGGTTTTCAAGTTATAGAACGGACACGAATGTGTGACAGACGGACAGATGGACAGACAGACGGACGGACAGACGCCCGGGGGAAAAACAATATGTCTCTCCGAAAAAAAAATTTGGGGGCAGACATAAATATTGTCAAGATGATTATAATTTATTATGACTAAGTTTGATGATGATTGGACCAAAACTGTGGCCTCGTGTTCACAAGGTTTTTCTATGATTTGACTTACTGACCCACTTGGTGATCCGACATGACCCATATTCGAACGTGACCGAGATATTGTCAAGATGATCATTCTCAGTAAGTTTTATGATGATTGGACCAAAACTGTGGCCTCTCGAGTGTTCACAATGTTTTTCTATGATTTGATCTGCTGACTGAGGATATATGGAACAGCATCAAGACCGGTCTGCTCAAGACAACTGAAGAGGTGTGTGGCACAACTCGGCCCCACCGCTGGCGTCCCGAAACCTGGTGGTGGAATGAGGATGTTAATAAGGTCATAGCAGCCAAGCGGCAAGCCTTTAAAGCTTGGAAGACTGGTAAGGGCACCCGTGCATCATATCTTGCGGCCAAACGCATAGCCAGACGTGCGGTGCACCATGCTCGCCAAGAAGCTGAGAAGGAGATCTACAAGAATATTGACCCTAAGTCCTCAGAAGTATACCGCCTTGCTAACCAGATGAGAAGAGAGAATGCCGAGGTTGTAGGTGACAAACCAGTAAAGAATGATGCAGGGGAGATGTCAATGAGTGATGACTCAAAGCAGAGGGCCTGGTTAGAACACTACCAAAGGCTACTCAATGTTGAGTTCGACTGGGACCCAGACCACCTGTCTGATGAACCACCAGTGGAAGGGCCACCCATCCCAATCACTATTGATATGGTTAAGAAGGCTATCTCTCAGATGAAGACTGGCAAAGCACCTGGTCCCTCTGGCATAGTGGTGGAGATGATAAGAGCTGCAGGTGATGCGGGTGCCTCGATGATCCGTGACCTTGCAGCTGCAATCATCCGTGATGGGAAGGTACCCTCTGACTGGGAACAGAGTTTCATTGTCTGTCTCTACAAGGGCAAGGGCGATGCATTGGAACGGGGCAACTACCGTGGTCTCAAGCTGACAGAACAGGTCATGAAAGTCCTGGAGAGGATTGTGGATGGCCTCATTAGGCAGTTGGTGTCCATCGACGATTCCCAGTTTGGCTTCGTCCCAGGAAGAGGCACAACAGATGCAATTTTTGTTGTCCGACAGCTGCAAGAGAAGTATCTGGCGGCCAACAAGAGACTCTACATGGCTTTTGTAGACCTGGAGAAGGCATTTGATCGAGTGCCTCGGAAAGTCATCTGGTGGGCACTAAGAAAACTTGGAGTGGACGAGTGGATTGTGAAACTGGTCCAAGGGATGTACGCAAATGCTCGGAGCCGTGTCCGCGTCAGTGATGGTTACAGTGAAGAATTCGAGGTGAAGGTGGGTGTTCATCAAGGCTCTGTTCTCAGCCCACTGCTTTTCATCATTGTGCTTGAAGCCTTGTCATGCGAGTTCCGCTCTGGAGTCCCCTGGGAGGACCTGTATGCTGATGACCTTGTCATCATAGCTGAATCCCTTGAGGAATGTGTCAGGAGGCTCTTAACTTGGAAAGAGGCAATGGAGGCGAAAGGGCTGAGAGTGAATGCAGGAAAGACAAAGATCATGATCTGTGGTACAGGTCTGGACCTCTTGCAGAGTACAGGCCAGTTCCCATGCGCTGTATGTCGCACTGGAGTTGGCAGCAACAGTATCTTTTGTAATGGCTGCAAGTTCTGGGTGCACAAGAAATGCAGTGGGCTCAAACGCTTGATAGAGGACCCTGAGTACAGGTGTACACGGTGCCAAGGAACTGCACGCCCCTTAGATGGCAGACCACAGAGGGAAGTTCAAGTCGGATCAGACAAGCTGGAGGTTGTAGCTTCCTTCTGCTACCTAGGTGATATGCTCTCTGCAGGGGGTGGTTGCGACCTTTCAACTACATCACGTGTGAAAACAGCCTGGAAGAAATTCAAGGAGTTGCTACCAGTTCTCTCTTCCCGCCACCTCTCGTTCAAGACACGTGGCCGTGTGTATAGCTCTTGTGTGCGGAGCGCAATGCTCCATGCCAGTGAGACATGGCCATTGACAAAGCCAAACCTCCAACGTCTGCAGCGAAATGACAGGGCAATGATCAGACAGATCTGCAATGTCAAGCCACAGGACACTGTCACCATCAGGTCCAGTGAGTTACTGGAGCGTCTTGGCATTGAGGACCTGGACCTCATCCTGAAAGAGAGAAGACTTCGCTGGTATGGACATGTGGAACGCTCCAACGGTGCAATCAAGACTGCCTGTGACATACAGGTAAGTGGAAAGCGGGGGCCAGGAAGGCCCAAGATGACCTGGAAGCAGCTAACAGAAAGAGATTGCAGAGAATGGAAGCTCTCTGCTATCGATCCTCATGATAGACAAGCCTGGAGATCTGGTGTAAGATCTGCCATGCGTGCAGCAAGCCAGCTACCTGGAAGGGGGCCCACTTATGTGGACGTTGCCCCTGTACCTGCACGTTAATCAAAAATCCGTTGATGATGATGATGATGACCTACTTTTTGACCAGACATGACCCATATTCGAACCTGACCCAGATATTGTCAAGATGATCATTCTGATGATGATCAGACCAAAACTGTGGCCTCTAGTGTGTTCACAAGGTTTTCAATGATTTGACCTACTGACCTACTTTCGAACATGACCAAGATATTGTCAAGATGATCATTCTAAGCAAATTTGATGATGATCAGCTGGTAAACAGCTTAGAAAGACTATGCCTGCCCAGGCAAAGTGGTATGAGTCAGATTGTCCAATGCATATAAGTCTTCTGGTTTCATTGAGCGGCAGAGCTTGAGATGTCATTTCATCTCAATGTCTGATAAAAGTCCCACAAAATTAGAAGCAACGTCTCCAAAATGATCTAAATAGTGTTGACGGGGATGTTAAACCCCAATTCAAACAAACAAACTGACCTACTTTTTAGCCAAATATGACCCATATTCAAACTCGACCGAGATATTGTCAAGATCAACATTCTGAGCAGGTTTGATGATGATCGGACCAAAACTGTGGCCTCTAGTGTGTTCACAAGGTTTTCTATGATTTGACCTACTGACCTACTTTCTGACCCAACTTGAACAATATTCGAACTTGACTGGGATATTGTCATGATGATCATTCTGACCAAGTTTGATGACGATTGGCCCAAAACTGTGCCCCTAGAGTGTTCACAAGAAAAGTTTATGCACGGACGACGGATGAAGCACGATGCTGCCGGACATCTCACAGTCACAAAAGCTCGCCATGACCTTCGGTCAGGTGAGCTAAAAAGGAGTAGTCTTAATTATAGCAAGACTTAATCAGTCAGCACCCTTACTTAACCCTTTTTGAACCAAATGGGATCTTCCACCTTATATATAGCAGGAGTCCATGTCAAAATTTAGGGGTGTCAAGTTGTGTTTTCTTCAAAATTTATTTGGAAAATGACTGAACTTTTAGCAAACAGTGGAGGCCCTGATCAGACGCCGCATTCTGCGGCAACTGATCTGGGCCTCCACTGTTTGCCAGGGTACCCGTTTTGGGGTTTCTGGTACTATATGGGTTAAACAGCTGATCATAGAAATTATGTGGTTGCATGTTTTTTCTGTCCAAGTTTTTGCATTTTTGAATTTCACACGGCTTTACATGATAGAAGCTATCCCAAGGGTTAATGCTAAAGATGCGCCATTGAGTCACATGGTCGGAGGCTGTACAAAGGGTGAGTTCGTCCAGAAAATCATGAAAAAGAAGTGAATTTTACGTGATTTTTAATGACTGTTGCAACCAGACACCGTCGTGATATGACTGAAAAATTGTTGAAAGCGACGTTAAACCCGAATTCACACACACACACAATGACTTTCTACTTCGATTTATAAGTGTTTCCAGAGTTTTTTGGAGAGTGTGGATGGTTTTTATGATAAGTTTGGAGTTTTATTTGTTAAATAATGGAAAGAAAATATGATATGTGCACTCGAATTTTATGTGCATGCAGTGGGTTAAAAGTTGAAAGGTATCCCAAAAATAATAACTTATCGGCATCATAAAAATTTGTCGATCACTGTGTCAGGTACCCATTTGCAAATGAAATGCAGAAAGGACATAGGGACAAAACCCGATACAGTTTTATCAGTGAATGCAGTGATTTCGTTTTCTGATCAAGGGGTCAACTCAAATATTTTAAAGAAAGGAGAAATTTTGGGGGGGGGGGGGGGGGGGGGGGTTTGGTTTTAAAGCCCTTTCAAGATTATTTCACTCATATTGAGCCGATTGTTAATCAGAGGTAGGCAAAAACCGAAATACCCGGAGAAAAACCACCTGACCTCCCGTTGCAGAACTTAAATTTGGCATCTCACATGTGACCAGAGCCAGGCTCGAACCCACAGCGGTGAGAGACCTAATGATTAAGAGTCGGCGCTTTTATCCACTAAGCCACAGAGGCCCCTGTGAGAAAGGGAAGAAAGAACACTATATACAGTGATTTATAAAATCATGCAAACAAGTAAGAGCTCTGACTGTTAACCCTTGTCCTGCTGAGCCCGGATATGTCTTATCTTTCAAACAATGAAGATCCAGATCAGATGGCTTCTGAAGAAGCCATCTGATCAGGATCTTCATTGTTTGTCATTCAGCTCATGAATTTGTTGCAATAATTTGCATCAAGTAATCTGATGGGTTGATAATCGGTAGTGGGTGTGGCATATATAAATATTCAGCAGGTCAAGGGTTAATAGTGAAAAAAACATGTTCTCTGCTCAAGCTGCATACCATGCTTATAAAGGCAAAAATACAGCCTGTTAGTTTTCTTTCACTTCCAGACATAAAGCTTTTAAGTTTATTGCAAACTATAAAAAAAGACATAATGGCTGTAACATGGCAAATCTAATACTGTGATTTTTACGGAATTACATTAAGAGGGCTCTTCAGTCTCAGGAGGAGGTTGATTGCCCCTGGGAATAGGGGATTATTACAAAGACTATTTCCAGAATTCACAACATCTAAATGTCATTTAGTGAGTACCAGCTTAAAAAAGGGGCTTATTGCATTATGTATATGTAGCTTAATGCATTAAGTAATCAAGGGGCAATTCTTTGTCCAGGATAGCCACTAGACCCATTTGTTGTATGAGCAAAAAGCTATTATTCTCAGAAAAGACTACACACCATGCTGTTCTGCCTTGTGCTGTTTTGTCTGCGCTTTCCTGTTTAAACTTAACCCTTTTAGTACCAAATGGAATCTTCCTCTTTATATATAGCAGGAGTCCATTTCAAAAATAAGGGGTGTCAGGTTGTGTTTTCTTCAAAATGTGTTTGGAAAATGGCTTAACTTTTTGCAAACAGTGTAGGCCCTGATCAGACGCCGCATTCTGTGGCGTCTGGTCTGGGCCTACACTGTTTGCCAGGGTACACGTTTTGGGGTTTCTGGTACTGAATGGATTAATAAGTTTTGACTGGTCCATTTCCAATTACAGGGCTGTCAGGTTTGTTCTGTTTGAGGTATGTTGTAAACAAATGCATGTACTTTGAGCAGAATGCTGCGTCTGATCTCGGTATACACTGTTTGTCAATGTCAAAAAAAAGGGCCGCAAGGCATATATGGTTGAAACTGTCAGTCACCACATCCATGGATGTCATTTTCAAATATTTTTTCTCATTTTTCATAGAAAATAAGGCTTGATATTTTATGTGAATTGTCTGCTGGGCTGACTGCTGGTCAGAGGATTCACATGAAGCCTTATTTCCTTTTCATCTGCTCTAAAATTTACATATTGCTTTAAGCAAATAACTTAGGACGCTCAAATTAGCCGCTGTTCTACTGAATGCATTTAGAAAATTTGGGGTGCTAGGTTGAATTATTTTTTATACTTTTTACGAGCTGAATCCGGCCCGCACACTAGTACAGGTAAACGGCTTAGAGGATCTAAGCCTGTCCAGGAACCGCGGTGCGAGTTGGACCGCCCATGCTAATAAACCCTATTGGTTTCATTGGGCGACAGGGCTTGAGATGTCATTTCATCTCAATGTCGGGTAAAAGTCCCACAAAATTGGAAGCAACGTCTCCAAAATAACCTTTACAGTGTTGACGGGGACGTTAAACCCCAAATCAAACAAACAAATACAAACAGTGAAGGGTCAGATCAGATGATGTACGTATTCTTTGGCAGCTGATCTGGGGCTGCACTGGTTTGCTAAAGTCCCATTTTTGGGGTTTCCCAACTAGAATGGGATAATTAAAACCAAAGAAATGCAGGTACCTATAAATAAATCTCGTAAAACTGAGCAGTTAGTCCCATCTAGTAAATATAGTGCCCTTCTCAGGGATTGTGACCCATTTACTTAAAATCCTGGCATTTCCCCTGCCAGAAATACATGTCACTACCGACTATTGTTGCACCCGCCCCTCGGTGCTTGGAGAAATAGACTGGGCTGCATGATGCTTCCACGCAGAGCTGAAATCGACTGCACACGAGTACTGGTAAACCACTGAGAACGCCTAAGCCTGCCCAGGCAAAGTGGTGCGAGTCAGCCAGTCCATGCATATAAACCCTATTGGTTTCATTGGGCGGCAGGGATTGAGATGTCATTTCATCTCAATGTCGGGTAAAACTTCCACAAAATTGGAAGGAACATCTCAAAAATGACCTAAATAGTGTTGACAGGGATATTAAACCTCAAACTAACCACTACTACTTTAAATAGTGCACATTAAAAATTCTTTTGCTTAGAAATTTATGGCCATAAAAAATATTTATAACAAATAATTAATCAATACTAAAATAATCTCCATGCAAGAATGTTGTCAGATGTGATAATGGCAAACAGTGTATAGAATACGGTCTCTGAACATGCAGAGCATACACGTTCAGCCATTTTCCAAATGAATTTCCAAATAAATTTACAAGATATACACAACCTGTCATCCCTAAATTTTGCAATGTACTCCTGCTATATATAAGGAGGAAGATTCCATTTGGTACAAAATGGGTTAATCCAAATGCCCAACTAAATTTCTGATAATTTCTTCACCTTTCTATGAATTTCAAAGTAAGAAAAAATTTAACATCTATCTATTCCTGCCAACATCCAAACTAAACTGTCAGCGCCTTCACCTCTTATGTATACATCAGCTGAACTTAGAGCATAGACAAACGGTACAAGTTAGCATCAGATCAGTCTGTGCACTCATGCTGACATTTCAGCATCGTCAGTTTTCTCTCTATGGATGTTTCAGGGTCTGTAGATAACTCTTGCAACCTGCAAAGCCTTGGATCAGCCTCTGCATTCGCAGAGGCTGATCCAAGCCTTTGCTGGTTATGCATGCCAATTTATACCTTTTTCTGTGTTTTTGGCCCATTTGTTAAGAGAAGATTGTTGTCTCAACAGAAAAACAAAGCTTTAACAACATGTCAATTTTGTATTTACATGCTGAGAGTAATGTTTTCACCACTTGATAAAAATAAACGCAGCTAAAAATGTACAACTGACCTATGAGAGTTGACGGTATTCATGAAGATAATGCAAAGTAGAAATGAATGATACAATTAACCCATATATGAACACATAACAGTCTTGCAAAGCACATACACTTCAGAAAAGTGAGAGTACAGTCCTTGTAGCATTGTATACCAATACCACTTATGGCAGAATATGATAGTAAACTGTACTGGATGCAGAAAAACCACATACAATTGATATTGATGTTGGAGATTTGCCATTTTGATAAGGCCCAGGGATACTTATCAAATGTAAAGAATATATAGGGAAATTCTCAGTTCACATGAGAGAGACTCCAAAATTTTTGCATAGTTTGCATCAAAATGAGGGAGTCTCCCTCCTGATGAGGAGGTATCACATCTCTGAGTATCACATGTATGAAACCTCTCACCATTCCAGTAACTGTACTTCAGGCATTCCTCAAGGTACTATCCTCAGACCTATTCTTTTTTTTTCTAATTTATATCGATCAGAACAAGACACTCAAATCCAAACAAAGACATCTGTATCTATTTCCTTTCATCCTCAGACTATCATACAATGGAACCAGACTCCAAAATCTATTGTTACTGTTGATACAGTTGAGCATCACATGAACAAGTCCGTGAAATGAACACCCCCTTAAACCCCCACTATAAATAGAGAAAAATGGGGTTTACGGGGTTATACATTATTTTTCTTATTTCTGCTCCAAGACATAGATTGTGGGAACTCGTTAGAACCGCCTCAATGAGGCAGTTCTAACGAGCCCCCCCCCCCCCCCACAATCTATGTTAGCAGTATAAATAAGAAAAATATCACAGATTTTCATCGGAAAAGTAGCTATTTTGCAGGTGTGAAAATATGCACTTGTCTCATGGGTGTGTTACTGTAATGGGGCTTCAGAAGCTCTCATCCTGTACCAGTACTGAGTCATCTGTTCAGCCTTGCATTACGATAACTCGCCCGTACGACATAGTGCATTTTTCACATCTCCAAAATGGCTACTATTCTGATGAAAATCCTTCATATTTTTCTTATAAATGCACAAAACATAGGATGTGGGTGCTCGTTAGAACCGCCTCCTTGAAGTATTCAAATAAGTACCCACAACCTATGTCTTGGAGCAGAAATAAGAAAAATAAGGAAAATGTATGTATGATTTGACCTACTGACCTGACCTACTGACCTACTTTTTGACCCCACATGATCCATTTTCGAATTTGACCTAGATATTGTCAAAATGATCATTCTGAACAAGTTTGATGATGATTAGACTAAAATTGCAGCCTCTAGAGTGTTAACAAGTTTTTCTATGATTTTTACCTACTTTTTGACCCCAAATGACCCATATTTGAACTTGACCTAGATATTGTTGAGATGATCATTCTGAGCAAGTTTGATGATGATTGGACCAAAACTGTGGCCTCTAGAGTGTTAACAAGTGTTTCTATGATTTGACCTACTGACCTACTTTTTGATCTGACATTACCTATATTCGAACTTGACCTAGATATTGTCAGGATGATCATTCTGTGCAAGTGGGATGATGATTGGACCAAAACTGTGGCCTCTAGAGTGTCAACAAGGTTTTTTATATGATTTGACCTACTTTTTGATCCCACATGACCCATATTCAAATTTATTAACCTAGATATTGTCAGGATAATCATTCTGAGCAAGATTGAGGATGATTGGACCAAAACTGTGGCCTCTAGAGTGTTAACAAAGTTTTTCTATGATTTGACCTACTGACCTACTTTTTGATATGACATGAGCCATATTCGAACTTGACTGAGATATTGTCGGGATGATTATTCTGAGCAAGTTTGAGGATGATTGGACCAAAACTGTGGCCTTTAGAGTGTTAACAAGGCTTTTCTTTGATTTGACCTACTGACCTACTTTTTAACCTGGATCATTGACCAAGTTTGATGATGATTGGATCAAAACTGTGGCCTCTAGAGTGTTAACAAGAAAAGTTTACACACGACGAACGACGACGTCGCACATCTAACAGTCAGCCTCGATAGCGCAGTGGTTAGCGCGTTCGACTCATGATCGAGAGGTTGTGCATTCGAATCCGGCCACCGGTATCGAGGTGTGTCCTTGGGCAAGACACGTAATGACACTGCCCCACTCCACCCAGGTGTAAATGGGTAGCAGTGGTGTAAAAGCAACTGCCTCTCTCTCACGCGCGCGTGAAAACACCCGGAGTGAGTGTTCGAGAGCGATTCAATAAGCTTGAAGCTTTCATCGCAATCGAACTAAAATAAATTAGTATAAACTAAATATTGGGACAAACATGTAATGGCAAACAGTTTAGACCCTGACCTACAATGTTAGCCATTCCATCTGCACTTTTTGGATTCATTGCTGGATCGTGAAATAAATCTGTTAAAATTTTAATAGGAGAATTACAGCAAGTTCTCAAGGTGTCCGAATGTTTAGGATTTTTTATGGTAGACTGTTTTGTTTAACCTTTAAATTCCTTTACAGTAAGCAAACAATGTAGATCCAGATCATACACAACATTATGCAGCAACTGATCTGGGGCTTACACTGTTTGCCAAGCCCAGCTTCAGATTCTATAGATAACCCTCTTATGCAACACTCTCACCTCACAGTGATATAAGGTGAGCGTGGCAATTTTATATAAATAACCATTACCTTGATTTCCTACAAATCAGTGATAGTCCTGTGGACATAAGCGCTGAAGAGCTCCTGTGCTTAGTAGACAAACAATTGACCCAAAAAGCAGCTAAAGACAGATTATGAGTTATGCAATGAACACCTGCCAAACCCCACTTTTTATAAAGAAAAATAGGGTTGACAGGGGTACACATTTATTTACCTTATTGTTTTTGCTCAAAAACATAGATTGTGTGTACTTGTTAGAATCACCTCAAATAAGTCCATTCTAACCAGCATCCACAATCCAAACAACTTGGATTAAAAAAAAAAATATATAAAAAATTTTCATATGGAAAACACTTAAGATTTACCCTTTTAGGACACGACTGTGTTATCCTAATGAACAAGTTATCCTTTTAAAATTGAAAAAGTTACAGTAATCACTCCTATGCAAAAACAATAATTATGCTCTTCAGAACTTAATTTCCTTACGTACCATATTTACCCTAAATATTCGGACACCTGAAATCCTAAACCATACTCGCATACCAACAGTTAAGGTGGGTATTTTGTGATAATTGAAGGATAGTTTTTGTCAGTTGTCCATAAAAACCTATGTTGTGGGTATTCATTAGAACCTCCTCGGTGAGGCGGTTCTAATGAATACCCACAATATAGGTTTATTTAGAGAAATAAGGATTATCACAAAAT
The DNA here is from genome assembly GCA_963580285.1 of Lucinisca nassula. Taxonomy (NCBI): domain Eukaryota; kingdom Metazoa; phylum Mollusca; class Bivalvia; order Lucinida; family Lucinidae; genus Lucinisca; species Lucinisca nassula. The sequence goes on along the minus strand of CAUZLF010000083.1, from coordinate 160,507 downwards.
ATCTACCTTAATATCTGTTGCTATGAATTACTTGTTCCAAAATTTGAACACGTTCAGTTTACTACCCGAGCTGGATGAGGGGCAAACAGTGTAGGTCCTGATTCGAGCACACATACTTTGACATCTCATCTGTGTTCAATCTTTGTGCTGAGGCCTGTCTGTTAACCCTTCTCTTGCTGAATATTCATATAAGCCACACCCATTTCTGTCTATCAACCAATCAAATTACTTGATGTAATTTATTGCTACAAATTCATAAACTGAATGCCAAACAGTGTAGATCCTGATCAGATGGCTTCTTCAGAAGCCATCTGATCTTGATCTACACTGTTTCCAAAGATAGGGGTTGTTGTGAACAGCAAGATAAGGGTTAAATATGGTAAGCATGGATAACAAAGTGTTAAAGCTCTTGTGAGAGAAATTAAAATTGTTTATCCTTCAAACAGCCTGCAAATTCTCATATTTACACAATTTAATTAATACTCCAGACTAAAATGTAACATTTTTATGAATGAAATATTCATGAACCAAATTACCACTACTGGTTGTCCTCAGGCCTCAAATTAATTTAACACTTTTATCCAAAATATCCATAAGTATATACATTTGTATATGTCAAATTGCTTTTAACCCATTTAGTACCAAAACCCCTAAAGGGTTACCTTAGAAAACAGTGCAGGCCCAGATCAGATGCGGCATCTGATCAGGGCCTACACTGTTTGCAAAAATTCAGCCATTTTCCAAGTAGATTTTGAAGAAAACACAACCTGACAACCCTAAATTTTGAAATGGACTCCTGCTGTATATAAGGAGGAAGATTCCATTTGGTACAAAAAGGGTTAAAAGTACCTTCCAGGTATTTTATGGGGCTGTTTGGTGCATATTTCCTTGCCAATTCATAATATTGCCAATTTTTTTAATCTCAGAAAGATATATGTATTCTGCACAAACCTTTCAAATGCCAAAGGCTGCATCTGCAGCCTGGTTTCTATCTCAGCCATTTTTGTGCTAAATGGAATCTTCCACCTTATATATAGCATGATTGTGTCCATTTAAAAATTTAGGGGGAACCAGGTTGTGTTAATTTTAGAAATTGGTACTTTTTGCATTTTGCAAACAGTGAAGGCCCTGATCAGACATCCCATTCGGGAGAGTCTGATCTTGATCAGCCATCACTAAAACACGCCTATATAATTTTGACCCCCTTGAACCCCACTTTTATACAGTTAAACGGGGTTTACAATGGGTAAACCTTATTTTTCTTATTTCTGCTCTAAAATATAGACTGTGGGTACTCGTTAGAACCGCCTAAATGAGGCGGTTCTAATGAGTACCCACAATCTATATTTTGAGCAGAAATATCGAGGCAGTTCTAACGAGTATCCACAATCTTTATTTTGACCAGAGAGAGTGTTTGAGTTTTACGTCCCACCAACAGCTAAGCTCATACAGAGATGGGACCTCGGTTTAAAGACTCATCCGAAAGTCTGGAGAAGCCCAGGATTGATCCTGCGATCCCTGGTTTACAAGGCCAGTAGCGTAACCACTACACCACAGAGGCTTCTATATTTTGACCAGAAATAAGAAAAAATTTTCATCTTAAAATTTTCATTTTTTCGGTGATAAAGGTTACAGTGTATTTGTATAGGCGTGTTTTCATAATGACTGTTTGCCTTAATGCCAGTGATCTGTTTTAGGCTTTCCCATATAAAATGGGTTAGACATTAATTTTGCTTTAACCAATTCTATATGGGAATCCCCCAAACTGTCTTGTGGGTGTGTGCTAGGCCCCTGTCAATGTTATTCCCCAGTGGGGGATGGTGGTATAGCGGGAGGGGAGTTTGTCCAGAGGGATTAGATAAAAATATTTGGGTGTGGGTAAAGTATCTCTCCCTTAAGCCATTATTATAAGTTGGAATCCCCTGGATGGGCACCTAACCCATTTTGTCCTGAACAGAACATTTCAGCATAATTAAGCAGAAGTCCATTTCAAATTTTAGGGGAGTATTTTTTACAAATGTGTAGAAAATGGCTGAAATGTGGCATCTGATCTGGGCTTTCACACTCTGCGAGTGTGGAACCCCAAAATGGGACCCAAGCAAACAGTCTGATTTTCTCTGAAAAAGTATACGAAAAAAATGAAAACGAAATCTGCTACTGTCTTAATACTGCATGACCTAGTAACCAAAGACAATCTTGTACGTGTCACTGGTTCCAACTGATATTATTGGCTGGCCTGTTGTCCTTTCAGTAGGTTGTTTGTTTGTTTCTATTGAGGTTTTACATCCCTGTCAGCATTATTTAGGTCATTTTGGAGAATTTGCTTCCAATTTTGTGGGACTTTTACCTGACATTGAGATGAAATGACATCTCAAGCCCTACTGCCCAAAGAAACCACAAGGGTTTCAGGAACTGTCTGACTCACACTTTTCCTGGGCAGACTTGACCTTCATCATCAACAGATTTTTTATTAACGTGCAGGTACAGGGGCAACGCCCACTTAAGTGGGCCCCTTTCCAGGTAGCTGGCTTGCTGCACGCATGGCATCTCCAGGTTTGTCTATCATGAGGATCGATAGCAGAGAGCTTCCATTCTCTGCAATCTCTTTCTGTTAGCTGCTTCCAGGTCATCTTGGGCCTTCCAGGCCCCCGCTTTCCATCTACCTGTATGTCACAGGCAGTCTTGACTGCACCCTTGGAGCGTTCCACATGTCCATACCAGCGAAGCCTTCCCTCTTTCAGGATGAGGTCCAGGTCCTCAATGCCAAGACGATCAAGTAACTCACTGGTCCTGATGGTGACAGTGTCCTGTGGCTTGATATTGCAGATCTGTCGGATTATTGCCCTGTCATTCAGCTGTAGAGGATGGAGGTTTGGCTTTGTCAATGGCCATGTCTCACTGGCATGGAGCATTGCACTCCGCACACAAGAGCTACACACAGGGCCATGTGTTTTGAATAAGAGGTGGCGGGAAGAAAGAACTGGTAGCAACTCCTTGAATTTCTTCCAGGCTGTTTTCACATGTGATGTAGTTGAAAGGTCGCAACCACCCGCTGCAGAGAGCATAATCACCTAGGTAGCAAAAGGAAGCTACAACTTCCAGCTTGTCGGATCCGACTTGAACTTCCCTGTGTGGTCTGCCATCTAAGAGGCGTGCAGTTCCTTGGCACCGTGTACACCTGTAATCAGGGTCCTCTATCAGGCGTTTGAGCCCACTGCATTTCGTGTGCACCCAGAACTTGCAGCCATAACAAAAGATACTGTTGCTGCCCACTCCAATGCGACATACAGCGCATGGGAACTGGCCTATACTCTGCAAGAGGTCCAGACCTGTACCACAGATCATGATCTTTGTCTTCGCTGCATTCACTCTCAGCCCTTTTGCCTCCATTGCATCTTTCCAAGTTAAGAGCCTCCTGACACATTCCTCTAGAGATTCAGCTATGATGACAAGGTCATCAGCATACAGGTCCTCCCAGGGGACTCCAGAGCAGAACTCGCGTGACAAGGCTTCAAGCACAATGATGAAAAGCAGTGGGCTGAGAACAGAGCCTTGATGAACACCCACCTTCACCTCGAATTCTTCACTGTAACCATCACCAACACGGACACAGCTCCGAGCATTAGCATACATTCCTTGGACCAGTTGCCCAATCCACTCCAAGTTTTCTTAGTGCCCACCAGATGACTTTCCAAGGCACTCGGTCAAATGACTTCTCCAGGTCTACAAAAACCATGTAGAGCCTCCTGTTGGCAGCCAGATACTTCTCTTGTAGCTGCCGTACAACAAAAATTGCGTCTGTTGTGCCTCTTCCTGGGACGAAGCCAAACTGGGAATCGTCGATGGACACTAACTGCCTAATGAGGCCATCCACAACCCTCTCCAGGACTTTCATGACCTGTTCTGTCAACTTGAGACCTTCTAAGCGGTTTACCATTTCTCAAGTTTGGTCTGTTTCTGCTCTGTGCAGAAGCATCATGGAGTCCTTGTAGCAGGTACTGGTTGAGAGAAAATGTTGTTATTTCTTCAGTTTCTACACCTCCGCTCCTTTCCTCTTTCTCCCCTGTCATTCACTTTCATCTCCTCTACTGTCTTTTCTTTATCTTATCTCCCTTTCTCTTGGAGACAACACAAAATGACCAACAAGGGTTGGTGTGTCATATAACCCCGACCCAAAAATCAATCCTCATGTTATATAAGCCGTTATATGTTACCGGTACATATCGTGAAAACTAATGAAACTTTAGCTACATTTGGAACTTCATGATATTACCTTTTTTGGGTTGATCGGTTTACTATTGACCTAAATTTACTGAATGGCCAAACGGAATTCATGCAGTTGTCCATGTGAACATCACTGATTTGGGAAAACCAACATTATGTTTTATTAATAGAACTTGAAACGTTGCGCTATTTTTATCGATTTATCGATGCAAGAAGAGCTATCTATAGGGTCTTGTCAGGAATCGTGTGCTGGATAATACCCAGATCAGACGCCGCAGAATGTGACGTCTGATCAGCAGGTTGGACAGGAACTTCACTGTTTGCTTAAATAGTGGCATTTGAGGGGTAAACGAAATAGTATAAGAATGCCAGGTTGCTCACGTAATGAAAGAAAAACTAGAATACTGTCGATGGCGCGCCATCGCAAATCCGCACGTTTTCTACAGAGGGGCCAAGTACCTAAAACCCCTCAACCTGGGCCCTAATTTGACTCCATGGTCAAAATATTACCTGTATTATATTCTACTAATCATGCCCTTCAATTTCATATGCCACATGACTATGTTCCAAAAAACTTAAATTTTGACCCTTTGACCCCTCTCCCAGGGCCCCAATCTGACCCCAGGGTCAAAATTTTACTTGTAGTTTATTCTACCCATTATCCCCTTCGCATAGATATGCAACATGACTATGTTCTGAAAAACTTTAATTTTGACCCCCGACCCCCCAAGTCCGACCCCCAGGGCGTGACCTAGGGGTCACAGCCAAAATCCCGTTCAATATGCTTTACTTTTTTCATAACTAAGTACATGTGCAAAGTTTGGCATCAAAATCTTCAAAATTGACTTTGTAATTGAATTTTATTGATATTTGACCTTTTGACCCCTCCCCAGGGCCCCTGGGGGCGGGGACAAAAAAAAATGTGCTCTTGCGCAAGCCATTCATGTAAGCAACTCGCATACCAAATTTGGTTGAATTCCGGCTAACGGTTTAGGAGGAGACAGACGGACAGACAGACGGACGGAGGCAATAACAATATCCCCACTTTTTTTTAAAAACGTGGGGATAACAATATCTTAATCTAGGCCACGATGTCACATGACGTCTTTCGGAACATTCTATTTATAAAACTGTTACACAAATATATGCCAAGTTGAGTAAAAATAGACTTTTCGCACTCCTGCTAGGAACTTAATTTTAGAACCCTGAAATGTTAAAGTGTAAATACTTTATAGGTGGTACCGTGTCAGACAGCAGCGTAAGAAGAAAATTCTGGACTGTGCTCGTTTGTTTGATTTAAGGTTTTATGTCCCCATCAACACTGTATAGGTCATTTGGAGACGTTACTTCCAATGTTACGGGACATTCAGCTGTGCATGGAAGCATCATGCAGCCCATCTATTTATTCAAGCCCCGATGGGCGGGGGCGGGTGGACTGTGCTTGTACACTTGGGCATTGGCAAACAGAATCTACATAATCAGACGCCACATAACGCGATGTCTGATCAGCTATGCTGTGCTAGCTTAAAGTTAAACGAACAGTTCGATTCTCAGCTCAGGACTTTTTTCCCAACCTACACTCAGAGACGATCGACCCAAAAGTACTCTCAGTGCTTTGATTCATCTTATACATTACAAATGCCTTATTCTGCTACTATCATACATTTTGACTTTACATATTCCTTGTGAAAACTACCAATTTTGGTCAGTTTACAAATGTACTCTTATGATATTGAAAATATACAGAGTTGAGAAAAAATTCTTCTTTTGAAACTTCGTAACATCAAATGGCACTTCATAGAACAATATAAACATTGCTTAATATTTTTAGATTTTGAAATCTTGATAACTCTTTTATAGAACATATTTCTACCAGTATTTTGATCGGCCCCCGCCCATCGGGGCTTGAAGAAATAGATGGGCTGCACGATGCTTCAACGCAGAGCTGAAACCGACCCGCAAATAACTACTGGTAAACCGCTTACAGGATCTAAGCCTGCCCAGGCAAAGCAGTGGGAGTCGGATCTGTCCATGCTTATAAACCCTATTGGTTTCATTGGGTGGCAGGGCTTGAGATGTCATTTCATCTCAGTGTCAGGTAAAAGTCAAACAAAATTGGAAGCAACATCTCCAAAATGACCTTTGCAGTGTTGATGGGGACTTTAAACCTCAAATCAAACAAAAACCAGTATTTTCATGGACTTCATACAGAATCTGTCATTTTAGTGCCTTTAGCTCTTTGATTTTCCTTTAGGTTGCATTAACCCTTTTTGTACCACCTTATATATACCAGGAGTCCATTTCAAAATTTAGGGGTGTCAGGTTGTGTTTTTTTTTTCAAAATTTATTTGGAAAATGGCTTCACTTTTCGCAAACAGTGTAGGCCCTGATCAGACGCCGCGTTCTGCGGCGTCTGATCTGGGCCTGCACTGTTTGCCCTGGTACCCGTTTTGGGGTTTCCGGTACTAAATGGGTTAATATATGAAGTCAACAACAAGGCAAGTGCACTTTAATATAAAAGAATCCCAAAAAGGAGTTTGAAAGTGTCAGCAACTTTTTCTGTAAAGTCATTGCCCCTAAAGTGTTATCCTATCTCCCCATTTGGTGACAACAATAGCTTCAGTGCAGCATTAAGAGCATAGAAACCTACCTACCTGAGGGAGTACTTCAGGTGTGAATACAGATCCACAATAAGATCCAACAATGATAATGGGTCAATCTTTTTGCATGGATTGCTTTATGACAAAAGTAGGAATGTCAGTAGGTCAACTGCTGCAGTATATTCCTCAAGATAACAATCAGTTATGATGTCTTGAATATTTAATATTCAAGACATCATTATACCTATAAAATTTACTGCATGTTTTCGGACACAGGCTGGAGCAGACAGTATAGACCCAAATGAGATGCCACAAAATGTGTCAGGGTCTCCAATGTTTGCCACTCTCACAGCTTTTTTCAGAGTTATTTGTACTAACAGGACTAGTTTGGAAAGGAGTTTAGGTGTCGGAATATTTAGGGTAAATACGGTAAAAGTCTATTGCATTCACCTTATTTGCATTATCTGCTGGTTCCTAGTCTGAAGGTTATCAGTGTTGGAAAAACAGGTAACCAGACCCCCCTGACCTTAAAAGGTCAGGGGGGTCTGGTTACCTGTTCTTCCAATATTGACAATGTGCAAGCTGGGAGCCAGCAAATAATGCAAATATGGTGAATAATACTTAAGTAGTTACAAGCTTGACTTTTTGATTGTTTAGTTACTATGAGCAGAAGCTTTATGGTACTGATGTCCACATGACTACTGATTTGTACAAAATCAAGGTGAAGGTTATCTATAGCCATGCTATTCTTATCGTTGGTGAGGTCAGAGTGTTGTGAACAAAGGATCTGAACTGGACTCATATGTTGGCTTTGACAAACAGTATAGACTCAGTTGTGTGATCAGGGTCTACACCGTCTGCTTAAAGTGCAAGAATTTAAGAATAAAGGGGAATGGATACACCTTCAGGGGAGGCAACTCCTTCAAAAGTATTTTTCTCTCCCATGTCAATAGGGGTTGACTCTTAAAGGAAAGAATTAGCTCCTAATTAGGAGCAAATTCTTTCCTTTAAGAGTAGACCCCCCTTTTCAGTTGGACTGAGCCAAAAGAATAACAAACAGGAAGTTACAAAAGTTGTCTCCCTTCAAAAATGTCGGAAAAATGTGCTAGGTGTTCCCATTCCCCTTAAACTAAAAGTCTTAAGTCCCAGTTCTGGGGCCAGTTGTTCAAAACTATCGATGTCGTTAGTTAACATATCGTTAAAACTTTGATCATTAAATATGGCAAATATGCTCAAATTTTTGCTGAAAAATGTGAGCAGCTTAAAGCAAAAGCTGCTCACATTTTTTCAGCAAAAATACCAAAATTTTAAATATTAAACTTGCTAGAAGAGTTAACAATATGACCACTAACGAGCTCGTTAAGCTAAAGATGCTTTGAACAACTGACCCCAGGACTGCTGAACATGATAACCCCTACCTTTGCAGTGTAGATACATATAGGATAGCTTTGGCTTCTGAAGAAGCCATCTGATTAGGATCTACACTGTTTGTCATGCAGTTTATGAATTGAACAAATACATTATATCATTATGATGCTATTTCGTTGGTTGGTAGTCAAAGTGGGTGTGGCTAAATTAATTTATTCAGCAGGATAAGGGTTACATGTTGTCCCAACTAGTACACAGTGTATTCACCATCTTTGCATTACTTGCTGGCTCCCAGCTTGCACATTGTCAATATTGGAAAAACAGGTAACCAGACCCCCCTGACCTTTTTAAGGTCAGGGGGGTTTGGTTACCTGTTTTTCAAACAATGATAACCTTTACACTAGGAACCAGCAGATAATGCAAATAAGGTGAATAGTACAGAGTGAGGAGTGATCATAATGTGAATTTATACTTAGGGATAATCTTTCCAAACCAGTACATGTATTAATATATGAACAAAACATGTCATAGCCTAATGAAACTAAAAGCCCAAGTGGGCCGGATATGGCTCACCTGGATGTGGCTGATCATGATATGTTACATCCTGCAAGGGTAGCCACCTTGGCTGTCAGACCAGATTGCAATAAGGCTGATCATGATATGTTATGCTGTGCCAAGGTGAGCTTCTTTGGCTGTCAGATCAGGCTGCCTTGAGACTGATCATGATAAAAGGCTGTGCCAGGGTGGCCATCTTGGCTATCAGATCAAATTGCTATGAGGCTGATCATAATAATACACTGTGCCAGGGTGGCCACCTTGGCTATCAAATCAGATTACCATGAGACTGATCATGATAATAGGATGTGCCAGGGTGGCCATCTTGGCTATCAGATCAAATTGCCATGAGACTGTCATGATAATACACTGTGCCAGGGTGGGCCACCTTGGCTATCAAATCAGATTACCATGAGACTGATCATGATAATAGGATGTGCCAGGGTGGCCATCTTGGCTATCAGATCAAATTGCCATGAGACTGTCATGATAATAGGATGTGCCAGGGTGGCCATCTTGGCTATCAGATCAGATTACCATGAGACTGATCATGATAATAGGATGTGCCAGGGTGGCCATCTTGTCTATCAGATCAGATAACCATGATACTGATCAAGGTAATACACTGTGCCAGGGTGGCCATCTTGGCTATCAGATCAGATTACCATGAGACTGATCAAGGTAATACACTGTGCTAGGGTGACCATCTTGGCTATCAGATCAGATTACCATGAGATTGATCAAGATATATCACTGTGCCAAGGTGGTCATCTTGGCTATCAGATCAGATTACCATTAGACTGATCATGATAATACACTGTGCCAGGGTGACCATCTTGGCTATCAGATCAGATTACCATGAGACTGATCATGATAATACACTGTGCCAGGGTGAACATATTGGCTATCAGATCAGATAACCATGAGACTGATCATGATAATACACTGTGCCATGGTGGCCATCTTGGCTGTCAGATCAGATTACCATGAGACTGATCATGATAATACACTGTGCCAGGGTGACCATCTTGGCTATCAGATCAGATAACCATGAGACTGATCATGATAATACACTGTGCCAGGGTGACCATCTTGGCTATCAAATCAGATTACCATGAGACTGATCATGATAATACACTGTGCCAGGGTGGCCATCTTGGCTATCAAATCAGATTACCATGAGACTGATCATGATAATACACTGTGCCAGGGTGGCCATCTTGGCTATCAAATCAGATTACCATGAGACTGATCATGATAATACACTGTGCCAGGGTGGGCCATCTTGGCTATCAAATCAGATTACCATGAGACTGATCATGATAATACACTGTGCCAGGGTGGCCATCTTGGCTATCAGATCAGATTACCATGAGACTGATCATGATAATACACTGTGCCAGGGTGGCCATCTTGGCTATCAAATCAAATTGCCATGCAACTGATCATGATAATACACTGTGCCAGGGTGGCCATCTTGGCTATCAGATCAAATTGCCATGAGACTGATCATGATAATAGGATGTGCCAGGGTGGCCATCTTGTCTGTCAGATCAGATTACCATGAGACTGATCATGAAAATACACTGTGTCAGGGTGGCCATCTTGGCTATCAGATCAGATTACCATGAGACTGATCATGATAATACACTGTGCCAGGGTGGCCATCTTGGCTATCAGATCAAATTGCCTTGTAACTGATCATGATATTACACTGGTCCAGGGTGGCGATCAGATTGCCATGCGACTGATCATGATAAAAGGATGTGCCAGGGTGGCCATCTTGGCTATCAGATCAGATTACCATTAGACTGATCATGATAATAGGATGTGCCAGGGTGGCCATCTTGGCTATCAGATCAGATTGCCATGAGACTGATCATGATAATAGGATGTGCCCAGGTTGCCATCTAGGCTATAAGATCAGATTGCCATGAGACTGATCATGATTATACGCTTTGCCAGGGTGGCCATCTTGGCTATCAGATCAGATTACCATGAGACTGATCATGATAATACACTGTGCCAGGGTGGCCATCTTGGCTGTAAGATCAGATTACCATGAGACTGATCATGATAATACACTGTGCCAGGGTGGCCATCTTGGCTATCAGATCAGATTACCATGAGACTGATCATGAAAATAGGATGTGCCAGGATGGCATTCTTGGCTATCAGATCAGATTACCATGAGACTGATCATGATATTACACTGTGCCAGGGTGGCCATCTTGGCTATCAGATCAGATTACCATGAGACTGATCATGATAATACACTGTGCCAGGGTGGCCATCTTGGCTATCAGATCAGATTACCATGAGACTGATTATGATAATACACTGCGCCAGGGTGGCCATCTTGGCTGTCAGATCAGATTACCATGAGACTGATCATGATTAAAGGATGCGCCAGGGTGCCCATCTTGACTGTCAGATCAGATTACCATGATACTGATCATGATAATACCCTTTGCCAGGGTGGCCATCCTGTCTATCAAATCAGATTGCCATGAGACTCATCATGATAATACACTTTGCCAGGGTGGCCATTTTGGCTATCAGATCAGATTACTATGAGACTGATCATGATAAAAGGCTGTGCCAGGGTGGCCATCTTGACTGTCAGATCAAATTGCCATGCCACTGATCATGATAATAGGATGTGCCAGGGTGGCCATCTTGGATATCAGATCAGATTACCATGATACTGATCATGATAATACCCTTTGCCAGGGTGGCCATCCTGTCTATCAAATCAGATTGCCATGAGACTCATCATGATAATACGCTTTGCCAGGGTGGCCATCTTGGCTATCAGATCAGATTACCATGAGACTGATCATGATAATACACTGTGCCAGGGTGGCCATCTTGGCTGTCAGATCAGATTACCATGAGACTGATCATGATAATACACTGTGCCAGGGTGGCCATCTTGGCTATCAGATCAGATTACCATGAGACTGATCATGATAATAGGATGTGCCAGGGTGGCCATCTTGTCTGTCAGATCAGATTACCATGAGACTGATCATGATAAAAGGATGTGCCCGTGTGGCCATCTTGTCTGTCAGATCAGATTACCATGAGACTGATCATGATAAAAGGATGTGCCAGGGTGGCCATCTTGTCTGTCAGATCAGATTACCATGAGACTGATCATGATAAAAGGATGTGCCAGGGTGGCCATCTTGGCTGTCAGATCTGATTACCATGAGACTGATCAGGGTTAAAGGATGCGCCAGGGTGCCGATCTTGACTGTCAGATCAGATTACCATGATACTGATCATGATAATACCCTTTGCCAGGGTGGCCATCTTGGCTATCAAATCAGATTGCCATGAGACTCATCATGATAATACATTTTGCCAGGGTGCCCATCTTGGCTATCAGATCAGATTACTATGAGACTGATCATGATAAAAGGCTGTGCCAGGGTGGCCATCTTGACTGTCAGATCAAATTGCCATGCCACTGATCATGATAATAGGATGTGCCAGGATGGCCATCTTGGATATCAGATCAGATTACCATGAGACTGATCATGATAATGCACTGTGCCAGGGTGGCCATCTTGGCTATCAAATCAGACTGCCATGAGACTGATCATGATATTACACTGTGCCAGGGTGGCCATCTTGGCTATCAGATCAAATTGCCATGTAAATGATCATGATAATAGGATGTCCCAGGGTAGCCATCTTGGCTGTCAGATCAGATTGCCATGAGACTGATCATGATATAACACTGTGCCAGGGTGGCCATCTTGGCTATCAGATCAGATTACCATGAGACTGATCATGATAATACACTGTGCCAGGATGGCCATCTTGGCTATCAGATCAGATTACCATGAGACTGATCATGATAATACGCTTTGCCAGGGTGGCCATCTTGGCTATCAAATCAGATTACCATGAGACTGATCATGATAATACACTGTGCCAGGGGGGGCCATCTTGGCTGTCAGATCAGATTGCCATGAGACTGATCATGATATAACACTGTGCCAGGGTGGCAATCTTGGCTATCAAATCAGATTGCCAGGAGACAGATCATAATAATACGCTTTGCCAGAGTGGCCATCTTGTCTGTTGGATCAAATTGCCATGTAACTGGTCATGATAATACACTGTTACAGATTGGCCATCTTGGCTGTCAGATCAAATTGCCAAGAGATTGATCATGATAATAGGCCATGCCAGGGTGGTCATCGTGTCTATCAGATCAAATTGCTATGTAACTGATCATGATAATAGGATGTGCCAGGGTGGCCATCTTGGCTGTCAGATCAAATTGCCATGAGACTGATCCTGATATTACACTGTGCCAGGGTGGCCATCTTGGCTATCAAATCCGATTGCCATGAGACAGATCATGATAATACGCTTTGCCAGGGTGGCCATCTTGGCTATCAGATCAGATTACCATGAGACTGATCATGATAATACACTGTGCCAGGGTGGCCATATTGGCTATCAGATCAGATTACCATGAGACTGATCATGATAATACACTGTGCCAGGGTGGCCATCTTGGCTGTCAGATCAGATTACCATGAGACTGTCATGATAATACACTGTGCCAGGGTGGCCATCTTGGCTATCAGATCAGATTACCATGAGACTGATCATGATAATAGGATGTGCCAGGGTGGCCATCTTGGCTATCAGATCAGATTACCATGAGACTGATCATGATAATACACTGTGCCAGGGGGGCCATCTTGGCTATCAGATCAGATTACCATGAGACTGATCATGATAATACACTGTGCCAGGGTGGCCATCTTGGCTATCAGATCAGATTACCATGAGACTGATCATGATAATACGCTTTGCCAGGGTGGCCATCTTGTCTGTCAGATCAGATTACCATGAGACTGATCATGATAATACACTGTGCCAGGGTGACCATCTTGGCTATCAGATCAGATTGCCATGAGACTGATCATGATAATAGGATGTGCCAGGGTGGCCATCTTGGCTGTCAGATCAGATTGCCATGTGACTGATCATGATAATACACTGTGCCAGGGTGACCATCTTGGCTGTCAGATCAGATTGCCATGTGACTGATCATGATAATAGGATGTGCCTGGGTGACCATCTTGGCTGTCAGATCAGATTGCCATGAGACTGATCATGATAATAGGATGTGCCAGGGTGGCCATCTTGGCTGTCAGATCAGATTGCCATGTGACTGATCATGATAAAAGGCTGTGCCAGGGTGGCCATCTTGGATGTCAGATCTGATTGTCATGAGACTGATCCTGATAATAGGATGTGCCAGGGTGGCCATCTTGGCTGTCAGATCAGTTTGCAATGAGACTGATCCTGATAATAGGATGTGCCAGGGTGGCCATCTTGGATGTCAGATCTGATTGTCATGAGACTGATCCTGATAATAGGATGTGCCAGGGTGGCCATCTTGGATGTCAGATCAGTTTGCAATGAGACTGATCCTGATAATAGGATGTGCCAGGGTGGCCATCTTGGCTGTCAGATCTGATTGTCATGATAGAAGCCCCCGTGGTGCAGTGGTTACGCTACTCGCCTTGTAACCCAGGGATCGCAGGATGGATCCCGGGCTTCTCCAGACTTTCGGATGAGTCTTTAAACCGAGGTCCCGTCTCCGTATGACCTTAGCTGTTGGTGGGACGTAAAACTTAAAACTCACTCACTCACTGATTGTCATGAGACTGATCCTGATAATAGGATGTGCCAGGGTGGCCATCTTGGCTGTCAGATCAGTTTGCAATGAGACTGATCCTGATAATAGGATGTGCCAGGGTGGCCATCTAAGCTGTCAGATCAGTTTGCAATGAGACTGATCCTGATAATAGGATGTGCCAGGGTGGCCATCTTGGATGTCAGATCAGTTTGCAATGAGACTGATCCTGATAATAGGATGTGCCAGGGTGGCCATCTTGGCTGTCAGATCAGTTTGCAATGAGACTGATCCTGATAATAGGATGTGCCAGGGTGGCCATCTTGGATGTCAGATCAGTTTACAATGAGACTGATCCTGATAATAGGATGTGCCAGGGTGGCCATCTTGGATGTCAGATCAGATTGCCTTGAGACTGATCCTGATAATAGGATGTGCCAGGGTGGCCATCTTGGCTGTCAGATCAGTTTGCAATGAGACTGATCCTGATAATAGGATGTGCCAGGGTGGCCATCTTGGATGTCAGATCAGATTGCCTTGAGACTGATCCTGATAATAGGATGTGCCAGGGTGGCCATCTTGGCTGTCAGATCAGTTTGCAATGAGACTGATCCTGATAATAGGATGTGCCAGGGTGGCCATCTTGGATGTCAGATCAGTTTGCAATGAGACTGATCCTGATAATAGGATGTGCCAGGGTGGCCATCTTGGCTGTCAGATCAGTTTGCAATGAGACTGATCCTGATAATAGGATGTGCCAGGGTGGCCATCTTGGATGTCAGATCAGTTTGCAATGAGACTGATCCTGATAATAGGATGTGCCAGGGTGGCCATCTTGGATGTCAGATCAGATTGCCTTGAGACTGATCCTGATAATAGGATGTGCCAGGGTGGCCATCTTGGTATCAAATCAGATTGCCATGAGACTGATCATGATAATACGCTTTGCCAGGGTGGCCATCTTGTCTGTCAGATCAGATTACTTTTGTAAGGCAAGATAAGAAGATAATCTTTGATATCGAAATGGAACAATTTTAACCCTTGTCCTGCTGAGCCGGACATACCTTATTTTCCAAACAATAAAGATCCAGAGCAGATGGCATGTAAAACTGAAGGCAAACCAAAAATTTTTGCTGGTTCAATAACTGTAAGACTCTCAATGCCCAAACATATCAATTTCTTTTCAGACTCTTAAGGCTTTGTGGAAATGCAATAAAAGGATCAAAGCACAGAAAGGCCTTAAGAGAATGTGATTTTATTTGAACCTGAACATGGCAAAACCTACAAAAAGACCTCTGCCATCAGCCAAGAATCGATCATACCACTTCACTGTCCACAGTCTTATCTTTTAGCCATTGTATACTGGTGGACTCTTCCATTGCTGTGTGTTGTACAAGTCCATTTGTCATATAAAGGGTGTCAGGCCTATTTTTTTTTGTTTTTATTCTATTTTTGCAAATAGTGCAGGTCCTGATCAGACGCCGCATTCTGCGGCGTCTGATCAGGACCCGCACTGTTTGCCAAGGTACCCCTTTAGGGGTTTCCCACATGTAACAGGTTAATACCATCAAAGAGATCTGTTAAAAGCTTATTTGGCCAGCAAAAGACTCAGATCAGCCTGCACATTTAGCCTGCACAAATCTGAGTCTTTGCTGGCCACACAGTATTTCTTTTACATGCTCTTGGGGATCTTTAATCTCCTTGAGAAATAAAAATCAAAATTAACCCTTGTTCTGCTGAGCCAGGATATGCTTTTTCTTTGAAACAATGTAGATCCAGATTAGATGGCTTCTGAAGAAGCCATCTGATCAGGATCAACATTGTTTGTCATTCAGATTGTGAATTTGTTGTAATAATTTGTTACAGGTAATCTGATTGGTTGATAATCGGTAGTGGGTGTGGCATCTATGAATATTCAGCAGGACAAGGGTTAATGTTTTGTCAGCATTCAGTGTACCACCAAGAGACAGTGAAGATCTGTGCCAATAACTTGTAGATTTGTTTTGCAAATACCATGATAGAAAATGATAGCATGCTTACAAATGAACATCTTTTCTTTTTCTGTAGTTTGACCGTCACGTAAACACGTCCATCAAATTAACACAAGACTATTTGAGGAAAGCCCAACAGATTTCTCAAACAACTGAACCTGACAACCCTACATTTTAAAATGGTCTCCTGCTGTATATAAGGTGGAAGATTCCATTCAGTACAAAATGGGTTAAGACCATGCAGCACGCTTAAATGAGACCACTTTTAGGCAGTCCTTCAATTGGTCTAAAAGTGGACTTCTGCTGTATTATGGTGGTATCTGATTATGTGCTTCAACAGAGGTTGTATTTTTTATATGATTTGAGGTTTAACATCCCCTTCAACACTATATAGGTCATTTTGGAGACGTTGCTTCTGATTTTGTGGAACTTTTACCTGACAATGAGATGAAATGACATCTCAAGCCCTGGCGCCCAATGAAACCAATAGGGTTGTCCAACTTGCACCACTTTTCCTGGGCAGGCTTACATGCTCTAAGAGGTTTACCAGTATACTCATGTGTGGTCAGTTTTAGCTCTATGTGGAAGCACCATGCAGCCTGATCTATTTCTCCAAGCCTCAATGGGTTGGGGCCTGCTTCCATTAAAGGTAATTGCTTCCATTGCCTGTTATCTATCTTAAGTTAGTAATACTGCCGACCATTCACTGCTGTTGTCCACGTGATTATCACTGGCCAATAAGGCTAAACTGCTTGCAAATTAAAGGTTTTGTTTATTGTTTGATAAATAGATTGCAATGAAAATTAATCCTTATCTTGCAGTTCACGACAACCCCTATCTTTGCAAACAGTGTAGATCCAGATCAGATGGCTTCTGATCAGGATCTACACTGTTTGGCATTCAGTTTATGAATTTGTAGCAATAAATTACATCAAATTATTTGATTGGTTGATAGACAGAAATGGGTGTGGCTTAAATGAATATTCAGCAAGATAAGGGTTAACCACTTGCAAGTATATGTATATTACACTGTGTTGACAAACCCAAATATGCCTCAGGTCCCAAAAAAGAGGCCACACACAAACAGTGTACTGGTAGGTCCAGATCAGATGCCACAGAATACTGAGCATCTGATCACACTCAAAACTGTTTGCAGGAGTTTAAGGTTTAACCCTTGTCCTGCAGAACACTCTTACTCCTAAATTTGCAAACAGTGTAGATCCAGATCAGATGGCTTCTGAAGAAGAAGCCATCTGATCAGGATCTACATTGTCAGTTTTTGGTTCAATTCCGTCAATACTATTTGGGTCATTTTCGAGAAGTTGTTTCCAATTTTGTGGGTCTTTTACCCGACATTGAGATGAAGTGACATCTCAAGCCGTGCCGCCAAATAAAACTCATAGGGTTTATATGCAATTTCAGCTCTGCGTGGAAGCACCTCCTTTTCTCCAAGGTGATGTTTGTCATACTCGCACCACTTTACCTGGGCAGGTTTAGACCTTCAAAGCCATTTACCAGTACTCATGTGCAGTCAATTTCAGCTCTGTGTGGAAGCACCTCCTTTTCTCCAAGTCCCGATGGGCGGGGGCCATGTTTGTCAGTTAGTTTGTCAACTGAACAAATACTCTTAATCAAGTAATTTAATTGGTTAATAATCATAAATTGGTGTTGCAAAATTAATTTATTCAGCAGAACAGGGACTAAACAAAACAGTCAAAGTGGACGTTCAGGATCGAATCTATCAGTGCTGTCGGTGCTTCGATTTTTATCATAGGAAAGATGTAAGACTATATTTTGAATGATCTGCTTCAGCATGCAATGTAAAGATCAAGAAAGGTGATAAATGAGCTGTAATAAAAGTGAAAACAACCAATCTATTATTTGAACAAATGAGTGTTATTGAGTTTCCAAGTTTATGAAATATTGCCCTCCCAGGTTTACAAAAAATAAACAGCAAGAGAATTAGGGGACAACGGTATTCAAAATAGTCATTTTGGCGGAATTTTTGTTTGTTTCAGATATGGATGGGATTTAATGGATAGATAAGAAATTTTTTAAGAATTGCAAAACTAGAAAACCTCCAAGAGTTATGGGCCCTTTGCCACTATTCTGCTACTATACCTTCCTTACCTGAGGTTATAAGGTTCATTGAAGTAGGACCACAAACATAAAATTTATCTAATAAAATGCATCTTTAAATCATTTTAGTAAAATGCATCTTTAAATTTTGAAAACCTACAAAGGGGCATAACTCCAAGAGTTATGGGCTCTGGACACCTATTCCGGTATACACAATACTTCCAGTCATTGTCCATGATATAGAAACTTTCCGCTTTACTGATAATTCTGTAGCAAAAATTTTCAAGAATGGCAAATTTTGAAAACTTACCAAGGGACATAAAGCCAAGAGTTGTGGGCCCTTGGCCACATATCTGCTACTACACCTTCTTTGCCTTAGAGACCAAGACCTAGTGTATAATAAGTTTTACTGAAGTAGGACCACAAATCTACACATTATTAAGCAAAATGCATTTTTAATTTGCAGTCACAGAATGACAGAATCACTGAGTTATGGAATCAGGGAATGACGGAATCAAGGACAGCAAATCCAGTAAAGCCCCACTTTTCCAAAGCGGGGCTATAACCAAAGTGTTACACACAAAAGTGTAATGAAAAACAAAAGGGAACTAGAGGCCCAAGTGAGCCAGAAATTGCCTACCTGGATGAGGCTGATGCTTCTGAACAGCTTAGTCTGATTTAGGATTCAGGAAGAGATGATGGGGTTTATAGTTTGGCAGGGCAGAGGTATTGTTTGCACCAATTATCCAAAAAGTAAACCAAGTCAAACAATCATGTGAATTCTACTGCAACAAAAAGCTATGGTATATATGACTGCTTGCAGAAAAGCCACAATACCGAATCTTCTTGTGAACTTAGCGAATTTGACATATATACTGACAACACCTGAGCTGCACCCTCCCTGTAAATCTTATACTGTAAGCGATTACAAGACAGGTGCTTTGAAGAATTTCAAGATGGCCACCATCTGGGATATCAGAATGCAACAATTTTAGCAAATCTGAATCTCTATGTCAACCTGTTGCCTCCTATCAAGTTTCAGCTCAATCTAACCTTTGGTTCAGGTTGAAGAATTTCAAGATGGCCACCATGGGCCACCATGGCAGCCATCTTGTGTATAGGAACAGAACAATTTTAGCAAATCTGGACCTCCATTTTGCCCCAATACCTCCCTTCAAGTTTTAGCTAGATCCGACCGTCAGTTCATGAGCAGATCTGATGTCGTTTGAAGAATTTGAAGATGGCCATCTTGGATACCAGCATAGAACGATTTTAGCAAATCTTGATCTCCATCTCACCCTGATGCCTCCAATCTTGTTTCAGCTCAATCTGACCTTTGGTTCAAGAGGAGATGTTGTTTGAAGAATTTCAAGATTGCCGCCACGGCAGCCATCTCAGATAGCGAAACAGAATGATTTTAACAAATCTGAATCTCGCTTCGGTGCCTCCAATCAAGATTCATCTCCATTCTACCTTTGGTTCAGGTGGAGAATATTGTTTGAAGAATTTCAAGATGGCCGCTATGGAATGATTTTAGCAAATCCGAAACTCCATGTTGCCAGAATGCCTCCCATTAAGTTTCAGCTTGATCTGATCTCTGGTTCTGAAGGAGATGCCATTTGAAGATTTTCAAGATGACTTCCATGGTAGCCATCTTGGAACAGAACAATTTTAGCAAATACTCATATGAATCTCCATGTTGCCCCAATGCCTCCAATCAAGTTTCAGCTCAATCCAACCTTTGTTTTGGGGGAGATGTTGTTAGTAAAATTTCAAGATGGCTGCCATGGTGGCCATCTTTGATATCAGAACAGTAGGATTTTAGCAAATCTGAATCTCGAAGTTGCCCAGATGCCTCCCATGAGGTTTCAACTTGATCCAACCTCTGGTTCAGGAGGAGATGTCGTTTGAAGAATTTCAAGATGGCCGCTTTGGCGGTCATCTTGGATATCAGAATGGAACGACTTCAGCAAATCTGAATCTCCATGTCTTCTCAATGCCTTCCAACAAGTTTCAGCTCAATTTGACCTTTGGTTTGGGCGGCCATCCTGGATATCAGAACGGAATGATTTTAGCAAATCCGAATCTCCATTTCATCCCGATGCCTCCCATCAAGTTTCAGCTCAGTTCAACCTTTGGTTCAGAAGGAGATGTTGTTTGACGATTTTCAAGATGGCAGCCATTGCAGCCATCTTGAAAATCGGAAGGGAACAATTTTAGCAAATCTGAATCTCCATGTCACCAGGATGCCTCCCACCAGAAAAGAGAGGCAGGTATTAGTTTCCATGATGATAATTTGACTTCCGGCTCAGGGAGGAGATGTCAAAAATGTGAAAAGTTAATGATGGATGAACAGATAGATGGATGGACAGATGATTGACGGATGACAGACTGACAACAGACGATGGTATAAGCTAACCTGGATCTGCTAATAACTATAACAGTATTGATCCCTGGACCCATGTTTTTCTGTAGCAGCAACAACTCATGATTATCAACATTTATGCAAAATATGAGAAGGTTCGTAATATTATTTGCAGGAAAAACCAAAGTGTTATAGACAAAAGTGTAATGGACAACTTTTAAAGAAATACAAAGGGGAATTACTATAACAGCATAAATCCCGCAACCTTTATTTTTCTGTGGAAGCAACATTTCGTGAATATCAACATTTATGCAAAATATGATAAGATCCTTAATACATGTATATGCAGGAAAAACTAAACTCATATGGACAAACTGACGAACATTCTAACATTTCGGGTTTAAGGGCTATTTCTCATTATTTTCTTTTGTTTGGTTTAGAGGCTAACCTCCTAAACCTTTTGTTTACAGAATAAATCTATTATTTTCCAATCATTTTCTCCTGTTATCTAATCCTAACACTAACTCCTAAACCCTAAATGTTTGCCCTGACGGATGGAGGGATGGATGGATGGACAGACATGAAAACATTGTACCCCCCCACCCTCGCACAAACTTTGTTTGCGGAGGGTATAATAATATTGCCCTTTTAAAACCCACTTTTCAAGAAGTAGAGAGACTCATACTGGCTTACAGCAGGATACAGAGGGACCTACACTGGCCAAATACACCACAGTATAGAGGAATCCACACTGGCTTTCAGTGGGGAGAGGGACCGACACTGACATAAAGCCAGGTATAGTGAGGGCCCACTGGCTTACAGCTGGGTATAGAGGGACCCACACTGGTTTAAAGTGGAGTATAGAGGGATGCACACTGTATAAAAGCAGGCTTTAGAGAGACACACTCTTGCTTACAGCAGTGTATAAAGGGACACACACTGTTTTACAACAGGATATAGAAACCATGATGCTGCCACATAAATATTAAGAAAATTTATATGACATGTTCTTTCATGGCACCAAAAATAACAGTTTTTCTGATACAATTAGAGGAAATTCTAACAAGTATCCACAAGCTATCTTTCTGCCCAAAGCAAAAATATGGAATAAAATATACTTGGACCTTTGTAAACTTCATTTTTCTTGTTTAAAGATGGATTTTTCAAGGGTTTTCCTTTAAAAAGTAATGCTAGGTTCCCACTGTCGTGCGATCCGTTACGAACGCCACGATCGGCCATTCATAGCTGGTCGTGGGATATTCTCTGAAAGTTCAGGTTTGGATAGGAGGTGATGAGAGTCGATACGTTCTTGTACGAGTCGTTGCGCTCGGATGCAATCCAATCACGATTTGTCAATTTCAGGTATCACGATCAGCCACGGTCTGCTCTCACGTTCAGACACAATCAAATGCGTACCGATAGGACTGTTGCGATCGAGTCTACGACTTGGTCTCGGTCTGAAACGATCATCACGATCGAGTACCCCGAAATGGGACGATCTGATACGTGCAGATGCGTTCTTATACGCTCATCACGAGCCGATGCACTCCGTTACTTTAGCATACGACTGTCATCTCGATGTTTTTCACGATCATGATCGAGAGCGATCACGATTTGAGCTATGACTTAACCCCGACTGGTATATATACAGCCGGACTGACCATGGACTTAATTGTTTCTTGAACTTTTACAGCATAAACACTGACCCTCAACCATTGGTTATGGTATGAGTTGTGGATGATGACAATGTGGCAATTTCGCTGGCTAGAATGGTTCAGGCTTGCCTTTTCCATTCTTAGCTTACATTACCCTTGGGTGGCATCTTTCAAAGGCTTTAAAAATACTAGCAAAGCCCTCTATAAACCAGGGATCGCAGGATCGATCCCGGGCTTCTCCAGACTTTCGGATGAGTCTATAAACCGAGGTTCGTCTCCGTATGACCTTAGTTATTGGTGGGACGTAAAACTGAAATACACTCACTCACTCACTCATGAGCAGATCGCTGAATGAGTCGCATTAAATCTTGAGAACTCGTAATAGATCGTGAACGTTCGTATAAAAATGTAGCTTACTCGTATCTAATCGCATTTACTCGTATCATATCGTATCTGATCACGAGACATTCGTGACAGGTCTAGAGCAATGGGACCCGACAGAGCGTAACAAATCGTAACAGATCTTGTGAGATCGCAACACATCTCAACAGAACGCGGTGGTTGTTTTGTCCAAGATTGGCCCCCGATCACCGCGATTTGGAAGCACGATTAGATGCGATCCGTCGCGCTTTGTAACGATGCACCACGATGTGATACGATGATCCCGATTTGACAATCGATCGTGTTGATCGTGGAAATATTTTGAACCGTTCAAAATTTTTCTACGATTAACACGATTGCCACGACTGACCTCAAGATCTGATAAGATCTGATAGGATCACCACGATTAATCTACGATTAAGAACACGATTACAATCGTGGCGCGAATCGTGATAGTGGGAACATAGCATAACAGAGACTTGTTGAACATATGATGATCTGGTACTTTTTATATTAACCCTTTTTGTACCAAATGGAATCTTCCTCCCTATATATACCAGGAGTGCATTCCAAAATTAAGGAATGTCAAGTTTTGTTTTCTTCATAATTTATTTGGAAAATGGCTTAACATTTTGCAAACAGTGTAGGCCCTGATCAGACGCCGCGTTATGCGGCATCTGATCTGAGTCTGCACTGTTTGCCAAGTACCCATTTTGAGGTTTCCGGTACAAAAAGGGTTAAACCATATAAAACATGGCTTTGACAAGTAATGTGCAGAATATGGGTCCAACTATTCTAGCAGTTAGTCAACCTGACACCCCTAAATTTAAAACTGGACACCTACTGTATATATAAGGTAGAAGATTCCATTCAGTACAAAATGGGTTAACCCATTGTATGTGGGAAACCCCTAAAGGGATACCTTGGCAAACAGTGCATGCCCAGATCAGATGCCGCAGAATGCAGCGTCTGATCAGGGCCTGGATTATTTGCTAACAGAATTTTCTCTCAAAAATGGAACAAAAACAAACAAGAGGGCCATGATGACCCTGGATCGCTCACATGATCCATAGAGTAATAAGTGGGCCCCGGGGAGGGCTATTATTGACACCAGGGCTATAATGTGCATAATGGTGAGAGAGGTCTAAAAAGGTGAAAGTTCATACCAAATATCAACAAAGGCTATAATTTGAACAATCTTGGCAAAGGTCCACTAGATGAAGCTACACACCAAATATCAAAGACCTTGGCCTTGCGGTTTCAGAGAAGAAGATTTTTTTAAAGATTTTCCCTATATAAGCCTATGTAAAACCAAAGGGCCCCGGGGCGGGGGCATTTTTGGCCCCAGCACTACATAAGCCTATGTAAAACCAAATGGCCCCTGGGAGAGGCATTTTTGGCCTCAGGGCTATAATTAAATCAATCTTGATAGAGGTCCACTAGATGAAGCTTCACACCAAATATCAAAGACCTGGGCCTTGCTGTTTCAGAGAAGAAGATTTTCAAAGATTATCTCTATATAAGTCTATGTAAAACCAAAATGCCCCGGGGCGGGGGCATTTGTGGCCCGAGGGCTATAATTTGAACAATCTTGGTAGAGGTCCACAAGATGAAGCTCTATACCAAATATCAAAGACATGGGCATTGCAGTTTCAGAGAGGAAGATTTTCAAAGATTATCTATATATAAGTCTATGTAAAACCAAAATGCCCCGGGGCGGGGGCATTTGTGGCCCGAGGGCTATAATTTGAACAATCTTGGTAGAGGTCCACAAGATGAACCTTCACACCAAATATCAAAAGACCTGGGCCTTGCGGTTTCAGAGAAGAAGATTTTTTTTTTAAAGGTATTCCCTATAAAGCCTATGTAAAACCAAATGGCCCAGGGGCGGGGGTATTTTTGGCCTCAGGGCTATAATTTAAACAATCTTGACAGAGGTTCACTAGATGAAGCTTCACACCAAATATCCAAGACCTGGGCCTTGCTGTTTCAGAGAAGAAGATTTTTCAAAGATTATTCTGTATATAAGTCTATGTAAAACCAAACGGCCCCGGGGCGGGGGCATTTGTGGCCCGAGGCTATAATTTGAACAATTTTGGTAGAGGTCCACTTGATGAAGCTCCATACCAAAATATCAAAGACATGGGCCTTGCAATTTCAGAGAAGAAGATTTTTAAAGATTTCCCTATATAAGTCTATGTAAAACCAAAGGGTCTTTGGGCGGGGCATTTTTGGCCCATAGGCTATAATTTGAACAATCTTGATAGAGGTCCACTAGATAAAATTTCACACCAAATATCAAAGACCTAGGCCTTGTGGTTTCACCGAAGAAAATTTTTAAAGATTTTCCCTATATAAGTTTATGTAAAACCAAAGGGCCCCAAGGCGGGGCCATTTTTGGTCTCAGGGCTATAATTTGAACAATCTTTGTAGAGGTCCACTAGATGAAGCTTCATACCAAATATCAAAGACCTAGGCCTTGTGGTTCCAGAGAAGATGATTTTTCACGTTTTTCCCTACAGAAGTCTATGTAAAACCAAAGGGCCCCGGAGTGGGGGCATTTTTGGCCCCTGGGCTATAAATTGAACAATCTTGGTATGGGTCCACAAGATGAAGCTTCATACCAAATATCAAAGACCTGGGCCTTGCAGTTTGAGAGAAGAAGATTTTTTTAAGATTTTCACTATATAAGCCTATGTAAAACCAAAGGGTCCCGGGGCGGGGGCATTTTTGGCCCCAGCACTATAATTTGAACAATCTTGGTAGGTGAAGCTTCATTCCAAATAGCAAAGACCTGGGCCTTGCGGTTGCAGAGAAGAAGATTTTTAAAGATTTTCCCTATATAAGCCCATATAAAACCAAAGGACCCTGGGGCGGGGGCATCTTTGGCCCCAGCACTATAATTCGAACATTCTTGGCAGGGGCCCACTAGATGAAGCTTCTTACCAAATATCGAAGACCTGGGCCTTGCGGTTTCAGAGAAGAAGATTTTTAAAGATTTTTCCTATATTAGCCCATGTAAAACCAAAGAGCCCCGGGGCGGGGGCATTTTTGGCCCCAGCACTATAATTTGAACAATCTTGGTAGGGGTTGACTAGATGAAGCTTCATACTAATTATCAAAGACCTGGGGCCCGTTTCACTAAACTTCGTAACTTTACGAAATTCGTAGACTTAAGAACTCGACTTACGAAATTCTTAAGAAAATCACGGGTGCGTTTCACTAACGTCTTCGTAAGTTAAATGACATACGAATTTCGTAGCTAAGAATTCGTAGCTACTCTCTAATGCTGAAGATAAATATTTTACGCACAGAGGTTGAGATTGCGGGAATTTATTGTAATAAAAACACGTTTTAGACACGAGGAATCACATGTTTTGTTGGTTTAGATTTACTTTGACCGATTGCGAGGAGCAGAAAACGAACACTTTTGAATGGAGAAAAAGAAAAATCTAGTAGATTCTAAACCTGTTTGCATCAAAGCTGTTTCATTCCATCGGCTCTGTGAAGAAGGCATAGAGGGAAATGACAGGCCCAAGTTAAATGATGAAAGCTGGCAAATCTTTGTCATACCTGCACACTGTGTTGTCATTATTTATGTGTTACGTAGTTATCGAAGACGTCATCAATTTAAATACGCAAGGGAGCTTACTCCGACTCATTTCTTAAGGTTGGGTAAAATCTAGGCATAGGCCTAGCCTGTATCAGTAGCCGATTCATCTAAGTTACTTGCTTGAATTGACGTTTAACGTCCCCGTCAACACTAGTTAGGTCAATTTGGAGACGTTGCTTCCAACTTTGTTGGACTTTACCCAATGAAACCCAGAGTAGGGTTTATAAATATGCATGGACTGTCCGACTCGCATTATACTTTGCGGTTTACCAGTAGCCTGCTCTGACCCACAGGGACTTGTAGCATTTTTTTTTAAGAATTTGTATATTGTATAGGTATTCAGTGTCTGAATAATAGACTATATACTTTACTGCTACAAGACCCTGTGCTCTGACCTGTGCGGTCGGTTTCAGCTCTGTGCGGAAGCACCATGCAGTCAAATCTATTTCTCATAGCCCGACAATGTTGAAAACCATAGTTCTTCGCTAAACTTTCGGAATATTTCCAATGTCTTGCACCGACCGAGGAGTCAGTACTGTTTGTTGGTAGTTAAATCTTCAGTACAATCTTATTTTGTTTTATATTATTTTTTTCCTATCTTCTCGCCTCATAACCATACAAAGCCTATCTCTTATGGTCATTTTATAAGCATATCAGGACGTCTCTTTTTCAATTACGGAATTTTTTTTCCCTTTTCTCTGGTAAATCTGTAGACCTAGACATGTACCTTACATTGGACCCCCCGTCCCCTCTCCAAAATAAACAAATAAATAAATAAATAATAATAATAATACTGGTTTCCTGGTTGGGCTCCCGCCCATCGTGGCTTGGAGAAATAGATTAGGCTGCATAGTGCTTCCATGCAGAGCTAAATCTACTGGTAAACTGCTTAAAGAATCTAAGCCTGCTCATACAAAATGGTGCATATCGGACCGACCAATGGTTTCATTGGGCGGCGGCATGGATTGTCATTTCATCTCAATATCGAATAAAAATCCCACTAAGTTGGAAGCAACGTCACCAAAATGACCTATGTAGTGTTGACAGAGACGTTAACCCTCACATCAACGTCAGCCTCGATAGCGCAGTGGTTAACGCGTTCGACTCATGATCGAGAGGTTGTTTGTTCGAATCCGGCACCCGGTATCGAGGTGTGTCCTTGGGCAAGACACATTATGACACTGTCTCACTCCACCCAGGTGTAAATGGGTAACAGTGGTGTAAAAGCCACTGCCTCTCTAGCATGCGCGTGAAAACATCCGGATGAGTGTTCGAGAGCGATTAAATAAGCTTGCAGCTTCCATCGCAATCGAACTAAAATAAATTAGTATAAACTAAAACTAAACCTCACATCAAACAAATGGTTTCCTGATGGCTGACCTAGGCTATGGTGCTAGTTAGCTTACAAGGCCCGATCGTCCTAATGCATTTGGAGCATAGCGGGGCATGTGTCTAAGTTCTGAGCTTGCAACAGGTGCGGAATGTTTTTTGTTTTGTTATTTATTTATCATATCTCTCAGTTCTATAACACACAATTTGGTTTCGAATAAAGTGTACCTTATTTCATTGTTTAATTACAAACACCAACTGTTCTGGTCACTTCCTGCTGATATGAATTTTTAAAGTTTTAAAACATTTGTTTTAAATCATTTAAAGAAGAGTGGCACGCGTGCGTGCGTGTTTTTATTTATTTATTACTATTTTTTTTTTTTTTTTTTTGGGGGGGGGGGGGGGGGGTGGGACGGGGAGAGGAGGAGTGGGGTCTCTTAAAGGAGCCTTTGGATTTCTTTAGAGTTCTCTGAACTAAGAAAAGCTCTGTAGACTTTCAGCTTTGTGTCAAGCCGTATTCCACTTCGATTCCAAACACTTCCACGTAGTCGGCCAGATGCTGCACTAGCTTTCAGTTATATTTGCAATCCTGGCATTGACTTCATTATCAATGTGCACGACTCTTGTGGCCCCCGCCCATCAGGACTTGAAGAAATAGATGGGCTGCATGCTGCTTCCACGCAGAGCTGAAACCGACCCGCACACGAGTAGGCCTACTGGTAAACCGCTTAGAGGATCTAAGCCTGCCCAGGCAAAGCAGTGCGAGTCGGACTGTCCATGCTTATAAACCCTATTGGTTTCATTGGGCGGCAGGGCTTGAGATGTCCTTTTATCTCAATGTCGGGTAGAAGTCCCACAAAATTGGAAGCAACGTCTCCAGAAGACCTTTACATTTTTGACGGGGACGTTGAACCTCAAATCAAACAAAACACGACTCTTGACAATGTGCTTCCAAGGTAGGTGAACTTGTCTACCACTTGCAATCTTTGACCTTTTCACTGTAATGGTGGGCTCCTTATAGGGTTTGCCAAGTTCTCGTTGATAAACCACCTCGGATATTTTTAATGCTGATTGTGAATTCATAACCGTCAGATACGCCATCCACACTTTTTTGCATCGTCTCTTCTGCTGGAGCACCCTTTGTCATGTCGTCAGCATAGGGGAACTCGTCTTCTCGATCTGACTTGCAACCTTCTTAGGTTGATAAAGCTTCCCATAAAAGCCATATCAAATAGGTAAACCATTTTCACCATCCCAGAAAGCATTTGTGAGCATGGCAGCGAACATTATGTTGAGCAGTATGACTCCATTGTCACAGGGAATGGATCAGAAAACTCACCATCATTTTTATGCGGTGCCGTTTTACTATTTAACCCATATTTATAGATATCCATAATTCGAATTATGGATATCCATAATTCCAATTAAGGATATCCTTAAATCGAATAATGGATATCTATAATTCGATTTATGGACATGCATAATTCAGATCGATTTATAGATACCCATAATTCGATTTATGGATATCTGTAATTCGAATTATGGATATCTGTAATTCGAATTATTGATATCCATTATTCGGCTGATTTATGGATATCCATAATTCGACTGATTTATGGATATTCATAATTAGAATTATAGATATCCATAAATTGTAGCATTATAATTCGAATTATGGATATACAAATTAGGGAGACATGAAACACTACAAAACACCACAAAACACTACAAAACACCACAAAACACACCACAAACCACTACAAACCACCACAAAACACTACAAAACACATCACAAACCTATAAAGGCCATCAGTTAAAATGTTTAAGATGAATATCAAGATCATCATGGGAACAAACTTGGTTGTACTAAGTCATCTGATGCTACATACTCAGTCATCTGATGCTACATATTCAGTCATCTGATGCTACATATTCAGTCATCTGATGCTACATACTCAGTCATCTGATGCTACATATTCAGTCATCTGATGCTACATATTCAGTCATCTGATGCTACATACTCAGTCATCTGATGCTACATATTCAGTCATCTGATGCTACATATTCAGTCATCTGATGCTACATACTCAGTCATCTGATGCTACATACTCAGTCATCTGATGCTACATATTCAGTCATCTGATGCTACATACCAAATTTGAAGACTGCTGAGGAAGAAAAAAATTAAAAGTGAAATTGCCCTGTCTGTTTTAGAGATTATGTCCTTTGAAATGTTGATAGACCTGCAATGCAACTGATCTTGGACCCAGGCTTCTGAATGACCTTGACCTATAGCATTCATATACATTCATTTTATAGAGATCTACTCTAATGTCATACTCTGATCTCAATTGTATTTATGCCCCTGCATATAGTTTTTCAATTTTCCATATGTGCGTACATATGTCTGCTTGTATATGTGTGTATACATACATAATACATATGTATGTGCATATGTACGTTGTATGTATATACGTATGTTTGTATTGAAATTTAATGACCCGGTCAACACTATTTAGGTTATTTTTGAGCCAGTTAGTTTAACTGTGCTCACTTTTCCAGTGCACGTTTACAGGTAAGCAGTGAACCAGTACATTGCACATTCTTTCACCAAAAATTGACAACTGCCCTTCTTGAATCAGTAGAAGGGAGAGACTGACCATAGAAAAGACTTTATGGTCAATCTCCACAAAAGAATTTTGCCGACCCCGGCAGGTATCAAACCCAGGTCCTCCTGATCACCAGTCAGACGTGCATCTGACTGAGCTACCGAGCTGGGCAATGTATGTACAATATCCTGTGACTCGGATCATTTGAACAAAATTAAGTTTGTGATGTGTTTTGTAGTGTCTTGTGGTGTTTTGTGGTGGTTTGTGGTGTTTTGTAGTGTTTTGTGGTGTTTTGTAGTGTTTCATGTCACCCTACAAATTAAATCGAATTCTGGATATCCATTAATAATTATTGATATCCATAAATAATTATGGATATCCATAATTCGGATTGTGGATATCCATAAATAATTATGGATATCTATAAATAGGGAATAAATAGTAAAAGGGCGTCCCAAACATTTTGGAAACCGTGCAAGCATTCCATAGAGAAACTGCCTCCAGTTACTATACTGGACTTGGTCGGACAACCAAACTTCGCCATAATTTTCCAAAGACCCTCACGACCGACTTCGCCATATGATTTGGTGAGTTCAACAAACCTGGCATTTCTCTTGAAGCTACCCTGCTGTGAAGGTCATGTCAATTTTTCATAGAGCTGTCCTTTCTGAACACACATTGGCTTGTCGACTGTTCAATGTGTTCATTCAGTCGGTGAAGTAAATTTCTTGAAAGAAACTTCCCAGCAAATGACAAAATAAGAGATGCCTCGATAATTGCCACACAACTGAGGATTCCCTTTCCGTTTGAATATGTGGATAATTGACGCATCCTTCAATTCTTCAGGGATTGCTTCTTTTCTCCACATGGTGTGAAATAACTCGATAACTCGCCATCACATATCCCCGCGCTGTGAAAATCATGTCACAATAAAAGGACCAAAGTACTTCTTTTTGACCTCTGGTGACCACAAAAATGCCCATCTATTTCTTCAAGCCCCGATGGGCGGGAGCCGTGAGTGTGAGAGTAGGGGAAAGTGAGGGAGAGAAGATAGAGAGAGAAAGAGGGAGAGAGAGAGAGAGAGAGAGAGAGAGAGAGAGAGAGAGAGAGAGAGAGAGAGAGAGAGGCTGACTGATACGTTGTACCCTAAGGCACATGGGGCTACCGCTAAAGAAAAACTCGGTGTTTTACCCAGAGTATTCAGCAATAGAATATGACGTCATGATGACGTATCTAATGATTTCTTTTCTCCTCGCGCACAGATGTCAACAAAACTTATGGCGTAGTAAAAAAAAGCATTCATGACGACTGAGACAGGCAAACACCATTTAATGAGTTGCAAGGGCCTTCAACAGGTGCTTTATGCTTCTGTCTCTTGAAGTCTCGAAGTGATGTGTTTATCCAAGAAAACAATAAAATAGGTCACTGACAATGTCGTTGCTGCTAAGGATTACTGAAAACAGGTAAGTTTTTCTTTATTTCAAGCTTCACCAAGCTTTGAAATTGCGAATTATTGCTCTAATCGGGCGCGAATCGAAACCGCCGCCATGACACTTACGAAATTCTTAAAGTTACGACTGCATACCCCCTATCGTAAAGTTACGAACAAACTTACGCAAAAACTTAAGAATTTGACGTTAGTGAAACACAAATTTTGAGTTAAGAATTCGTAAGGTCGAACTTACGAAAATCTTAGAGTTACGAAGATTAGTGAAACGGCCGCCAGGGCCTTGCGGTTTCAGAGAAGAAGATTTTTCAAGATTTTCCCTATATAAGCCCATGTAAAACCAAAGGGCCCAGGGGCGGGGGCATTTTTGGCCCCAGCACTATAATTTGAACAATCTTGATAGGAGTCCACTAGATGAAGCTTCATACCAAATATCAAAGACCTGGGCCTTGTGGTTTCAGAGAAGAAGATTTTTTATGTTTTGGGTGAAAAAAATCTATTTTGGGCTCCTGTGACCTAGATGTGCAATGGACCGGAACCATTTGAACAACTTTAAAAGGGGACCACCTAAGGATCATTCCTATGAAGTTTGGTCAAAATCCAATCAGTAGTTTAGGAGGAGATGTCGTTTGAAGAAATTGTTTACGCACGGACGGACGGACGGACGCACGGACAAAGGACGACAGACAAAAAGTGATCCCAAAAGCTCACCTCATCACTACGTGACGGTGAGCTAAAAAAAAAAGGCCTGACACCCTTTATATGGCAAATGGGCTTATCCAACATATAGCAATGGAAGATTCCACTGGTATACAATGGGTTAAGTGAGGATACAGGCACCACACATTCTGTTATCTGACATTTAAAAGTTGAAAGAGAATCTATTGTAAACAACCACCAAATGTCATTGAAAACTGAATTGCTTGTTCATCAAAACTGTTATGTTTTTATGTCATAGGAAAACATGCCCATGTGAGAAAAATTTATCCCTTATCCTGTTGTATAAATTAATTTAATTAAAATAGCCACACCCATTTCTGACAAGCCACTAATCAGATTACTTGATAAAATATATTTGTTCAATTCAAAAACTGCATGAAAAATACTGTAGATCCTGATCAGATGGCTTCTGAAGAAGCCATCTGATCTGGATCTACACTATTTGCAAAGGTAGGGGTTGTCTTGAACAGAAGGATCAGAGTAACTGTTGTTCAACATCGCTTTTTTTTTTTTTCAAAGAAAAATTGTCCAATTTTCCTTATTGAGACCCCAAACATAGATTGTGGGTGCTTGTTATACAGAATTGCCCCAACGAAGCACCCATTATCTATGATTCTGGGCAAAAATGAGAAAATAATGAATACCCATTTTGTAGTGAATGGAATCTCCCAACTTGTATAATAAGTCAAAGTCCATTTCGAAATTTCGTGCATCAGGTTGAGTTATCGAGGAAAATGGCTGAACTTTTTTGCAAACAGTGATTGGGCCCTGATTAGATGCTCCATTCTGTGGCATCTGATCTGGGCCTGTTTGTTTATTTGATATGAGGTTTAACATCCCCATCAACACTGTATAGGTCATTTTGGAGACGTTGCTTCCAATTTTGTGGGACTTTTACCCGACACTGAGATGAAATGACATCTCAAGCACTGCTGCCGAACCTGGGCCTGTTCTGTTTGTCATTTCCCAAATAAAATGTGTCAAAATGTTACCTTTCTTTTTCTTCTTTTTTTTTTTTTGCTGTGTCACTGTGAACTTGATACCTCAAAAGTCACATTTTTGGTCAGTTTTGACAGTAAACAGAAATATAATGTTTCAAGCCATACCTGCCAGCTTGCTTCGAATTCAAGCCAGGCTACTGATCCATCATTTTTTATGTTGCCTTGTGATTCAATGGTATGTCGAGCATCACAAGCTAACAATATTTAGTAGACAGCTTTTCAAAGCATTTCTTTCTTATTTTTCAGCAAAAATCAGACATGACATGTCAAGCCTTAATTTTGCAGGGAAAACAAAGACTGTCATCTGCTCAAGGATTTTTGTAGTGCTTGAAGGGTTGATGGCCATTTTGTCAGTGGGAGAAACAGGATACTGTATAAAAATGTATTTGCACAGACAAACCAGAGCAACTAGAGCTGTTACTGTGAAGCGACCAGTGGCGGCCAGAGCCATCCTCTGATACATCTTTTGAGCTTGTATGTAATATGGAAGCTATAAGACTATAAATGTGCTCAAACATAAAATTTCTAAATGGACCAAGGGAGTGCAGGCATCAAAATTACTGAAGGGGTGGGGGCATCAATATTACTGAAGCAGCAGGGTGGGGTATGCATCAATGAAATCTTTGGACTGGTATGCAACATCGATGCAAGTATCAACCGACTTGAATTTGTCTTAGAATTTAGAACATACAGGCATCTATAAACTTTGTCATAAAATGTATAATTTCTAAGTGCATGACCTTGAGGTCAAGGTCACCATGGGTAGGGGAAGGGACATACATCGCAAAATCTTTGTGGGTAAAAATCTTTGAGTACCCACAATCTATATTTTGAGCAGAAATAAAAAAATATCACAATTTTTCATCATAAAATTTTCATTTTCTCGGCGATAAAGGTGGCAATGTATTTATATAGGCACGTTTGCGTAATGACATTTTATGTGAATCAGCTGCACAGCATGTTTTGTAATGTAAAGCCTTATTTTTGCAAAAAAATATGAAAAAATAGATTGCCAATCTGGGCCAAGTTGTTCAAAGCATTGCTAGCTTAACAAGCTTGTCAAAGGTCAAATTGTTAAGTATAATATCTAATACAGAAGTTTTTTTGCTGAAAAAATGTGCATATGCAAAAGCTGCTCACTTTTTTTCTGCAAAAATATTAGTATATTTGCCTTTTTTTTTTTTTGGTTTGGGTTTTACGTCCCTTTCAAGATTATTTCACTCATATCGAGCCGATCGTTAATCATAGGTGGGCGAAAACCGGAGTACCCGGAGCAAAACCACCTGACCTTTCGTTGCAGAACTTGGCGTCTCACACGTGACCCGAGCGAGGCTCGAACCCACAGTGGTGAGAGACCTAATGACTAAGAGTCAGCGCTCTTATCCATTAGGCCACGGAGGCCTGTCGTATATTTGCCATATTCAAAAATTAAAGTTTTAACGATATGTTACCTAACTACACAACCGGCTAAACATGTTTAGTGCTTGAACACTACAAATACATCATGAAAACATGCCTATATAATTTTGACCCCCTTGAACCCCGGCCGACTTTTATGTAGTAAAACTGGGGTAAACCTTATTTTTTTATTTCTGCTCTAAAATATAGATTGTGGGTACTTGTTAGAACCACCTCGATGAGGCAGTTCTAATGAATACCCACAATCTATATTTTGAGCAGAACTAAGAAAAATATCACAATTTTTCATCTTAAAATTTTCGTATTTACGGCAGAAAATGTAACAATGTATTTGTATAGGCGTGTTTTCTTTATGTAAATGAATTATTATCTTACCTTTTCATAGAGAGAATGAAATTCATTGTATCTCCGAAAAATGAACCAGGATTTTGTTCCGTTATTCACGACCACCTTGTAAACCTGAAGAGAGAAGACACCTTTTAATGCCTTCCACACACCACCATGCCCCTGCTTTCCTACTGAACTCTGAAGTTTCTTTTTTACTGATTTGTCATCTTTTTTCACTAAGTTCAGTTCCACTTTAGTTGCAGTTTCATCTGACTTCATTGTCTTTCAAATAAATTCATTTTTAACACTGTTTTCCTGCACAGAGTGGAATTTCCAGTTTGACATGGTATTTTAATTCCAGTTTTCATTAATTCAACAGTTCACTGTTAATGTTTTATTCAGTGATATTTATATAATGCACAGTGTTTAAAGGTTTCCAAAACACACTTTTTTTTTCATAAAATATTAAGTTTTTGACATCAACCTTTCATATGATTCTTTTTTTTTTTTTTTTTTTTTTGGTTTATTTTTCAATAAACATGTTTTATTTTCTTTTTATGTCTTTCTGTTCAATTTATATCTATACTTCTCCAATTTTTTCTCAAGTGTCTACTTTAACTCTTAAAGTGCCACTGAAAATTCTACAGCAGATGACAATCCAATTGTTGTTTTTTTATTTTTCAGAGAAAAAACCGCTTGATCAGTTTCATGTGAAACAATAACCAAGTATTGAATTCACATTGTCATGTCATGCCTTAATTGCTAGCGCTTAAGAGTAAAGACAATTTTTACCAAACAATAATTAAAGTCAGCCACTCATCATTTTTCTTGTAGCTGGTTTCCTTTTCCAAAATAATAAGAATTGTTGAAAACTTTTAATTATACACTATTTCGCTCCCTGCAGCAGTCTTTGCATAATCCGTTTACACCCGTGTGATTTTGCATACAAGCTTTAAAAGATATAAAGGTTCATTTATCAGTTTGTTCAACCTACTGAACTTTCAAATTCCTTCAAGGGCCACTTTTATCGTTTACTGTGCTTAACTGAAGAAGAATATTATCTAAAGAATCAATGACATCACATATTAGTAAGTGCAGCAACAGAAAAAATTGCTATCTCATCAATACTATATTTAGCGGTGTCCTGAGAAAACCTGTTTTGTGGCATTTGCGAACAACAAAGGTGCAGATCAGACTGCGCATACGCGCAGTCTGATCAGCACCTTTGTGTTCACCGCGCTAGTTTCTAGATCTAAACTTTTAAGACTGCTGTTAAAATCCTAAAAGTTCGGACACCTTCAGGACTCGCTGTAATTCTCCTAAAATTTTAACAAATTTGTTTCGGGATCCAGCAAGGAGTCCAAAAGGTGCAGACGGAATGACAAACAGTGTAGACCCTGATCAGACTGCTCCTGAAGGAGCAGTCTGATCTGGGTCTGCACTGTTTGCTCAGGCCTATCTATGCCAATAATTTGGATCATTACAGTGCTGTTAGTCGGCGCAGCTGTTCATGAGGAGGCTATTTTGTGTCCTATATACATGGTTTTGTTTGTTTGTTTGATTTAAAGTTTAATTATAATTGGCATCCCCGTCAACACTGTATGGGTCATTTCGGAGACGTTGCTTCCAATTTTGTAGGACTTTTACCTGACATCGAGATGAAATGACATCTCAAGCCCTGTGGTCCAATGAAACCAAGTGGCCCCTGCCCATTGGGGCTTGAAGAAATAAATGGCCTGCATGATGCTTCCACGCAGAGCTGAACCTGGCCGCACACGAGTACTGGTAAACCCCTTACAGGATCTAAGCCTGATCAGGCATAGCGGTGTGAGTCGGACCGTCCATGCTTATAAACCCTATTGGTTTCATTGGGCCACAAGGCTTGAGATATCATTTTATCTCAATGTCGGGTAAAAGTTCCACAAAATTGGAAGCAACGTCTCCAAAATGACCTATACAGTGTTGACGGGGAATTTAAACACCAAATCAAACAAACCAATGAAACCAATAATTATAAGCATGGACTAGCACAGCCGTGCCTGGGCAGGCTTATAAATCCTCTAAGAGGTTTACCAGTACTCATGTGTGGTCGGTTTCAGCTTTGCATGGAAGCATCATGAAGCCTATCTATTTCTTCAAGCCCTGATGGGCGGAGGCTACCAATATACATGGTCAAAAACTCCTAAGACAGGTTTTATTCGTGATAGGACTCATATATATATCATTTTATGTACATGTAATGTACCTCTATGAAATATAAGATCAGCAATTTCATTCGAGCTCCAAAAAACAATCAAAGTACTGAAGTTTTCTTGGGTCTAGCATCACGAAAAAACGCCTATATAATCTTGACCCCCTTGAACCCCACTTTTATATAGTAAAACGGGGGTTTACAGGGGAAAACCTGATTTTTCTTAATTCTGCTCTAAAATATAGATTGTGGGTACTCTTTAAAACCGCCTCGACGAGGCGGTTCTAACGAGTACCCTCAACCTATATTTTGAGCAGAAATAAGAAAAATATCACAATTATTCATCTTAAAATGCTTTTTTCTCGGCGGTAAAGTTTACAATGTATTTGTATAGGCATGTTTTCGTAATCATGGACTGGGAAAATTGGCCTGAACAGGAGACTTAGACCATTTCACTGAACTTTCACTGAAAATTCCTGTACTTACGCAAAAAGTGTATACACAGACGTACCACAATCTCTTTATAATACTTTTAACCCTTCTCTTGCTGAATATTCAGTTTAGCCACACCCATTTCTGACTTTGAACCAATCAGATTACTTGATGTAATTTATTCCTACAAATTCATAAATTGAATGTAAAACAGTGTAGATCCTGATCAGATGGCTTCTTCAGTGATCAGATGGCAGAAGCCATCTGATCTTGATCTACACTGTTTGCAAAGAAAAGGGTTTTCGTGAACAGCAGGATAAGAGTTAATGGGTTCCAAACTAGCAGAATCCGTGTTAGTTAAAACAACCGTGTTACATCCAAACAAAAATCTATACATTTTTGGGATCCATCTTGAAACCTTGTTATATCCAAAACCATTTTATAATGAACAGTGTTAAAATGAGGTTGTGGTACACCATTATCAGAGACCACATTATGCTGCATCTCATCCGAGTCTACACTGTTTGCAAACTATAACTATAACTCTGCGTTAAAAACCTATTTAGCAGGTTGCAATTATTCTTTCGTTGTAATTTCTGCATACAGTGTTCTCTGGTCAGAAACCACCTTTGGGACTGTTCGAAAGTGGTCTTAAAGACCACTTTTGAACAGTCCCAAAGGTGCTCTAGGAGTTTTACTGTATATAGCAGTACTTTTCTTCTCCCTGTGATGTCAGAGCGCTATGTAAAAAGAATCGGTTATATGTAAGAAATGGACTAAGCTAGTGTACTGCGACAATTGCAAACATTGTAGAGCCCCTTCATGGGCTACACAGTTCGCTTAAAATACTGGCATTTAAGTGTTAACCCTTATCTTGCTGAATGTTCATTTAAGCCACACCCGTTTCTGTCTATCAACCAATCAAATTACTTGATGTAATTTATTGCTATAAATTCATTAACTAAATGCTAAACAGTGTAGATCCTGATCAGATGGCTTCTGCAGAAGCCATCTGATCTGGATCTACACTGTTTGCAAAGATAGGGGTTGATGTGAACAGCAAGATAAGGGTTAAGTCTCAGTTTTTTTTTACTATTTTTCCCAGTCTATGCTTATGTAGAGACAATGGACCCACCAGTACTGTCAGCGCTGCACTGAACCTGCATATTCCCTGGAAAAGGAGACAGCCTCAACAGCTCAGTGGTTAGCACGTTTGACTTATGATCGAGACTATTCGAGAGGCAGTGCCTTCGAATCCAGCCACCAGAGGCGAGGTGTGTCCTTGAGCAAGACACCAAATGCCACTGCCCCACTCCACCCAGGTGTAAATGGGTAGCAGTGGTGTAAAAGTCACTGCCTCTCTCTCGCACATGTGATAGCATCCAGCGTGAGTGTTCAAGAGCGATTCAAATAAGCTTGAAGCTTTCATCGCAATCTAACTAAAATAAATTAGTATAAACTAAAAGAAGACTGGCAAGGCATCATGATGTGAGGATTTTTCACAAGTTATAGCTTTTATGTTCTCGCTATTTTCTATTTCTTCACAACTTATAATTCAAGAATATTCAATCGCTGCCAGAGATCTTTCAATCTGATTTCAAGTATTGAAAATATTTATCCCTGCTGCAATATTACTGAGATCAAGGAAGGATTAGAAAACATACACCGATTTATCCTAAATATTTGGATTTGGTTAGCACCAATGTTATGTCTAAAAATAGCTGGATGAGTCGAAAACAGTGTCTGGCATCTCATCTGGGTTTACACTCATCTGGGTTTATGTCGCACTGGAGTTGGGCAGCAACAGTATCTTTTGTAATGGCTGCAAGTTCTGGGTGCACAAGAAATGCAGTGGGCTCAAATGCTTGATAGAGGACCCTGATTACAGGTGTACACGGTGCCAAGGAACTGCACACCCCTTAGATGGCAGACCACATAGGGAAGTCCAAGTCGGATCCGACAAGCTGGAGGTTGTAGCTTCCTTCTGCTACCTAGGTGATATGCTCTCTGCAGCGGGTGGTTGCGACCTTTCAACTACATCACGTGTGAAAACAGCCTGAAAGAAATTCAAGGAGTTGCTACCAGTTCTCTCTTCCCGCCACCTCTCGTTCAAGACACGTGGCCGTGCGTATAGCTCTTGTATGCGGAGCACAATGCTCCATGCCAGTGAGACATGGCCATTAACAAAGCCAAACCTGACCAACGTCTACAGCGAAATGACAGGGCAATGATCAGACAGATCTGCAATGTCAAGCCACAGGACACTGTCACCATCAGGTCCAGTGAGTTACTTGAGCGTCTTGGCATTGAGGACCTGGACCTCATCCTGAAAG
Organism: Lucinisca nassula; assembly: GCA_963580285.1. NCBI lineage: Eukaryota > Metazoa > Mollusca > Bivalvia > Lucinida > Lucinidae > Lucinisca > Lucinisca nassula. Next base: position 120,197 of record CAUZLF010000083.1, on the reverse strand, counting down.
AGAGAAGACTTTGCTGGTATGGACATGTGGAACGCTCCAACGGTGTAGTCAAGACTGCCTGTGACATACAGGTAGGTGGAAAGCGGGGGCCAGGAAGGCCCAAGATGACCTGGAAGCAGCTAACAGAAAGAGATTGCAGAGAATGGAAGCTCTCTGCTATTGATCCTCATGATAGACAAGCCTGGAGATCTGGTGTAAGATCTGCCATGCGTGCAGCAAGCCAGCTACCTGGAAGGGGGCCCACTTATGTGGATGCTGCCCCTGTACCTGCACGTTAATCAAAAATCCGTTGATGATGATGATGACTGTTTGCTTAGGTCTATATGTCCGAATACCATCATGAAAACATGCCTATATAATTCTGACACCACTCGAACCCCACTTTTATATAGTAAAACTGGGGTGTACAGGGGTAAACCTTATTTTTCTCTAAGATACAGATTGTGGGTACTCGTTAGAACCGCCTCGATGAGGCGGTTCTAACGTGTACCCACAATCTGTAATTTGAGCAGAAATATGAAAAATATCACAATTTTTCATCTTAAATTTTTCATTTTATGGCGGTAAAATTTACAGTGTATCTGTATAGGTTTGTTTTCGTAATGAAACAGTAAATACAGTAGAATCTGCTTTAACCTCTTAATGTACCAGACACAACTACAGCAGGTGAAATTAAAGTAAAAAAATATATCATTTTTCATTGAAAATAAGACTCAAGTCTGCTTTTTTCTGAAAAGGCAGAAAAATTGAATACTGCCTGCTATATTTTGCTTGGGGCTTTAAGGTCAACATCACAATATCAATTTTTGTTACACCTAATTACATGTATCCATGTATCCCCCCACCCACCCGAAGGAAAAGTAGGGATATTGTAATTGTTTTTGCCGTCTTTCTGGATAACTTCTTCTAGACCATTAGAGATAGAAACTTGAAACTTGGGAACTGATAGACCTTTGGTCTGGGGAGTGCATGACACTTTCAGAATTCTGATCCCACTCCTGGGGGGCAGGGCCAGGGTGAGGGGCCCCAGAGTCAAAAATCAAAGTTTTCAGAACATGGTCTTGTAACATATCAAATTAAAAGGCATGATGAGTAGAATACATTGCATTCAAAATATGACACCTCAGGTCAATGTCGAGGTCACCAGAGGTCAAAAAAACCCACAATACCCCCCCCCATAACCATAACCAGATAACTCCTAGACAATTAGAGATAGAAACTTGAAACCTTAGGGACTGATAGATCTTTGGTCTGGCGAGTGCATGTCACTTTCAGGATTTTGATCTCACCCCTGGGGGCGGAGCCAGGGGGAGAGGCCTGAGGGGTTGGGTCAAAATCAAAGTTTTCAGAAAATGGTCATGTTACATATCAAATCGAAGTACATGATGAGTAGAATACATTGCAATCACAATTTGACCCCATGGGTCAATGTGGAGGTCACAAGAGGTTAACAAAAACTCCAAACCCTCTCCATAACGATTTCCAGATAACTACTCCTCAACTGTTGGAGATATAAACATGAATCCTGGGGAACTCAGCAGTCTGATCTGGTCTTATGTCTGGGGAGTGCAATCAAAGTTTTGAGAGCATGGTTGTGTAATATATCAAATCGAAAGGAAACTTGGGTATATGCGATGGCATGACATCAACTTCGGAATTCTAGTTTAAGCATGGCGTGATAAAGGAGTCTGATTTTCCATCCAGCCATCTGTTCATCCGTTTGTCAAGCTATCAACATTAGCAAACACACTAGCATTCACAAAAATGATCAAGTCCATTTTTCAAGAACTATAAGAGCTTCATTAACTACAGTTGGTACAAACTTGCATCTGGGTATTGCAACTATAATACAAGCCTTCATATTTGAACTTGACCTACATTTCATGGTTCACTGACTATGTAAACTATTGCGTCAAACATAGCATTCACCCTAATATTCAAGATCATGTCTCAACTATAAGAGCCTCGTTAATGATGCTTGCTTCCAGCTTGCATCAAGGAGTGGCAAGTTTTGAGCAAGCAGCCATGTTTGACCTTGACCTACAGTTCATGGTTCCCTGACTTTGTAAACTACAGTGTTCACCCTAATGGTCAAGTCCATTTCTCAAAAACTACAAAAGCTTCATTAATAATACTTGGTAAAAACTTGCATCTAGAGAAGGTGTCTATAATGTAAGCAGCCATATTAAAACTTGACCAACATTTCACGGTTCCCTCCGACTTGGTGAACTATTGCATCGCAACCCTAGCAAGGGTTTATTAGCATGGACGGTCCGCCTCGCACCGCGGTTCCTGGATCTAAGCCTTCCAGGAACCGGGGTGCGAGGCGGACCGTCCCTGCTAATAAACCGTATTGGTTTCATTGGGCGACAGGGCTTGAGATGTCATTTCATCTCAATGTCGGGTAAAAGTCCCACAAAATTGGAAGCAACGTCTCCAAAATGACCCTTACAGTGTTGACGGGGACGTTAAACATCAAATCAAACAAACAAAACTCTAATGTTCAAGTCCATGTCTCAAGAACTATAAGAACTTCATAAATGATACTTGGTACAAGCTACAAGTGGAATTTAAACAAGACAACTGTGATGGTTCTATATCGCTCACCTGAGCTAACAGATTCAAAGTCGGGAAATTCCAATCATTACTGAAGGACTTATGCTGATTGCAAGATCAACAAGAGCTCTGCAAACGGGGCATTATATGCCCATGGCAATTAGTAAGATGAAGCATATATATACTGACTGTTGCACAAGTTTGGGTTTGTGGAATGTAACCAAGGAACAATATGTGCTCCATATATTCTTACCTGGGACTTAATAACCCTCAGTGGCTAAAACTACCTGTCTCCAAATTGTCATGGTCGGTAATATTTGGTGGACCATAACCTCAAAATAATATAGGCATAACTCTGGCAATAAGTGGTGGACTGTAACCTTGAAATAATATGCGCTGCCATATCATAGTCTAACTATAAGTAAAGTTTCAGCTTCATCAAATGTAAAATGTGGGAGGCATTATCCATACAAAATATGTTTAGAAAAATCTTTCTTTTTTTTTTTTTTTTTGGTTTTACGGCCCTTTCAAGATTATTTTACTCATATTGAGCCGATCGTTAATCAGAGATGGGCGAAAACCGGAGTACCCGGAGAAAAACCACCTGACCTTCTGTTGCAGAACTTGGCGTCTCACATGTGACCCAAGCGAGGCTCTAACCACAGCGGTGAGAGACCTAGCGCTCTTAACCACTAGGCCACGGAGGCCCGTTTAGAACAATCTGTGAAAGGAGAATAATTCTGGTAATATTTGGCGGACTGTAACCTCAAAATAATATGCACTGTTCCACATCATGGTCTTACTATATAATATGTAAAGTTTCAGCTTCATCAGATGTAAAATGTAAGAGGAGTTATCCAGATACGGAATGTTTAGAAAAATCTGTGAAAGGGGTATAACTCTGGTATTATTTGGCAGACAGTAACCTCAAAATAATATCCACTGTTCCATTTCATGGTCTTACTGTATGTAAAGTTTCAACATCATCAGGATCCGAGTCATCCTACAAAAAATTTCACAGGGGCATAACTCTTTTATTATTTGGTGTCCCACATCATGGTCTAACTATGTATGAAGTTTCAGCTTGATCTGATGTAAGGAGTTATCCGGAAATGAAAATTTTACAAAAATTTTACAAAAAATTTCAAAGGGCCATAACTCTATTATTATTTGGTGAACTGTAACCTCAAAACAATATGCGCTGCCCCACATCATTGTCTAACTATGTATATTTCGAACAAATTGATCTGAGACTGGTGAACTCTATTAAAATAATTTCACACCCGACTGAATGCATGTATTTATCTTTGTCTCCCGAAGATGACGATATTGTTATTCAATACATAGAGGTCAGTAAATGGGTCGCAATTCACGTCATGCGGAAAATTTACGAGAAGTTTACGAAAGCGGACGTATTACACGATAACATTGAAAAATTTATTCCTTGCATAAAGGTCAGTCTCATATATGTCAAATTGATCGAACTATATAAAGTTTCAGCTTGATCAGATGTAAAATGTAGGAGGAGTTATCCGGAAACAAAAAGTTTACAAAAAAAAAATCACAGTGGCAAAACTCTATTAATATTTGGTTGACCGTAACCTCGAAACAATATGTGCTGCCCCACATAATGGTCTAACTATGTATGAAGTTTCAGCTTTATCGTATGTAAACTGTAGGAGGAGTTATCCGAAAACGAAAAGTTTACAGACGAATGGATGGACAGACAGACGGATGGATAGACAGACAGATACCGGGGGCATAACATATGACCGTTTTACAAACGGGCTTATTCTAACTATGTATGAAGTTTCAGCTTGATAGGATGTAAACTGTAGGAGTTATCTGGAAATGAAAAGTTTACAAAAAATTTCAAAGGGGCATAACTCTATTATTATTTGGTGAACCATAACCTCGAAGCAATATGTGCTACCCCACGTCATTGTCTAACTATGTATGAAATTTCAGCTTGATGGGCTGTAAATTGTAGGAGTTATCCCGAAACTAAAAGTTTACAAAAAATTTCAATGGGGCATAATTCTATTAATACTTGGACCGTAACCTCGAAACAATATGCGATGCCCCACATAATGGTCTAATTATGTGTGAAGTTTCAGCTTGATCGTATGTAAACTGTAAGAGGAGTTATCCAGAAACGAAAAGTTTACAGACAGACGGATGGATGAACAAAACGGGGCCTCCGTGGCCTAGTGGTTAAGAGCGCTGACTCTTGATCATTAGGTCTCTCACCGCTGTGGTTCGAGCCTCGCTCGGGTCACATGTGAGACGCCAAGTTCTGCAACGGAAGGTCAGGTGGTTTTTCTCTGGGTACTCCGGTTTTTGCCCACCTCTGATTAACGATCAGCTCGATATGAGTGAAATAATCTTGAAAGGGCCGTAAAACCAAAACCAAAAAAAAATAAATAAATAAAAAGAACGAAACGGGTCTTATGTGACTTTTTGATGGTCTAACTGGGGTATTATGTGACTTTTTTTTTTATGTGTCCAGTCACAGATTGTCTTATGTGACTGAAACTTTGACGGAATAAACTGCATGTGACTGGAGTCATCTAAACCTAGAGAAGTAGAGTCACATAAGCATCATTTCATTAGCCAGACAGATGGACGGACGGATGCCGGGGGCATAACATAATACGACCGTTTTTCAAATGGGCGTATAAAAACAGGCATTTTCAGCAATCTAGGGGATATGAGAGATAGGCTGACAGGTCTAAAATTGACATTTTCAGCAAAGAATGGGGCATAATTAATTAACTCTACGAGTAAAAGGCTGACATAGCCTGTTTTCTAACTCATCAGAGCCCCTGTCTTACTTTTAAGTTTCAAGAAGAGTGGATAAAAACTGTAGGTGCTATGGTGACAACAAGGTCAAAAATAGGCATTTTCTGCAATCAAAGGGATGTAACTGTGACAGATAGGCTGACCTCACCAGTTTTCAAACTCATCTGAGCTTTTATCCCTGACTTACTTTACATGTAAATTTCAAGAAGATCCAATAAAAGCTGAAGGGGCTATTGTGATGAAAAGGTCAAAAATGGGCATTTTCTGCAATCAAAGGGACATAACTCTATGATACATAGGCCAACCTCTACATTGTCCAAGCTTTTTCCTGATTTGCCATACCTATATGTTTCAAGAAGATCCGATAAAAACTGAAGGGGCTACGTTGATGACAAGGTCAAAAATAGACATTTTCTGCAATCAAAGCAACGTAACTCTATGATGGATAAGCTGACCTCACCAGTTTTTCAAACTCTTCCGAGTTTCATCCCTGACTCACTATTATGTAAGTTTCAATAACATCTGATAACAAGAGGCTCAATGAGCCTAAACCGCTCACCTGAGGAACTTAAGTTTTAACAATTCACAGACTTGACTACTAAATCTGCTAATAGAATCCAGCCCATTGACCCTTACAGGATATAAGTCATCATTATTGCATTGCATTCCAAGTTTGAGACTTCTAGCTTCTATAGTTCCTGAGAAATCTTTGACGAAAATTTAACATTGGTCAAAATGGAGAGAAAGAAGAATGAAAGAACAGATGAACAAATAAGCTGAGAAAGCCCAATGTCTCTTACACAAAATAAGTCATCATTATTCTATTGAATACCAAATTTGATGCTTCTAGCTTTTATAGTTCCTGAGAAATCTTTGATTAAAAATTTAACATTGGTCTATTATCTCTATATCGTCTGGTGAGTGCAATAAAGATGTAACTGACATTTTGGCCAAAATAGTTTTTTTTGCATAAATGGGTGCCTTAGGACTTGAGACACTTGGTAAATAAGTTCTACAGCTGGATTCTGCCTCAATCACGATTTATTTCAGCATTTTGGAATTTTTTTTGTCAGTTACATCGTTTTTGCTCTGACTTTCAGAAAAAAAAGTTGGCGCAAAAACAGTGTAAGGGCACTTACCCCATTTTTGCGCAAAGTTTTTTAATACCTCAAAAATATTGAATCCTGCTGCTTAATATTTCAGAATAAGCATGTAAGTACCATGCAGAATGTATAAAATGTGACCTAGCTATTACCTACCAAGTGCCTTTAATTTACTGCTTTACCATGTAAAAGGCAACAAAATAAGGTTTGTACATTTACACCGTTTTAGCGCTGGATGCACTTACACCGTTTTTGCACCAAAAAAGTTGAAAAAACACTTGGCGCAGAAATGGTGTATCAACCCTTAAATGCTAAATATTTCTTTTCAAATTTTATTTATTCAACAATAAACATCTCACACAAATGAAAGAAACCGCCATGAAGTTATAAAACCAGCATTTACTATGGTTTTCTATGCCATTCTTTAATAAAACAGTTTTTTGTCTCTCCTGAAAAGTTGCCATTTTGCACTTACAACGTTATTGCACTCAGCAGACGATATGGAGAGAAAGAAGAATGAAGGAACAAATGAACCAGACTAGCTCCAAAACCTAATGCAGCCTTTCCCCTTGCCCAATGGTGCTACACATAAAATTTAAACAAGATTGGTCGACTGCCTTCTGAGATATGCTTCATTGAAAGTGTGGACGACAGATGGACGGACGACAGACGACGGACTCCGGAGCCTTGGTATACTATCAGCTCACTGGAGCCTTTGGCTCAGGTGAGCTAAAAATTCAAGTCGCTATTTCTGTCACAACATTTTCCCTACGTTAAGTCTATGGGCAAATTTTTTTGTCTCTCAAGGTCACGTAACTCCGAGGTCAATATTCCGATTCGGCCCAAAATCGAACTTAACCGAGATTTTATGCCTGTCCTCGTTACCTGCAAGTTTGAAGCTGATATGAATAAAAATAAAGTTGCTATCATGGTCACAACATATTTTTTTATGCTCAAGGGCAGGTAACTCCAAGGCAAATATTCCGATTCGGCCCAAAATCGAACTTATTCGAGATTTTATGTCTGTCCTCGTTACTTGCAAGTTTGGCGCTGATCTGAAAAAAATTCAAGTCGCTATCGTAGTCGCAACATTTTCCCTAATTAAGTCTATGGGCAAATTTTTTGTCGCTCAAGGTCACGTAACTCCGAGGTCAATATTCCGATTCGGCCCAAAATTGAACTTAACCGAGATTTTATGCCTGTCCTCATTACCTGCAAGTTTGAAGCTGATATGAATAGAAATAAAGTTGCTATCATGGTCACAACATATTTTTTTATGCTCAAGGGCAGGTAACTCCAAGGCAAATAATCCGATTCGGCCCAAAATCGAACTTAACCGAGATTTTATGTCTGTCCTCGTTACCTGCAAGTTTGAAGCTGATCTGAAAAAAATTCAAGTCGCTATCGTAGTCACAACATTTTCCCTATGTAAAGTCTATGGGCAAATTTTTTGTCGCTCAAGTTCATGTAACTCCGAGGTCAATATTCCGATTCGAACTTAACTGAGATTTTATGCCTGTCCACGTTACCTGCAAGTTTGAAGCTGATCTGAATAAAAATAAAGTTGCTATCGTGGTCACAACGTATTTTTTTATGCTCAAGGGCAGGTAAATCCAAGGCAAATAATCCGATTCGGCCCAAAATCTAACTTAACCGAGATTTTATGTCTGTCCTCGTTACCTGCAAGTTTGAAGCTGATCTGAAAAAAATTCAAGTCGCTATCGTAGTCACAACATTTTCCCCATGTTAAGTCTATGGGCAAATTTTTTGTCGCTCAAGGTCACGTAACTCCGAGGTCAATATTCCGATTCAACCCAAAATCGAACTTAACCGGGATTTTATGCCTGTCCTCGTTACCTGCAAGTTTGAAGCTGATCTGAATAAAAATAAAGTTGCTATCGTGGTCACAACGTATTTTTTCATGCTCAAGGGCAGGTAACTCCAAGGCAAATAATCCGATGCGGCCTAAAATCGAACTTAACAGTGATTTTATGTCTGTCCTCGTTACCTGCAAGTTTGAAGCTGATCTGAAAAAAATTCAAGTCGCTATTGTAGTCACAACATTTTCCCTATGTTAAGTCTATGGGCAAATTTTTTGTCGCTCAAGGTCACGTAACTCCGAGGTCAATATTCCGATTCTGCCCAAAATCAAACTTAACCGAGATTTTATGCCTGTCCTTATTATCTGCAAGAATGAAGTCGATCAGAAAAAAATTGACGGAGCTAGAGTGATGACAAGCTTTTTCCTATGTTAAGTCTATGGGAGCTATATGTTGCCATGGTAACCAGAGTTCCACTCAGATCTGCGTGAAAACCTTATGCAGTCTTTCCACTTGCCCAATAATGTTACACATGAAATTTGATCAAAGTCGGCCAAGTAGTCTTCAAGATATACATTTTTGAAATTCACATTAACCCTTATGCAAAAATGCACAAGGGCAGGTAACTCCTAAGTGTATGATCCGATTCTGCCAATTATCGAACTTGACCGAGATTTCATGGCTGTGCTGGTTATCTGTAAGAATGAAGCCAATCCGAACAAAATTGAAGCAGCTACAGTGATGACAACATTTTCCCCATGTTAACTCGATAGGCAATTTTTCAACGCTCAAGGGGACGTAACTCTTGAATGAATTATCTGATTCGGCCCAAAATCGAACATGACCGAGATTTTATGCCTGTACTGGTTATCTGCAAGAATGAAGTCGATCAGAAAAAAATTGACGGAGCTAGAGTGATGACAAGCTTTTTCCTATGTGAAGTCTATGGGAGCTAGATGTTGCCATGGCAACCAGAGTTCCACTCAGATCTGCCTGAAAACCTAATGAAGCCTTTCCACTTGCCCAATAATGCGACATATGAAATTTGATCAAAGTTTGCCAAGTAGTCTTCAAGATATACATTTTTGAAATTCCCATTAACCCTAATGCAAAAACACACAAGGGCAGGTAACTCCTAAGTGAATGATCCGATTCTGCCAGTTATCGAACTTGACCGAGATTTCATGGCTGTTCTGGTTATCTGCAAGAATAAAGCCAATCTGAAAATAATTGAAGCAGCTACGGTGATGACAACATTCTCCCCATGTTAAGTCAATAGGCAATTTTTTCAACGCTCAAGGGCACGTAACTCCTGAGTGAATAATCCGATTCAGCCCAAAATCGAACTTGATCGAGATTTCATGCCTGTCCTCGTTATCTGCAAGAATGAAGTCGATCAGAAAACAATTGACGGAGCTAGAGTGATGACAAGCTTTTTCCTATGTTAAGCCTATGGGAGCTCTTTGTTGCTGTGGCAACCAGAGTTCTCATCCGATCTGCACGAAAACCTAATACAGCCTTTCCCCCTACCTGATGATGGTTCATATGAAATTTGATCAAGGCCGGCCCACTGGTTCCAGAGATATACTTCGTTGAAAGTGTGGACGACGGACGACGGACGCCGGCTCGTGGTATACTAATACCTCACATGAGCCTTCGGCTCAGGTGAGCTAAAAATGAAGAAGGGGCTACAGTGATGACAAGGTCCAAAATTGACATTTTCAGCAAATTAACCCTTATCTTGCTGTTCACGACAACCCCTATCATTGCAAACAGTGTAGATCCAGATCAGATGGCTTGCAAACCGTGTAGATCCGGATCAGATGGCTTCTGAAGAAGCCATCTGATCAGGATCTACACTGTTTGGCATTCAGTTTATGAATTTGTAGCAATAAATTACATCAAGTAATTTGATTGGATGATAGAGAGAAATGGGTGTGGCTTAAATGAATATTCAGCAAGATAAGGGTTAATTAATTCTATGAGTAATAGGCTGACATCCCAAGTTTTCGAACTCATCTGAGCGCTTAAACCCAGCCTACTTATATGTAAGTTTCAGAAAGATTCAATCAAGACGGAAGGCTCTACGGTGATAACAAGTTCAATGTTTTTCCCATTATACGTCTATTAGGGGCATGGCCAATTTGGACCCCAGGGTCATGATTGACAGGATTTATGTGGGCAACCACTTAATGTTGCTACATACTACATATCATAGCTCTGGGCCTTATGATTTCAGAGAATAAGATTTATGATTTTTTTTTTTCATTATAAGACAATGAGAGCTAATGAACCCCAGGGCATGGCCAATTTGGACCCTACCCTAAGGGCATGATTGGCAGGATTTATGTGGGCAACTGACATTTTGGCCAAAATAGTTTTTTTGCATAAATGGGTGCCTTAGAACTTGACACACTTGGTAAATAAGTTCTACAGCTGGATTCTGCCTCAATCATGATTTATTTCAGCATTTTGGATTTTTTTTGTCAGTTACACCGTTTCTGCTCTGACTTTTAGAAAAAAAATTGGCGCAAAAACAATGTAAGTGCACTTACCCCATTTTTGCGCAAAGTTTTTTAATACCTCAAAAATATTGAATCCTGCTGCTTGATATTTCAGAATAAGCATGTAAGTACCATGCAGAATGTATAAAATGTGACCTAGCTATTACCTACCAAGTGTCTTTAATTTACTGCTATACCATGTAAGAGGCAAAGAAATAAGGTTTGTACATTTACACTGTTTTAGCGCTGGATGCACTTACAGCGTTTTTGCACCAAAAACACTCGGCGCAAATATGGTGTATGAACCCTTAAATGCTAAATATTTCTTTTCAAATGTCATTTATTCAACAATAAACATCACACACAAGTGAAAGAAATCTCTATGAAGTTAAGAAACCAGCTTATAGTATGGTTTTTATGCCATTCTTTAATAAAACAGTTTGTCTCGCCTGAAAAGTTGCCATTTTGCACTTACAACGTTATTGCACTCAGCAGACGATATCATAGCTCTAGGCCTTATGATTTCAGAGAATAAGATTTATGATTTTTTTTTTCATTATAAGACAATGAGAGCTAATAAACCTCAGGGCATGGCCAATTTGGACCCTAGGGGCATGATTGGCAGGATTTATGTAGGTGTCCATTTAACATTGCTACATACTAAATATCTAGGCTCTGGGTCTTGTGTTTTCTGAGAAGAAGATTTTTTTTTTTAAGTTTTTCCCAATATAAGATTATGGAAGCTAATGGCTGCCTGCAGGGCTTAGCCAATTTGGGCATGACTGGCAGGACTTATGTAGATGACTACCTAGCGCTGCAACATGCTAAATATCTAAGCTTTGGACCTTATGGTTTCAGAGAAGATTTTTTTCAAGTTTCTCCCATTATAGTGGGACGTAAAACTCAAACACTCACTCACTCTCCCATTATAAGTCTAAGGGAGCTAATGAGCCCCAGGGCATGGTCAATTTGGGCCCCAGAGGCATGATTGGCAGGATAAATGTAGGTGACCACTTAACGTTGTTTCATACTAAATATCTAAGGTCTGGGCCTTATGGTTTCAGAGAAGAAGATTTTTTAATTTTTTTTTCCCATCTATGCCAATTGCTATCAGCCCCAACATCTTACGCAGCCTTTCCCCCTACCGGATGAAATTGATCAGGATTGGCGGCGGGGTATCAGAGATATACTTCTTTGAAATTGTGAATGGAAGACTGACAACGTCGGATGCCGGAGCATTGGCACACTAATACCTCGCATAGGCCTTCAGCTCAGGTGACCTAGCAATAACTGTTAATTTGTTTTCATGAAGAAAAAAAAAAGAAGAAAGATAAAACAGTTTGCTCCACCAGGATTTGAACTCAGGACCCTCTGGTTTAGTATCAAACCGGCCCCCGCCCATAGGGGCTTGAAGAAATATATGGGCTGCATGATGCTTCCACGCAGAGCTGAATCTGGCCCACACACTAGTACTGGTAAACCGCTTAGAGGATCTAAGCCTGTCCAGGAACCGCCGTGCGAGGCGGACCGTCCATGCTAATAAACCCTATTGGTTTCATTGGACACAGGGCTTGAGAAGTCATTTCATCTCAATGCCGGGTAAAAGTCCCACAAAATTGGAAGCAACGTCTCCAAAATGACCTTTACAGTGTTGACGGGGATGTTAAACCTCAAATCAAACAATCAGGATCAAACACTCTATCCACTGTACCACAGAGCTTGCAGGTAAACTTTAAACCAAAGAAACTAAGGGAGGTAATACAGAGGAAATAATTTACTTCTAAAAAAGTCCAATTTAAGCCCAAAAAAAAAAATGGGAAACGGAGTAAAAAAGAATATGTATTTTTTTTTTCCAACTGTTAAGTTAATTTGAAAATAAATTTGTAAAACTATTACAAATAAGAGCTTGCAGGTAAACTTTTAACCAATTGCAGACGCTGATGACAAAAGCCGGGGGGTATGGCAATAGCTTCCCGTTACGAAAGTAAGGGGAACTAAAAAGAAAGAAACAATTATTTTTGTCACAAATCTTTTGATTTTAGCAATATTCTGTATGCTCACAACACTGTGCTGAAGGCAGTTTGATAAACCTGTAGAACAAGTTCATTTTTTGTAACACCCAAATATTTGAAACATGAATAATGTTTACCTTTTTTACATCCTCCAGCATGCATCCGCTTGCATGCATCATAAATCACACAAATAAATACATGGCGCAAAAATACCTTAACAAACAATGCTGAGTGGTTCTGATTTTACATGAATCTTTTAGATTAACCCTTTTTGTACCACATGGAATCTTCCTCCGTATATATGGCATGAGTCCATTTCAAAATTTAGGAGTGTCAGACTGTCAGGTTGTGTTTTCTTCAAAATTTATTTGAAGTAGAAATGGTGTTTGCAAAACACAATGACCCGAACAATATGCTTGCCCGAAAATGCCCAATTTTCCAAGGCCCGGCCATAACTAAATGCCCGTGGGTGTGGGTGTGCATGCATGTATGTGTGTGTGTTCATGCATGAATGTGTGAGTGCATGCATGTGTGCATGTATGCATGCATGCATGTGTGAGTGCATGCATGTATGTATGTGTGCATGCATACCTGCATAAATGTATATGTGCATGCATGTGTGTGCATGCATGCATGAGTGTATGTGTGCATGCATGTCTGCTATGCATGCATGCATGAGTGTGTCATTTATGCATATGTGTGTGCATGCATGCATGAGTAGTGCATGCACATGCATGTGCATGTATGTATGTGAGTTGCATGCACACATGCATGTGTGCATGAGTGTATGTGTGCATGCATGCATGCATGCATTTATGTATAAGTGTGTGTGCATGCAAGTATGTATGTGCCTGAATCTGTACATGCATGTGTTTGCATAAGAGTTTTATGTATGTATGTATGTATGTATGTATGTATGTATGTATGTATGTATGTATGTATGTATGTATGTATGTATGTATGTATGTAATATCCCCACCCACTAACAACTGTGTTGTGCGAGGGGCATAATAACTGTTTATTATACCCGCTTTTTGGAAGAAAAATCAGGTATATTGTTTTCGTACCAGAGTTGAGTGGGCGTCAGTCTGTCCGTCTGTCCGTCTGTCCGTCTGTCTGTCTGTCTGTCTGTCTGTCTGTCTGTCCGTGACGTTTCTTGTAAATGGATCTCCTCTGCAACTACTGAAGTTACACTTTTGAAACTTTGCATGTGGATAGTACATGATATGTAGATGGCAGTGGGCTACTTTTTTGTGACCTTGACCCCAACATGGCCCCAAGGTCAAAGGTCAAACAAGTATGACTTTGCCATATCTTAAGTTACACTTTTGAAACTTTGCATGTGGATAGTACATGGTATGTAGATGGCAGTGGGCTACTTTTTTGTGACCTTGACCCCAACATGGCCCCAAGGTCAAAGGTCAAAAAGTATTATTTTGCCATATCTCCTAAACTATTCGAGTTACACTTCTGAAACCTTGCTTATTGGATGACCCTTAGAATATAGAATGAATTGGGCTACTTTTGGCGTCACCTTGACCTTAACATGACCCCAAGGTCAAAGGTCACAAAATATTACTTTGCTCCTAAACAAATGGAGTTACACTTCTGAAACTTTGCTTAATGGATGGCCTTGGGAATATAGAACATATTAGGCTACTTTTGGTGTGACCTCCACCTTAACATGACCCCAAGGTCAAAGGTCAAAAAGTATTATTTTGCCATATTTTCTAAACTATTGGAGCTACATTTCTGAAACTTTGGTTATTGGATGGCGCTTGGAATATAGAATAAATTGGGCTCCTTTTGGTGTGTCCTTGACCTCAACCTGACCCCAAGGTCAAAGGTAAAAAATCATGACTTTGCAATATCTTCTAAACTATTGGAGTTACACTTCTGAAACTTTGGTTATTGGGTGGCCCTTGGAATAAAGAAAAAATTGGAATTCTTTTGGTGGACCTTAACCCCAGGGTCAAAGGTCAAAAAGTATGACTTTGCCATATCTTTTAAACTATAGGAGTTACACTTCTGAAACTTTGCTTATCAGTTAGAATGTTCTTTGCAACTTTTTTTAACTTACATGTAGTTTTAGCTAGCTAATACATAGTCATTAGTTTTATTAATAGAAAAAGCGGGTATTTGCGATGGTTTACCATCGACTGCCCAATCTAGTGTGTGCTTATGAAGAAAAAAAGAAAAGAAGAAAAAAAAATTCCAGTCCTCCACCAAGGTTTGAACTCACGTCTCTCAGATTCATTGTCCACAAACTGATTCGTAGTCCAGCACTCTATCCACTACACTGGCACACGGCTCATAAGATCTGCTTTTCACAATGTTTTGTTTGTTTGATTGAGGTTTAACGTCCCCGTCAACACTGTAAAGGTCATTTTGGAGACGTTGCTTCCAATTTTGTGGGACTTTTACCATACATTGAGATGAAATGACATCTCAAGCCCTGTCACCCAATGAAACTAATAGGGTTTATTAGCATGGACGGTCCGCCTCGCACTGCGGTTCCTGGACAGGCTTAGATCCTCTAAGCGGTTTACCAGTACTAGTGTGCGGGCCGGATTCAGCTCTGCGTGGAAGCATCATGCAGCCCACAATGTACTGAGTTCACAATGTATAAATACCCAGAGTGACAAAGGGCCATAACTCATGAAGTATTTTTTGGATTTAGTCTTAATTTAATCAGGTCATCTACTCATCACTATCAATCTATTCACAAACTTTCAAGGCTCTAGCTCTTATAGTTTTTGAGATATTTTGCTGACAAGATTTTATCAAAAAAATTTCAAAGGGCAATAACTCCTGAAAGGGGCACAATCCAGATGAGAAAAAAATACGCATCCCCTATTTTACCATGAGGAATCCATATATGAAATTTCAAAACCCTAGCAAACACAGTTCTAAAGTTATGCAATGCATCACAAAGCATATAGAGGTATAATGTAAAAAAAAAACCAAAGTGACAAAGGGCCATAACTCAAGAAGTATTTTTTGGAATTAGTCAAAATTTAATCAGGTCATCTACTCATCACCACCAATCTAGGCACCAATTTTCAAGCCTCTAGCTCTTATAGTTTGAGATATTTTGCTGACAAGATTTTATAAAAAAAAATTCAAAGGGCAATAACTCTTTAAAGGGGCACAATCCGGATGAGAAAAAAATATGCGTCCCCTAATTTTCCATGAGGAATCCATATATGAAATTTCAAAGCCCTCGCATATCAACCCACATATGCCGGCGGCCCTGTTTTGGGACATCGGCAAACAGTGCAGTCCCAGATCAGACACCTCAGAAAGACACCGCAGACATCTGATTTGGATTTACACTGTTTGATGATTTATAACGGTTCAATTATGACACTATTGTTAATCCCTATCATATAATTGCCACCTGCGGTGCGTGTCGATAAGGTGTGAAAATATGGTCAAGTTATGTCTCTAATTTCATTTCAAAAGTTAATACTTACATCTTGGAACATACTTTAGGATTTATTTCCCTTGACTAGTTGACCAACCCGCTTAAAAAATTAATGCGTCCATCTAATACGTGTCATCACAATAGACGCTTCTAAATACCTCAGTTCATTTTTCGCCGACAACGAGTTGACATGGCATTTAAGTTTTCATATTTATCTTATGTTTTTGCGGTTGATTATGCGCATTTAGCTTAGTGCATCATGACTGAAGCTAGTTTGCATTTGTCTGAGGGCAGGGAATCCTTGTCCCTCGGTCATTCGGATGAAGAAAATTCGTCCATTAAATCGCTACCAGTTTCACACGTAACCAACACTGTTTCTGGTAAGAGTAAGCCGAAAAAAGATGTGAAGACGAAAGGTAAATCGTCTACTTCTACGTCCTCTAGGACTTCAGCGAAGCTTGATGATTTGTCTCGGTTGGAAGACAAGCTTTCGGAGAAAATAGCTTTTCAGGGTCAAGTGGCTGCACGTTTGGGCATTATATCAATATGTTATACACAGCAGGCTTTAGGTCAGTTGCTAAATAATTTGAAATCCAGTTCAACTAACCTCGATGAGGCTGTTCAAAACGTTAGAGACATATTTGCCATGTCCACAAAGTCCCTGGATCAGATGGCCAGGACTGGCACTTTTCACCACTTAGTTCGCAGGAAGGCAACAATTGCAGATACAGGACTGGATGATTTCAAAGATTTACAAAAAGCGGCATTAACATCTCCTTTGTCAGGTGAAGGGATTTTTGGGTCCGAATTTGAGAAAAAAACTCAAAGACAGACAAGAATTGCAGATACAGGACTGGATGATTTCAAAGATTTACAAAAAGTGGCATTAACATCCCCTCGATGCTCACATTTTTTCAGCAAAAATATTAGCATAATTGCCATATTTAATGATCAAAGTTTTAATGATTCATTAACTAATGACATTGTTAGTTTTGTTTGTTTGATTTGAGGTTTAACGTCCCCGTCAACACTGTAAAGGTCATTTTGGAGACGTTGCTTCCAATTTTGTGGGACTTTTACCCGACATTGAGATGAAATGACATCTCAAGCCCTGTCGCCCAATGAAACCAATGATTTATAAGCATGGACGGTCCACCTCGCACCGCGGTTCCTGGACAGGCTTAGATCTTGGTTTTGACCAACTGACTATAGAGCTTTAAAAATAACACTACATGAATATGGGTATGCTTTATCCAGACAAAGACATGATCTAATGTGATACTGTTCATACTAGTATACATGGACGTTTCACATCATTCCCATTAGTGTCACATAGTATAATAGTGCATTCTATTATATGGCTGCAAAACTAACATTTTCCTGACTTTTTATCCCCACACGTTTTGGAAGTGTACACATTATTTTTATTACTTATACTCCACTTTTTGGAAGTGTACACATTATTTTTATTACTTATACTCCAAACATAGGTTGTGGGTGCATTAGAACTGGCTCATTGAGGCGGTTCTAACAAGTACTCACAACCTATGTCTTGAAGCAGAAATAAGAAATATTATGTATACCCCTGTATACCCCCATCCCCATTTGGGCCAGGGATGGGGGATGGGCCCCAGGTATCAAAAATCCATTTTGTACAAGCAAAGTCATGTTGCATATTAATTAAATCAAAGGTAATGAAGAATAGAATACAAAATAGTGGTACAAAATATTGGTCACCAGAGGTCAAAAAGTAGGATTTTGAGTCTTTTTATTGTGATATTATTCTCAAAGGGCAGGGATAAGGGATGATATGCATACGCCATCAGCTTGCTCTAAATCTTATTTCAGCAGCAAACATAGATTATTGGTGCTCATTAAAACCATCTTAATGAGGTAGTTCCAATGAGTACACACAATAAATGACCTTAAACAAAAATAAGAGAAGTACTGTATGCACTTGTAAAGTGCAGTTTTCTTGAATATAGAGTGGAGTTACCAGTGAGCTCCTCAAACCCATTTTCAAAGATATTCATTTTACATATACATGTAGTGATAGATTTGAACTAAAACCAAACATTGACTTCTGAAAACTTAATTGTCTTTGTACATTTTTCCATGACATATGTCCATTTCATTAAAACTCACAGGGTCAAGGACAAAAGGGATAATATGTAACAAAAAATGACAAAATATGAAGAAGACAGTAGTTTTCGAAAGAATAAGTAGTTCTGGTGCAATGTACATGTTTTACCTATCTTAACCTTACAACTCTACATGTACATAACTAGAGCAAGCGACCAGTGGGTCATGTATACCCCCCAGCCAGTGCCACCCTCTGATATATCTTTCAAGCCATTATGTAATATGAATGAAGAAATCAAGAAGCTATAAGAATCTATAAATGTGCTTGTAAAAGCTAAACCAAACAAAAAGTTTCTAAATGGACCAAGGGAGTGAGGGCATCAAAGTTACTGAAGGGGTGGGGGCATCAATGTTACTGAAGCAGCAGGGTGTGGTATGCATCAATGAAATCTTATGACTGGTATACAACATTGATGAAAGTATCGATTAAATTTGTCTAAGAGTTTAGAACATACAGGCATCTATAAACTTTGTCATAAAACTTTAACCAAATGTAAAATTTCTAAGTCCATGACCTTGAGGTCAAGGTCACCATGGGTGGGGGAGAGGACATACATCACAAAATCTCTGGACTGGTATGCAACATTGATGCAAGTATCAACTGAATTTGTCTTAGAGTTTAGAACATACAGGCATCTATAAACTTTGTCATAAAACTAATTTCATCAAATGTAAAATTTCTAAGTCCATGACCTTGAGGTCAAGGTCACCATGGGAGGGGGAAGGGACATACATCACGAAATCTCTGGACTGGTATGCAACATTGATTCAAGTATCCACTGAATTTGTCTAAAGAGTTTAGAACATACAGGCATCTACAAACTTTGTCATAAAACTTTAACCAAATGTAAAATTTCTAAGTACATGACCTTGAGGTCAAGGTCACTGTGGGTGGGGGAAGGGACATACATCACAAAATCTCTGGACTGGTATGCAACATTGATGCAAGTATCAACTGAATTTGTCTTAGAGTTTAGAACATACAGGCATCTATAAACTTTGTCATAAAACTAATTTCATCAAATGTAAAATTTCTAAGTCCATGACCTTGAGGTCAAGGTCACCATGGGAGGGGGAAGGGACATACATCACGAAATCTCTGGACTGGTATGCAACATTGATTCAAGTATCCACTGAATTTGTCTAAAGAGTTTAGAACATACAGGCATCTACAAACTTTGTCATAAAACTTTAACCAAATGTAAAATTTCTAAGTACATGACCTTGAGGTCAAGGTCACTGTGGGTGGGGGAAGGGACATACATCACAAAATCTCTGGACTGGTATGCAACATTGATGCAAGTATCAACTGAATTTGTCTTAGAGTTTAGAACATACAGGCATCTATAAACGTTGTCATAAAACTAATTTTACCAAATGTAAAATTTCTAAATCCATGACCTTGAGGTCAAGGTACCATGGTTGGGTTAAGGGACATACATCACAAAATCTCTGAACTGGTATGCAATATTGATGCAAGTATCAACTGAATTTGTCTTAGAGTATAGAACATACAGGCATCTACAAACTTTGTCATAAAACTAATTTAACCAAATGTAAAATTTCTAAGTCTGTGACCTTGAGGTCAAGAAACCATGGGAGGGGGAAGGGACATACATCACGAAATCTCTGGACTGGTATGCAACATTGAGGCAAATATCAACTGAATTTGTCTTAAGAGTTTAGAATTTACAGGCATCTATAAACTTTGTCATTAAACTTTAACCAAATGTAAAATTTCTAAGTCCATGACCTTGAAGTCAAGGTCACTGTGGGTGGGGGAAGGGACATACATCACAAAATCTCTGGACTGGTATGCAACATTGATCCAAGTTTCAACTGAATTTGTCTTAGAGTTTAGAACATACAGGCATCTATAAAAGTTGTCATAAAACTAATTTAACCAAATGTAAAATTTCTAAATCCATGACCTTGAGGTCAAGGTTACCATGGGTGGGGGAAGGGACATACATCATGAAATCTCTGAAATGGTATGCAACATTGATGCAAGTATCAACTGAATTTGTCTTAGAGTTTAGAACATACAGGCATCTACAAACTTTGTCATAAAACTAATTTGACCAAATGTAAAATTTCTAAGTCCATGACCTTGAGGTCAAGGTCACTGTGGGTGAGGGAAGGGACATACATCACAAAATCTCTGGACTGGTATGCAACACTGATGCAAGTATCAACTGAATTTGACTTAGAGTTTAGAACATACAGGCATCTATAAACTTTGTCATAAAACTTTAACCAAATGTAAAATTTCTAAGTCCATGACCTTGAGGCGAGGGCACTGTGGGTGGGGGAAGGGACATACATAACAAAATCTCTGGACTAGTATGCAACATTGATGCAAGTATCAACTGAATTTGTCTTAGAGTTAAGAACATACAGGCATCTATAAAAGTTGTCATAAAACTAATTTAACCAAATGTAAAATTTCTAAATCCATGACCTTGAGGTCAAGGTCACCATGGGTGGGGGAAGGGACATACATCAAGAAATCTTTGAAATGGTATGCAACATTGATGCAAGTATCAACTGAATTTGTCTTAGAGTTTAGAATATACAGGCATCTACAAACTTTGTCATAAAACTAATTTGACCAAATGTAAAATTTCTAAGTCTGTGACCTTGAGGTCAAGGTCACCATGGGTGGGGAAAGGGACATACATCACAAAATCTCTGGACTGGTATGCAACATTGATGCAAGTATCAACTGAATTTGTCTTAAGAGTTTAGAAACATACAGGCATCTATAAACTTTGTCATAAAACTTTAACCAAATGTAAAATCTCTAAGTCCATGACCTTGAAGTTATGGTCACTGTGTGGGGGGGAAGGGACATACATCACAAAATCTCTGGACTGGTATGCACCATTGATGCAAGTATCAACTGACTTTGTCTTAGAGTTTAGAACATACAGGCATCTATAAAAGTTATCATAAAACTAATTTAACCAAATGTAAAATTTCTAAATTCATGATCTTGAGGTCAAGGTCACCATGGGTGGGGGAAGGGACATACATCACAAAATCTCTGAAATGGTATGCAACATTGAGGCAAGTATGAACTGAATTTGTCTTAGAGTTTAGAACATACAGGCATCTATCAACTTTGTTATATTTTAAAACTTTAACCAAATGTAAAGTTTCTAAGTCTGTGACCTTAAAGACGCATTATTGAGCTATCTGGAAAAAATGCTTCCAAAAATAAAATACATATAGCCGGTATTTCTCTTAAAATAATACAAATGAATGCATTTTATGCAAAAATGCGAACAATTATGATGACAGTTAAACAAATTTGGGAGGGATTCCCTAACTAGGTTTCGAACACTAGTTAGATCTATTTTTAGTTCGTGACAAAAATAGAATCCCCATATATGACGTTATGCGACGTTCATTTTTGGCCTTGTTTGCTTAGGCCATGCCTGAATCGGAAAAAAATATGACGCTGAATACCATGCCATAAGTATTGACACTCAGAGACGATACTGTCGCCATGCATGTGTAAAGTGACAGATTTATTTTTAGAACAGAAATTCCGAACACATGTTCAGAGCGAAGGGTAAACAAGTATGAAAACGACCATTTTCACAAAGTTCTGAAGCTGTATTTGGCTCCAAAAGTGTACACATGACAAAAGAGTATGCATTGAAGATAAAAACCAGAAAAAAAAAATTTGAGACCCAGTAGCTCAATAATGCACCTTTAAGGTCAAGGTCACCGTGTGCGGGGGAAGGGAGTCATACATCACGAAATCTCTGGACTGGTATGCAACATTGATGCAAGTATCATCTGAATTTGTCTTAGAGTTTAGAACATACAGGCATCTATAAACCTTGTCATAAAACTTATTTAACCAAATGTAAAATTTCTATGTCCATGACCTTTAGGTCAAGGTGGGTGGGAGAAGGGACATACATCACGAAATCTCTGGACTGGTATGCAACATTGGTGCAAGTATCAACTGAGTGAGTGAGTGATTTTAGTTTTACGTCCCACCAACAGCTAAGGTCATACGGAGACGGGACCTCGGTTTAAAGACTCATCCGAAAGTCTGTAGAAGCCCGGGATCAAACCTGCGATCCCTGGTTTAGAAGGCGAGTAGCTTAACCACTGCGCCACAGGGGCTTCTAAGTATCAACTGAATTTGTCTCAGAGTATAGAACATACAAGCATCTATAAACTTTGTCATAAAACTAATTTAACCAAATGTCAAATTTGTCATAAAACTTTAACCAAATGTAAAATTTCTCAGTCTGTGACCTTGACCTCAAGGTCACTGTGGGGTATGGGACAGGCATCAATGAAATCTTTAGACCAGTATGTAACTTCAATGTTAGTATGATCTAAATCTATCAAAGTGTTCAGAAGATACAATCTCTAAAAAAACTTTAACGCAAAACTTACCAAAATGTTGAAGGAGGGATGGATGGACGGAAAGACAGACACACAGTTGGATGGACAGACAGATGGATGAACAGCAGAACAAAAACTGTATACTCCCATTGCATGCTCCGTATGCCGGAGTATAAAAATCCTAGAGCAGATGGCAGTCTGGGGCCAGTGATTCAAAACTAACGATGTCGTTAGTTAACGTATCGTTAAAACTTTGATCATTAAATATGGCAAATATGCTGAATTTTTTGCTGAAAAAATGTGAGCAGCTTTTGCGGATGCAAAAGCTGCTCACATTTTTTTCAGCAAAAATACCAAAATTTACGATACTGTACTTGCTAGAAGAGTTAACAATATGACCACTAACAAGCTCGTTAAGCTAACGATGCTTTGAATAACTTGACCCTGATCTTTCAACTATTTTCCATGGTAGTAAGGCTTAACATGACTTGAGTATTTGTTTGTTTGATTTGAGGTTTAATGTCCCCGTCAACACTGTAAATGTCATTTTGGAGACGTTGCTTCCAATTTTGTGGGACTTTTACCCGACACTGAGATAAAATGACTTCTCAAGCCATGTTGCCCAATGAAACCAATAGGGTTTATTAGCATGGACAGTCCGCCTCGCACCGCGGTTCCTGGACAGGCTTAGATCCTCTAAGCGGTTTACCAGTACTAGTGTGAGGGCCGGATTCAGCTCTGCGTGGAAGCATCATGCAGCCCATATATTTCTTCAAGCCCCTATGGGCGGGGGCCGTCATGACTTGAGTAATGTCAAGCTTTATTTTCACTGAAAAAGCTTTATTTTCACTGAAAAATGAGAAAAAGAACACTTTGAGAATGCCATCTGCTGTCACGAATATGCCATTTGCAAGTGCTGATTAGCATTCGAAAGGTTAACCCATTTAGTACTGGAAACCCCAAAAGGGGTAGTTGGCAAACAGTGCAGTCCGAGATCAGACGCCGCAGAATGCAGCGTCTGATCAGGGCCTACACTGTTTGCAAAAAGTTAAGCCATTTCTCGAATAAATTTTCAAGAAAACACAACCGGACACCCCTTAATTTCAAAATGGACTCCTGCTACAGTAGAACTTTGATGGCTCGAACTCCAATGGCTCGTTCACCATGGGTGTGTCGAACCCATTCTTGAGCCCCTAGCGAAATCCTGTACATAAGAACTAGTGGGGGATAATAAAGGAGATTTTAGTCTTTTATCTTGCAAATGTATGCTGTGTGTACTCATTAGAATCGCCTTGAGTACACACAGCATGCATTTTCATTATAGAACACCGAAAAGATGTCTAAACGTATCTGGTTATGCCTCCTGGCAGTAACCTCAGTGGCTCGAACTACCCGTCTCGAACAGATTTTTGAGGTCCCAAAGGTGTTCGAGCCATTGAAGTTCGACTGTATATATAAGGAGGAAGAATCCATTTGGTACAAAAAGGGTTAAGCAATTTGCAGATTGATATAGATATATATATATATATATATACAGCTTTCAGACTCTAGTAGGGGACAAGAAGGGGCAAGAGAAAACACTTACCACATATTTCTTATCTTTCTCCCAAGTCTGAGCATCTGATATTGAAGCAAAAGGTTGTTTATCAGTCTTTGACTTGGTAGCCATCGAGTCTCATCCCAGATCAGCTGGTCTATAAACTGAAACCAGGATATAAGGTATTAAAACTAACTGCTAATCATCTAATCATGACTTGCAGATGGCAGTTTTAAAATGTTGTTTTCTTATCTATTTTTTTGTGAAAATAAGACATGACATTACATGGGAATTGTCTGCAGACAATTCACATGTAATGTCCAGCCTTATATTTACAAAAATGTACAATTAAAAATATCTTAACCTTTATCTTGCTGTTCACCACAACCCCTATCTTTGCAGTGTAGATCCAGATCAGATGGCTTCTGCATCTGATCAGGATCTACACTGTTTGGCATTCAGTTTATGAATTTGTAGCAATAAATTACATCAAGTAATTTGATTGGTTTATAGACAGAAATGGGTGTGGCTTAAATGAATATTCAGCAAGATAAGGGTTAAAAATATCTTAAACAATCAGATTATCATTTGCTTTAGGATTTTATGTATAGTAACTGAAGGGTAATAACTTCTTTTCATGCTCAGCTGAAACCAACTCGCAACACAGCAGTCTATAACGTGATTTTATTTAGAATGATTTTTGACTGACGCAGACATGATCAGCACCCACAAACTATATTTGGAGCAAACACAATTTTTATAAGAAAACAGTCATTTATGAGGCATGAAAAAAGCCATGTGTGTCACGCTAATGTGGGACTCAAGCAAAAAAAGGGTCTCTGAGCACAAGTGCCTCACCATAATAGTTACCGCAATGATCCTATATAAGTATTGGGATGGATAGGCCTAAGTAAACACTACAGACCCAGCAGTCTGAACTGGGTCTACATTGTTTGCCAGTCCGTCTGCACATTATGGACTTCATGTTGGATCATAAAACAAATTTGTTAAAATTTTAGGAGAATTATTGCAAGTTATCAAGGTGTCCAATTTTTTAGGATTTTTATGGCATGCAGTCTCAAATCAGTTTGTAACTTGGTAAGAAATACAATCTTAGTCAGAATACAATTTCTTGCACACCAGACAAGGAAATCCATGCTTTTACCCTGGGATAGAAATTTATGTTCTGACCCTGGTGTTCTTACCCTAATCAAATATTTTCGGGCATTTGATAAATGTACTGGTTAAGTAAGACCTCACATGCTCCATCGTTAAGGTTGACGTTATGCACTTTACGTGACGTCACTACACATTCCTGTAGTTTCATCACAATATGGCGGACATCTGTAACCGAATTGACTGCAGCATTAAAAATACGTGCTAAGAAATGGAAGGTATGCAAGAAAAAGAATCCTATATGAGTGTGAGGGGTGGATAGAAAAATCCATCCCCCGGGATCACTGTCCGGCATCACTCAGCAAGCCTCGTGATTCTAAACCGCGTGATTCTGAACAGTGACCCTCGGGACGGATTTTTCCATCCACCCCTCACACCCATATAAGATTCTTATAATATACCACAACCTTGTTATAACATGGCTTGTTATAACACAGTTATGGATATAACATGGTTTCAAGATGGATCCCAAAAATGTATAGATCATATAGAAAAATGACCATAAAATTAATGGTCATTTTTCTATATAATCTACACATTTTTGTTTGGATATAACACATTGTTTAACTAGCACGGTTTCTGCTTTGGACCCCATTAATAGTGTTATAAAGAGGTTGTGGTGAATTTCCCCAGCTGTATGCATCCATATAGTGCAGCGAAGACTCTCATCAGACTGCAAGGATGCTCCTACCTTTAATTATCTACAATGGCAAAGACCGTGCATTAGAGCTAAGAGGTTTACATTGCGCTATCACACATGTGCGTCTGCATAATTATTCACATCTCCATCTGATGAAATCTGTTATATTTTTCTTATTTTTTTCAGCAAACATATAGGCTGCTCATTTGAACCACCTCACCAAGGTGGCTCTAACGAGTACCCACAATATATGCCTTGGAGGAGAAATTAGAAAAATAAACCCCAATTTCCTCTTTATATAGTCGGGTTAAGGGGATGTTCATTTCACAGACTTATAATGTCCATGTGATGTGATGTAACCATCTCTGACAACTGTGTCAAGTGGTTATGTAGAGCCATGCAGCCGAGTTCAAGTCCCACCACAGGCTGGAATTCTTTTCATCATTCCTTCACTCCTTTGTTAAGCCTTTCATGTCACAAGATAGGGGCTCATTGGGGATCTGACACTGAAAATAGCTTCGCATAATCACTCGAAATCATTTTACCCCAGACGCCAATCAACAAACGAAACAATGGAAGCACCCTGGTTCAACCCTGCCAAAGGAAAAGACTGTTCCATCAGCTCGGAAGGTTACGGCCTCAGTTTTCTGGGATGCAGATGGTATTCTGCTGATAGATTATCTCCAAAAGGAACAAACAATCAATGGCACATACTATGCTTCACTTCTGAGGCAGTTACAGGAAATTATTAAACTTAAGGGCCACAGAAAGCTCATTAAAGGTGTGTTGTTCCATTAGGACAATGCTCCTGTTCACAAGACTGTCATATTGTTATATGGCTGTCATTCACGATTGTGGTTTTAAATTGATTGAAAATCTGCCTTATTCTCCTGACCTCGCTCCATCAGACTTTCATCTATTTCCAAAACTGAAAAGGCTATTTCAGGCACCCTCTTCCAGTCCCATGAATACGTCATATATGCAGTGGATGACTTTCTGAACAGCCAAGAAAAGGAGTTCTATAAAAGTGGCAATGAGACCCTTAAACACCGCTGGCAAAAATGTATAGATACTGATGGGGATTATGTTGAAAAATAATACAATATGTCCGACAAAATTCAAATCCTTCAATATGAGGTTTTCAACATATCAATCAGCCCCCCATATGTTTGGAGCAGAAATCAGAAAAATAATACAAATTCTCATCATGTCTTAAATCATATTCAACCCTTATACTGCTGACTAAATTAATTTAGAAACACCCATTTCTGACTATTGACCAATCAAATTACATTATGTAAAATTAGTTGTTCAATTCACAAACTGCATGACAAACAGTGTAGATCCTGATCAGAGGCCATCTGGGTCTACACTGCAAAGGTAGCTAGATCAGGATAAGGGATAAGTGCTTACCCTAAAATCCTTTGTTAAATATTACTAAGTAGATTCACTCTGTCAATCACTAGTACATCACTTATTTAGAATAATTACTGTTTTTATTGTGTTGATGGCTGTTAAAGTAAACTAAGGAAACTAATTAGATATTATGTACCAAATGGAATCTTCCTCCTTAAATATAGCAGGAGTCCATTTCAAAATTTAGGGGTGTCTGCGGTTGTGTTTCCTTCAAAATCTATTTGGAACTTGGCAGATGAAGGTTTTGCAAAAAATGTAGGCCCTGACCAGATGCCGCATTCTGAGGTATCTGATCTGGGCCTGCACTGTTTGCCAACTACCCGTTTTGGGGTTTCCAGTACAAAATGGGTTAAAGTCACAACAAGTGAGAAATTATCTTTGAACATGTGGGCAAAGTGAAGATAATCAAAGCACTGAGAGTGCTGATGGAGCGTAGCTTTGATAATTTGATTTAGCGTCTGATTGGTATTTTAATTCAGGCTCATATTGATCCAATGTTTGGAGCTATTTTGGGCCAGAAGTCGTGTTAAAGCAACAAGACCTATATTGAAATTAACTCACGCTGAGGTGTAGACCCCGCAACAACCATCACGAAAACACGCCTGTACAAATACATTGTCAATTTTGCGGCAAAAAAAAAAAAAAAAAAAAAATGGAAATTTTAAGATACAAAATTGTGATATTTTCTTATCTCTGCTCAAAACATTGATTGCGGGGACTTGACTGAACCGCCTTGACGAGGCAGTTTTATCAAGTACCCACAATCAATGTTTTTGAGCAATACAGCAACCATGCAGTTCTACAGTTTACTTGAAGATGTCTGCTGAGCTATAGTTCGTGCAATTGCGAAATTGTTTGGCGACTTTAAACTTATTTTATGTAATCAGTTTTTGAAAAATTCCCTTGGGGAGGTTATTTATCTTGCATTAGACATTCTCATTGGTTACGTCTTGATGATGTTTATCTTCATGTGAAAAATTAGCATAATCTTCCCAGCAGTTTATAAGTTATACATCCGTAATCAGTCTTTAAAAATTGCCTCGGTGAGGCTGTTTATAAAGCTATCTGGCATAAGACAATATCATAAGCTTGGTCTTGTCAATTTACATCTGCATGAAAAACATTATAAAAATATACCCGTCGATTTGAAAGTTATACAACCGTGTCAGTGGGTGAATTTTTTACCTTGCTGAGGCTAAAATAAAGAAATTGGGCATTCAGGAATCTCGTTGGTTAGATCTGAACATTATCTATCTGTATGCTAACAGTTGTCAAAAATATTCCAAGTAGATTAGAAGTTACACTTTGAAATAATCTTTCAGTTTGCCTAGGCGAGGCCGTTTGTAAAGTAATTTGGCATAAGACAATTTTGCGGGTTATGTATTGTCAATATCAACCTGTATGCCGAAAATGATCAAAGCTGGGTTTAGATGTTATACTCCGTATTCATTTTTATATTATTTTGCCTCGGCGAGGCCATTCATAAAGTAATCTTGCATAAAATAGCCTCACGGGTTAGGTATTGTCAATATCAATCCGAATGCCAAAAACGATCGGAATATTCAGAGAGGTTTGAACATTATACTCTGTTAACATTTTGTCTAAATATATATTGCATCGGTGAGGCCATTTATGAAGTGATCTTGCATACGACAGTTTCTTGGGTTAGTTATCATAAGTTGTCAATATCAATCCATAGGAGTATTTGAAGAGGTTTAGACATTATACACCGTTATTGTTATATAAAAATAAATTGCCTCAACGAGGCCATTTGGGTCATTCCACGGTACTGGTGAATTTTAGGGGTACCCCAGTAAAATCATTATTTTTTAACCGTATACATTAAGAACATACTGAGAAGGTTTTCTGATGTCATAAAGACACATTGGAGAGATAAAAAAAGATAAAATATGTAGATTGTCATAAATGAGAAAAGAAAAAAATGAATTAATTTAACCAAAATAACCCGATTTTTTGCTTTGAATTTGTGACATTGCAATGGTGCCCTCATTTGATTGCCCACTGTAATGGTATATGCCATAGCTGTAGAAAATCGTCCATGTAATGTAGAGTTAATACATTAAGAAAGGTTTTTATGTCAAAATATTCAGTAAACACCTCACAGACACTGAAAAATTGACTTTGTAAAATATACATTGTGCTCGTTACTATCGTGTCCCATAGTTGTTCATGAAATATTGATTTATATTAACGCACCATCGTTCATTACACAAATATCACACGGATGTATTTCCTCTTTGACAATTAGCCTACTGTTTGCACGAAACTGAGTCAGCCTGAGGCTAGTTTGATTATCCTATTTATGGAAAAATATCCGTGTACCCTTCGTGGTGTCCAATTTGTGACGATCGTTATTATCGATCTACCCAAGTGATAAATTTGTTTATGGGTCGGAATTTGCCGCCAAATAGAGCCATGTGACCTATTTTGTGTTTACACAAAACGCGCTCTGTGGGTTGCAAAAGGAGAATAGTCACAAACAGTAAAGGTCGTGGTGTCCACAGTTATCAGGGAAGGTGACGATCGTATGTATGTCACCGGTTGTTACGATCGAATGCCGGTTTTTGCCAAATTGGAGTTGTAAACACACTTTATCTGCGATCAGATGAAGATATGATAATATGCGTTGTTTTCTTTGGTTATATAATGCATTTTTATCGACGATTATTTTATCACCCACAAAATATGAATACTTTAATGTCCTATGAGACACAATGCTGAAGACGCTCGTTACATTCTAGGTGTTAAATTGCTTTATGTTTTACAAATTTTGTCGAATTAATGAAAAAAACAACATGCCTTCAACACTTGCAACATATTAATTGAATGACCCATATATAAGCGTTCGAGATAGCGTTACACTGGAGTTGAATTCATTTTATACTCTCGTTACACAAGACTCCATACAGACTTTTCCCTCGTTACTTTGGACGACAACTGAGAGATGTACACAAAATTTACTAGAAAACTCGCATAGTGTGGTGCACATTTATTTTGGAGAGCATGCTATGAACTTTCCGTTGGTTAACAGTCATAAATAGCAATAAAACAGCCTCTATGATTGATAGTATCCAAGACTATGGCTTTCCAGTCGGGTTTGCAGTGCAATGTGATCGTCACATGGTGTCCGCCTTTAGTGAAATGATGATGCCAAATAACTCAAAATTACCATTGAAAGTTAAAATATGAAAGTATATAATACAAAATCGATACTTAATTGTATTTTAAAATGAGATTTGTTTCATTTTTCCAATTAAATTATGCTTTCTGTAGGGACACCATGTGACGAGAGTATTTTGGTGTCCTCTGAAACGAGCATCTTGTTCTATAAAAAACGTCTTAAAATTTTGCGATTTTCATGTTAATCATAATCCTATTTCTATAGTTATTTAAACTATAGCTTTATGCAATATTTAAATCAATGCCGATGATCTTTTTTATACAAGTAACGTTAGGAATTGAACATAATTAGTAGGATTTGAAAGACAAAATGTCCCATGACTGTTTTTACTTCAAACAATAAAAGTTTTGAAAAAATAAGCATTCTTTCAAATTGAAAAGACTCTCACACGTGAATACTATTGAAAAACAAACAATTTAGTGAATAAAATCAGATAAAATTGCACAAATTTGTGCACAATTGGACACCACGTGACGAGCGTCATTTTCTGCCCACAATGGAAAAAGTGAGATTTTTTTTTCTGTACTTCAAAATACTATCTTCTCCATCTAAAAATAAGAAAGCTCAGACATGAAGTCAACTTGTAAAAGTAGTTTCAATCCATATTACCTGCGTTTAAAAAATGACCCTCGTGTCACAATTTTACTCACCAGTACCGTGGAATGACCCATTTATGAAATGATCTGGCATTAAGGCAATTTCTTTGGATAGATATTGTCAATACAGCACAGTGCAGTCATTTACTGGAAACCAACAACTGCCCTTCTTGAATCAGCGAAAGGGATAGAATCACCGTGGAACAGGTTTCACGAT
Organism: Lucinisca nassula; assembly: GCA_963580285.1. Lineage (NCBI taxonomy): Eukaryota > Metazoa > Mollusca > Bivalvia > Lucinida > Lucinidae > Lucinisca > Lucinisca nassula. Next base: position 88,676 of record CAUZLF010000083.1, on the reverse strand, counting down.
CAATCTCCTGGAAAGAATGTTGCCGAACACGGCAGGTATCGAACTTGCATCTGAGCTGATAATTTGCTTTATTTATGGTCACATGCCTAGGACGCAGACAGGTTGCTTTAAAAAAGTAACATTGTTCCCCCCCCCCACACACACACACACACACATTAACCCATACTCTGAGTATATGTCTAGCAGCCTTTTTAGGGACAAACATAACAGACCCAGATCAGACGCTACAATAAGTGGCGTCTCATCTGTGTCTAAACTGCAAAATTTACTGCTTACAATATAAACCTTGCCGTGCACCTGTCCAAACTCATTCCTACTGTCTTATTTTGGTAATACATTATCGACCCACACTGCGTACTTTTAACCCATTTTAAACGAATGGAATCCTCAACACCTTATATCAGTATGGAATGAGTTCATTTTAAAATCAGGGATGTCAGGTTGTGGCTTCCACGAAATATTTGGCAAAAAATGGGTGAACCTTTTTGTAAGTATGTCGTGCAGGTCATAATGAGACTCCGCGTTCTGTGGTATCTGATCTGGGTTTGTCCTGTTTGCAAGTTGCCAGGTTTGGGTTTTTATGGTACAAATCGGCTGTAAACTGGGTTATATGAACTGAACTATAAAAAGGTTAGACTGCTACACAGTTCATCTATTTAAAATATTCATCTATTCCGTTTGAAATAGGTGGTCTGTGAAGCAGCTAGTCTATAAGAAGATACCGCATGGCGTAATAATCTTCTATGTTAACACGGGGTACTATGTTTTCACTGGTGATTGGGTCATATGCATTAACACCGAAAGTAGTGCAGAAATCACTTCTCATCTCACTGGAGCTACGCTGCAACAGCTACGCTCCAAAAACCAGACTTTGCTTCCAGCCTTCTTTGTCAAGCCAGCCTCTGTAGCTCAGTGCGATGTCTGTCTGCCTGGTGATCAGTAGAAATGAGATCACTACCGAGTAACGATACAATATGGGCAAATCTAACAAAAATAAAAAAAAGCCCATTTGTCGAAACGACATCGTTTCTAGGTGATCAGGTGGTTGAGGGTTTGATACTTGGTAACCCTTTTTGTTCCACCTTATATATAGCAGGAGTCCATTTCAAAATTTAGGGGTGTCAGGTTGTGTTTTCTTCAAAATTGATTTGGAAAGTGGCTTAACTTTTTGCAAATAGTGTAGACCCTGATAAGACGCCGCATTCTGCAGCATCTGATCTGGGCCTGCACTGTTTGCCAAGGTACATCTTTAGGGCTTTCTGGTACTGAATGGGTTAACACATCAGAAACATGCTTTGTGGAGAATTTGATCATGATATCTTTTCTATTAGTCATTCTCTTCCTGCCACTGATTCAAAGGGGCAGTTAACCCTTAACCCTTCTCTTGCTGAATATTCAGTTTAGCCACACCCATTTCTGGTTTTGGACCAATCAGATTACTTGATGTAATTTATTCCTACAAATTCATAAAATGAATGTCAAACAGTGTAGATCCTGATCAGGTGGCTTCTTCAGAAACAGTGTAGATCCTGATCAGGTGGCTTCTTCAGAAGCCACCTGATCTGGCTCTACACTGTTTGCAAAGATAGGGGTTGTCGTGAACAGCAAGATAAGAGTTAACCCTTTTTGTTCCAAATGGAATCTTCCTCCTTATATATAGCAGGAGTCCATTTCAAAATTTAGGGGTCACAGATTGTGGTATCGTCAAAATTGATTTGGAAAATGGTTGAACTTTCTGCAAATAGTGTAGACCCTGATGAGACGCCGCTTTCTGCTGCATCTCATCTGGGACTGCACTGTTTGCCAAGGTATCCGTTTTGGGGTCTCCGGTACATAATGGGTTAACAACCCCTACCTTTGCAAACAGTGTATATGTATGTCTGTGTATGTTTGAAATAGATGACAGCATTCATACATAGAATGTACAATTTATCCTTATGTTCATATCCCGTGCAACTCAATGTGTTGCTTTGTTTGTTTGATTTGAGGTTTAACATCCCTGTCAACACTGTATAGGTCATTTTTGAGATGTTGCTTCCAATTTCGTGGAACTTTTACCCGACATTCAGTTGATATGACATATCAAGCTCTATCGCCCAATGAAACCAATAGGGTTAACAAGCATGGAGGGATCCTCTAAGCGGTTTACCAGCAGTCATGTGCGGTCAGTTTCAGCTCTGCCTGGAAGCATCATGCCGCCCATCTATAAAGTCTTCAAGCCCCCATGGGCGGGGGCTTTGCAACCCAATATGAGTCTCCTTCAAACAGTATTGTCACTAAAAGGTTTACGTTGTTTTTGATAACACTTCTTTGCACTTGAATAGCCTTTCAAATAGCTATAGCGATAACAGTTTATTTCGTGCAAATTGCTTTTATAATGACCGAGATATGTCAAATTGAAATATATGCAGTCATATACACTGGCCAATGTACGAGTTTAATTGTAAAATGGACAGAAAGGCTGAAATTCGCAGCTACATTTAATGCCGTGTTAGGCTTGACATAGGTTCAAGGCAGATATCTGATGAAGTGTGCCATTTCAAAGCACACAGCTTATTGGTGGGTCAAAGCTTTTAAAGCTGTTAAATCATCAGACAAAGATGATGCCCGTGTTGGTAGACTCAAGACTTTCATCACCAAGGCAACCATCTCTGCTGTAAAGACAGCGGTCGAAGAAGATGTGCGACTGTCAGTGAAAGAGATAGCTAAATGCACTGGAATATCAAAAGGTAGCATGCATACCATTCTGAAGTACTTGGGCTCAAGAAAGATTTGCGCTAGGTGGGTGCCCCATTGGCTCACTGAGGAGCAGAAGAAGCAACACCTTAACTCTTATCTTGCTGTTCACGACAACCCCTATCTTTGCAAACAGTGTAGATCCAGATCAGATCAGGATCTACACTGTTTGACATTCAGTTTATGAACTTGTAGGAATAAATTACATCAAGTAATATGATTGGTTTAAAATCAGAAATGGGTGTGGCTAATTTTAATATTCAGCAGGATAAGGGTTAAATGTGTCCAACAGCTCTTCTAAAAGTACAAAATAATCTGGGCCCAAATTTAAGAATATACTTTTGATCAGTGAAATTTCCATCATTTTTCCCAGACATCAATCATAAGCAGAATGATGTTGCATAGGCTTAAAAGTATGAAACCTTGGTGTATATAGTAAATACATGGTTAGTGTCTTTAATAATAAAATATAATCGCTGAGCCTTAGACAATTTTATAGGGGCGAGCTTCAGCGAGCCCCTATAAAATTGTTGCGGCGAACCGATTATATTTTATTATTAAAGACACTAATCGTGTATTTAGTTTATACCGCAATTCAAAACAATCAAGGGGTTTTGCAATAATTTCACAAATTTAAGCAAAAATGATGCAGACAGTGTGGCATGTTATATGACATCCAGTGCCATGGTGCGCACACGTAGTATAATGTGACGTCAACTAGTGCAAAGTTTCTGACGTCACCGCGCCACAAAGACGTAGGAAACAACATGGACGCTCGAACAAAAGATTCTCAGCGCTTAAATACATTCTGTATGAAAATCTGCAAATAAATAGTTTATTTTAGTTTTAGAAATTATTTTCGAGGTCGAGGCACAACTGCAGTAGCAGTGCGCAGTTATTCCAACAGGTAATTCAAACCAGGAAAGGCCGAGAAGGTAATAATTTAGCTGAAATTTCCGAAAATCTGTTCAAATAAATATTGCAAAGGTTTTAACTTGCAGTTTCGTTGTTTTCCAATGTATAAAAGGTTGCATGTTATTGTTTACACTTGTAAATTAGTGACCTGAAAAGTAGGTCCAGTCTATAAACCGTCACTAGAGTAGATGGTATTATAGGTCACTTCATATTATAGCGTGCAGTTATTCGACCCACTTTATTAGGTTACTAGAATGCCTGACTGCGGTATAAACTAATATTCATGCAGTGCCCCATCATATAATGGTTACCTTAAGATTTTGTTAATATAATTTTAATATAAACCTTAACATGTGGTAGCCTAATTTGCAAACAGTATTGTTTATTTGTTTGTTTTTGAGTTAAACGGCCCCGTAAACACTGTTTAGGTCATAACAAGCCGGTCAGTTTACCTATCCACATTTTTCCTTCACAGGCTTAAACATAAGCAGTTAACAAGTACAGTGACCTTTTTTTCACCAGAAACTGATAACTGCTCTTCTTGAATCAACGGAAGAAAGAAAATGACCATAGAAAAGATTTCATGATCAATCTCTAAGCCTGATCACCAGTTAGACGGGCATCCGAATGGGCTACCAAGGCTGGCTGCAGACAGTATAGATCAAGGTTCTGGATCTATACTGTTTGTCATTCCTTTTGTGAATTGAATGAATACGTAATTTGATTGGCTGACAGTAAGAAATGGGTGTGGCAAAATTGATTTATTCAGCAGGACATTTTATATTATTAAAGTTTTTTTTTTTAAATGTTAAACCTTATAACTCTTGCCCAACCCCAACAGGGGACCATCAACCCCGACCACTGATCATTCTGATCAGGATCTACACAGTTATCATTAAGACATTAATTGAATGAACACATAATATCAGGAAACTTGATTGGCAGATAATTAGAAATGGGTGTGACAAAAATTGCCACAAAATTAATTTATTCAGCAGGATATTGATGATTAAAACAGTTTCCCATTAGAACGACATACCATAATGATCCTAAGTATCGGGACAGATAGGCCTGAGCAAACAGTGCAAACTCTGATCAGACTGCTCTTAAAGGAGGAGCAGTCTGATAGGCCGACACTGATCAGACTGAAGGAGCAGTCTGATCTGGGTCTGCGGAGCAGGGGCAGTCTGATCTGGGTCTGCTCTGTTTGCCATTTCGTCTGCATCTTTTTGGACTCCTTGCTGGATCATGGAACAAATTTGCTAACATTTTAGCAGAATTACAGCAAGTCATCAAGGCGTCGGCAGTTTTAGGACTTCTATGGTGTCCATCCGAGACAATGCTCGCTTTCTTGTCCATCAGGTTAACACTAATTCCATGCATTAACCCTTTTTGTACCAAATGGAATCTTCCTCCTTATATACAGCAGGAGTCCATTTCAAAATTATGGGGGCTCAGGTTGTGCTTTCTTCAAAACTTATTTGGGAAATGGCTTACCTTTTTGCAAACAGTGAAGGCCCTGATCAGACGCCGCATTCTGCGGCATCTGATCTGGGCCTGCACTGTTTGCTGAGATACCCCTTTAGGGGTTTCTGGTACTGAATGGGTTATACGCTCTTATAAACCATAGTTTGTGACAGAGATGTGAGGGTGCCATAAAAATCCTAAAAGTTTGTTCACCTCGAGGTTTTGCAGTAATTATCCTAAAATTTTAACAAACTTGTTTCATGATCCAGCAAGGAGTCAAAAAAGTGTAGATAGAATGACAAACAGTGTAGACTGTATACCCTGATCAAACTGCTCATTCAGGAGCAGTCGGATCTGGGTCTGCATTGTTTGCTTAGCTATAGGCCTGTCTGTCCCAATACTTAGGAACATACGGTATACATTATTTTACCTATTACATGTATAACTGCTTACAACATAGTTTCGTGTGACCGCCTTAATGAGGTGGCTCTAATGAGCACAAACTATGTATGGTTGTTCAGAAATAAGAAAAATTATGGGTAAAAAGCCATTTTTTTTTTAAATGCACACTTTGTGAAAGTCTTATAATGTTTAGAATGGCCAAAAAAATGGCTTAGTTGCACCCTATGAAATTTGGTCAAACTTGGTACAATACTAGCATATCATTGCAACCTACAAAAATTTTATTAGATTTTGGTGACCTTGACCTTATTTTCAAGGGCACAGGCCCCCAAAAACTTGTCTGCATCCTATCCCTTGAACGTATTGAAGAAATTTGGTCAAACTTGATACAATATATCATTGCAATCTACCAAAGATTTGATTAAATGTTGGTGACCTTGACCTTATATTCAAGGCCATAGGCCCCCAAAACGGCCAATTTTATGCCAAAATGGCTTGTCTGCACCTTAGCTCAAGAACGAATGAATGAAATGTGTCAAACTTGGTACAGTATATCATTGCAATCTAACAAAGATTTGCGGCCCCCGCCCATAGGGGCTTGAAGAAATATATGGGCTGCATGATGCTTCCACGCAGAGATGAATCCGGCCCCCACACTAGTACTGGTAAACCGCTTAGAGGATCTAAGCCTGTCCAGGAACTGTGGTGCGAGGCGGACCGTCCATGCTAATAAACCCTATTGGTTTCATTGGGCGACAGGGCTTGAGATGTCATTTCATCTCAATGTCGGGTAAAAGTCCCACAAAATGGGAAGCAACGTCTCCACAATGACCTTTACAGTGTTGACGGGGACGTTAAACCTCAAATCAAACAAACAAAACTAACAAGGATTTGATTAGATTTTGGTGACCTTGACCTTTTTTCTTGGACAGATCCCAAAATTGTCTTTAATTCCTATCTCTTGAAAGAACTGATGAAATGTGGTCAAACATGGCACCATTTTTCATTGCAACCTACCAAAGATTTGATTAGATTATGGTGACCTTGACCTTTTTATTTTCAAGGGCACAGGCCCCCAAAATTGTCAATTTTGGCTTGCCTGAACCAATTGATGGAATGTGGTCAAACATGGTACCATTTACCATTGCAACCTACCCAAGATTTGATTATAGTTTGGTGACCTTGACATTTTTCATGGGCACAGGCCCCACCAAAACTGTCAATTTTGGCTTGTCTGCACCCTATCTTGTGACAGAATTGATGAAATTTGGTCAAACTTGGTACAATATATCATTGCAACCTACCAGAGATTTGATTAGATTTTGGTACAATGACCTTGACCTTATTTTCAAGGACACATGCCCCCTAAAAATGTCAATTTTGGCTTGTCATGACAGAATTGATGAAATTTGCTCAAACTTGCTACAGTATATCATTTCAACCCACCACTGAAGATTCAATTAAATTTTAGCGACCTTGATCTTAGCTCCCAAAAACTCAATTTTACGGCAAATACAGGCTTGTCTGCACCCTGTCTTATTTAAGAATTGATAAATGTTGGTAAACTTGCTACTATGTAGATTGTAAACTACCAAAGATTTGATTAAACTTTGGTGATCTTGACCTTTTTTTAAGGTCACAGGCTCTCAAAAAGTGTCAGTTTTGGGCCAAAAATGGCTTGTATGCATCTTAGATTTTGGTGTACTAAACCTATTTTGTCAAGGTCAAATGAGTTTTTAAGTTTCATTATATATGCTGGGGGGGGGGGGGGGGAAATATTTCTAGTTTCTGATATTTTTCTTATTTCTGCTACAAACATAGATACAATTCTAATAAGTAATTACCAACATTAAGATAACATTGTGCCATAGTGCATTGTATCATATCTCCAAAACCCTTATTTTATCGCTTCGGTGAGGCAATTCTAACAAGAACCCAAACAGTCTGTGTTTATATTCATAAATAAGGGAAAACAAGGTATACTCCCCCAAACTCCTTTTGTATATATATGTAGAAAGCACTTTGGGTTTATAACACCTGTTATTTTAACAGGTTTACTTTACCCCACCTTCTCAACCCCTATTTCTGTTATACACATAGAAGCCTCTATGGCGTAGTGGTTACACTACTCGCCTTGTAAACCAGAGCCTGGGCTTCTCCAAACTTTCGGATGAGTCTTTAAACCGGGGTCCCATCTCCGTATGACCTTAGCTGTTGGTGGGATGTAAAATTCAAACACTCACTCGCTGATATACACATAAACCTAACTTAATGTTTGTTAATTTATAACAGGTTTACTTTACCCCCACCTAATAACACAATTTCAAGATGCATTCGGATAACATTGTAATTTAACTCCAGATTTCTGCTTAGTATTAATGGGGTTAACTTTTATTGTATGAAACACTAACATTTACAGTGTGTGGGGCTGGGCACAAACAAGAACAAGCTTAATTAGAGATAACTGGCCCCGATAGCTAGCTCAGTGGTAGAGCATCCGCTTCGGGAATGGGAGGTTGTGGGTTTGATCCTCAGCCACGCCATAACAAAGGCGTGAAAAATGGTACCAAGCGCTCCCTTGGCTAGGGGTAGTCCTAGGAAGATAAATGAAGGCAGGTAAGTATTTGTTACAGGATACTTTGTCGCAATAAAAGCTCTATAGAGCTTATGTTATTTTGTTTCGAATATGCGATGTTAAATAAAGCTTCTTTATCTTTATCTTTTACCTTTAACCCTGCCAGACCTGTAAACCACCATTTAAAAATGTAAAGAATTAAGAAGAAGAAAAAGAAGAGGAGAAAGAAGGCCTGATTAGCCTAGATATTACATACATTATGCATGAATTGGGGATTTCCTATATTTTCCTCCTTCATTACAGGGGGGTCACTCTTAAAGGGAAGAATTTGCCCCCTTTTTGGGTCAATTGTTTGTCAGCTGACCTAAAGTTACTAAGCACAGAAACTCTTCAGTGCTGTCTGCCCCCACCCATCGGGGCTTGAAGAAATAGATGGGCTGCATGGGCTTGAAGAAATAGATGGGCTGCATGATGCTTCCACGCAAATCCGACCGCACACAAGTACTGGTAAACCACTTAGAGGATCTAAGCCTGCCCAGGCAAAGTGGTGTGAGTCGGACCGTCCATGCTCATAAACCCTATTGGTTTCATTGGGCGACTGGGCTTGAGATGTCATTTCATCTCAATGTTGGGTAAAAGTCCCACAAAATTGGAAGCAAAGTCTCCAAAATGACCTATACAGTGTTGACGGGGATGTTAAACCTCAAACCAAACAAACATATCTTCAGGGCTGATGTCCTCGGCCCCGCCCATTGGGGCTTGAAGAAATAGATGGGCTGCATGATGCTTCCACGCAGAGCTGAAACCAACCTGCACCTGAGTACTGGTAAACCGCTTAGAGGATCTAAGCCTGTCCAGGAAAAGCAGTGCAAGTAGGACCGTCCATGCTTATAAACCCTGTTAGTTTCATTGGGCGGCAGGGCTTGAGATGTCATTTCATCTCAATGTCGGGTAAAAGTCCCACAAAATTGGAAGCGAAGTCTCCAAAATGACCTTTACAGTGTTGACGGGGACGTTAAACCTCAAAACAAACAAACAAAACAGTGCTGATGTCCACATGACTATCGCTGCCAGGTAATGGTTATTTATAGAAAACAGCCATGTGTGAGGTAGTGTTGTTTAAGAGAGTTATCTTAAGAATCTGATCTAGAATAGCAAACTGTGTATACCCAGATCAGACGTCTGATCCGGGTCTACACTATTTGCTTACAGTACAGAACAGTCTAAGACCTCGTCCAAGACATGATAATTCTTCCGGCCTACACTCACCAGAGACTGCTGTCAGTTCTAAGAAGTAACATAAGAAATGAAATGTCTTACCTCATTCAAAAATGTATCACGTCATATATAAATGCTGACCTGAAACTAGATACACCCACTAAATTCATTGATCAGATTTCAATGATGTTTCGTTTATCAGATAACAGCTTCATTCAACTTGCCCTTTCACCCCTGAGTATCTGACTTACAGCGAATAATCCTGGTGATCTCAACATGGTATACACCGTTCAGTGCCTGGGCTGTCTCGTGTGGCCACGTGCAGCTGAAACCAATAACGTATGGCAACGTATATATGGCACTCACACGAGGCGTCGAAAACGTGCGAGTAACGACGGACAAACGCTCGAGGAACATGGTTTTCCGAGATTTTGACATAGTATTTATCAGATATTTACACAGAGTTCCACAGAAGCGTGACTTTGACAAATGACTAAACATGTTAAAACAAGAGGGCCTATATGACCCTGTATTGGTCACCTGTGGACCAGAACTTTACAAAAAAAGGTGGAGAAAGGCAAGACATGTCTGCTGACTGATAGATCCAGGGTTGTCAACAGCTAGACCCCTGCGCGAGGGTCAATTTTGCCCAAAGTCTATAATTTGAAAATATTTGGAGAGGTCCACTTCATACCAAATACACGACCCCATCGGGGCTTGAAGAAATAGATGTGCTGCATGATGCTTCCACGCAGAGCTGAAACCGACCGCACACGAGTACTACTGGTAAACCGCTTAGAGGATCTAAGCCTGCCAAGGCAAATCAGTGCAACTCGGACCGCCCATGCTTAAAAGCCCTCGATCTTGGTTTCATTGGGCGACAGGGCTTGAGATGTCATTTCACCTCAATGTCGGGTAAAAGTCCCACAAAATTGGAAGCAGCTTCTCCAAAATGACTTATACAGTGTTGACGGGGACGTTAAATCTCAAATCAAACAAACAAACAAATCATACCAAATACACCTGTGTTCAAACTCCTACAAAGTCATTGGCAGGCAATTGAGATGTACATGTATTTTTGATTGGACATTGCTTGAGTCTGCAGTGAATTTCTGTCTGGCATTTGGGTATATTGAATCATTTTCAAATCAAAATTAGCCCATCAAAGTTTGAATGGTTCACCTGTGTCAAACTTTGATGGGCTTCATTTCATTTTGTCTATTGGGGCAAAACCATTTTAGCTATCTTGGTAGAGGGCCACCCAGGCAACAATCCTGTGAAGTTTAAATGAAACCAGTGCTTCAGCTGAAGTGCACGACCCGCCGGATGCTTTTAGCTTTATGAGTGTACCATATATGGGTATGGCGGCCATTTTGGTCATGTGACCTGGACATAAAACGGTTCCCCCAATAAATGCGCCTTATCGTAAGGAGCAAAAATATATCTTATACTTTAGTACTGTATTCTGAATCGTTTGCAGGATAAAATCCAACACAAAAGCATATGTGTCAAAGTTTGACCTAGGCACAAAGAAGGTCAATGTCAACCCAGGGTCACCATTTTAGCAATTTATGATGGGCCTACGTTCCAGATGCTATTTATCAAGTTTCGTGGAAATCTGCACAGTGGTTCTGGAGAAGACTATTTTTGAAGGGTTTTTACCAAATATTGCTTGGCGGCCATTTTGGTCATGTGACCTGGACCCCATGAGGAAATTTTGGTTTCCCCCATCCTGTAGAGGCTCCATATGAAATTTGACTTCAATCGGCCCAACGATTTCCGAGGAGAAGCAGTTCGAAAATTTTCACATTTTTCGCCTCGGCGAGGCTGTACTAAATGGAATGTAATATTTCGCAAGTTCATTGATAAGATCTCATTGATATTTATCAGTATGCCAAAAATTGTTTAAATATTCCAAGCGGTTAAGTCACTATCACCAATTTTCACAAACGGGTTACGGACGGACAGATAGACAGACCATATATGGCTTGGCGGCCATTTTGGTCATGTGTCCTGGACCCCATGAGCAATTTTTGGTTTCCCCCATCCCATAGAGGCTCCATATGAAATTTGATTTCAATCGGCCCAACGGTTTCCGAGGAGAAGCAGTTCGAAAATTTTCACATTTTTCGCCTCGGCGAAGCTATACTAAAAGGACTGTAATATTTCGCAAGTTCATTGGTTAGATCTCATTGATATCTATCAGTATGCCAAAAATTGTTTAAATATTCCAAGCGGTTAAGTCACTATCACCAATTTTCACAAACGGGTTACGGACGGAGAGACAGACAAACCATATATGGCTTGGCGGCCATTTTGGTCATGTGACCTTGACCCCATGAGCAAATTTTGGTTTCCCCCATCCCATAGAGGCTCCATATGAAATTTGACTTCAATCGGCCCAACGGTTTCCGAGGAGAAGCAGTTCAAAAATGTTCGAAAAAAAATCACATTTTTCGCCTCGGCGAGGCTATACTAAATGGAATGTAATATTTCGTAAGTTCATTGGTTAGATCTCATTGATATCTATCAGTATGCCAAAAATTGTTTAAATATTCCAAGCGGTTAAGTCACTATCACCAATTTTCACAAACGGGTTACGGACGGACCCAAAGAAGTTCAAGGTCAACCCAGGGTCACCATTTTAGCAATTTATGATAGGCCTACTTCCCAGATGCTATTTATCAAGTTTCGTGGAAATTTGCCCAGTGGTTCTGGAGAAGACTATTTTTGAAGGGTTTTTACCATATATGGCTTGGCGGCCATTTTGGTCATGTGACCTGGACCCCATGAGCAAATTTTGGTTTCCCTATCCCATAGAGGCTCCATATGAAATTTGACTTAAATCGACCCAACGGTTTCCGAGGAGAAGCAGTTCGAAAATTTTCACATTTTTCGCCTCGGCGAGGCTATACTAAATGGAATGTAATATTTCGCAAGTTCATTGGTTAGATTTCATTGATATCTATCAGTATGCCAAAAACTGTTTAAATATTCCAAGCGGTTAAGTCACTATCACCAATTTTCACTTACGGGTTACGAACGGACATACAGATAAACCATATATGGCTTGGCGGCCATTTTGGTCATGTGACCTTGACCCCATGAGCAAATTTTGGTTTCCCCCATCCCATAGAGGCTCCATATGAAATTTGACTTCAATCGGCCCAACGGTTTCCGAGGAGAAGCAGTTCAAAAATGTTCGAAAATTTTCACATTTTTCGCCTCGGCGAGGCTATACTAAATGGAATGTAATATTTCGTAAGTTCATTGGTTAGATCTCATTGATATCTATCAGTATGCCAAAAATTGTTTAAATATTCCAAGCGGTTAAGTCACTATCACCAATTTTCACAAACGGGTTACGGACGGACAGACAGAATGACAGACTGACAGACTGACAGAATGACAGAATGACACGGTGATTTTAGGGCACTCTTAGAAAAAACCGACTTCAGTCGGTTGCTTTTTCTGCGGGTCGTGCAATTGGTCCACGGGTATATAGTAGCAGTAGCTTTTACAGTTTTTTTTTAGCTCTTTTTCAGTTTTTTTTTTCTTTTTTTTCTTTTTTTTCTTTTAGCTTATTTTTTATTCTTGCCTATCGGGGCTTGAAGAAATAGATGGACTGCATGATGCTTCCATGCAGAGCTGAAACCGACCGCACATGAGTACTGGTAAATCACTTAGAAAATTTCAGCCTGCCCAGGCAAAGCGGTGCGAGTCGGACCGTCCATGCTTATAAACCCTATTGGTTTCATTGGGCGACAGGGCTTGAGCTGTCTTTTCATGTAGGGTAAAAGTCCCACAAAATTGGAAGCAACGTCTCCAAAATAACATATACAGTGTTGACGGGGACGTTAAACCTCAAATTAAACAAAACAAAAGCTCTGGTGGTCGTCATGTTCATGGAGCGGTTATGTTTGAGCTATTATGATTGAGAAGCACCTGGGCAATATTCAAGTGAAGTCTGAATGAAATTGCATATGAGGACTTGCCATTAAATGATCATTTCCGTGTTTAGCTCCGGTGGCCATTTTGTTCATTAGAGTGGAACCATTTTAGCTAATTTGGTTCAACATTAAAAAAAAAACTGACCTAATGGTATAGGAAGAGCCGTCATTTTCTAAAAAGATTTTCCTTTATTTAAATCTGGTGCATCACGAAAACACGCCCATATAATTTGTACCCTCTTGAACCCCACTGTTATAAAGCAAATCTGGGGTTTACAGGGGTAAACCTCATTTTTCTTATTCCTGCTCTAAAATATAGATTGTGGGTACTCGACGAGGCGGTTCTAACAAGTACAAACAATCTATATTTTGAGCGGAAATAAGAAAAATATCACAATTTTTTATCACAATTTTTCATACTAAAATTTATGTTTTTCGTCGGGGGAAAAATACAATGTATTTGTATCGGCGTGTTTTCGTAATGGTCATTTTGTTGGCACTACTATTTTATCTATTTTGGTAGAGAGTCACCCAGGCAACAATGCTGCTAAGTTTGATTGATATTGGTCTAAGGGTATAGGAGGAGTATTTTAGCTCTGCTGGCAATCATTTTCATTGGAATGGAACTGCTTTAGCTTTTTTTCTCTAGGAGAAATAGTCTTTTGTTTCTATTTTTAGCTCTGGCGGCCATTGTGTTCATTAAAATGGATCCGTCTTAGCTATTATGGTAGAGAGTCACCCAGGCAACAATCCTGTGAAGTTTGAATGAAATTGGTCTAAGGGTATTTTAAAGTGTTTTATTATTATTATTATTATTATTATTATTATTATTTTGCTCTGGTGGCCATCTTGTTTGTTGGACAGTAGAGCAGAACCATTCTAGCTAATTTGGTACAGGGCCGCCTAAGCAACATATCTGTAAAGTTAAAATGAAATAGGCCTAAGGGCTTTGGAGGAGTAGTCTTTTAAAACAAATTGTTGACGCCGCACGACGGATGACAGACGACGGACGACGGACATATCTCAGCATGTGTTCAGGTGAGCTACAAATGGCATCTTGGCCAAAGTGTGAGTGTGAGAGACCAGCCCTGCTAGCATTCTACATAAATCTACAGCGGGCCGTTAGCGGCCCGTCAGCTACCCTGACGGGCCGCTAACGGCCCGCTGTAGATTTATGTAGAATGCTTACAGGGAGTATGACAAAACGGCGGTGCATGGGCATATTTGTTATGTTTTACAAAACTAAACACTGTTGTGATTAATATGATATTGGACGCTAGGTTCATCGGTAACCCGGAGGATAAGCTTTTTTACTTTTTTTTTTAATTTTTATTTATTTATTTTATTTTATTTATTTATTCATTTTTTTAGATTTACAGTCCTTTGAAATTATTTCACTTACATAATGAATCATCGAGCATATCGTCAATCAGAGCGGGCGGCAAAAACCAAAAAAAAAAAAAAAAAAAAAAAGAAAAAAAAAACCCTACCTCACCTTCCGTTTCAGAAGTAATGCGTCAGTTATAGAAGAACCACGGGGACCTGTAACAAAACTGGTCAGGAATCGATACAAACAATCTTTGGTCTTTTGTTGGGTCTCAGATAGACTCCAAAGTTAAACCCCAAAGATAAACACTAACATTGAACCCATTTTATTTATTTGTTTATTTATTTATTTTTAATAAGAGGGTGGCAAGATTAGCTTTGAAGCTATTCTACTTTGTAGTCCTCATAATTTTATGGCATCAGACCCACGACCGGGCACTATCAAGTGGTGCGGACCGGTCCGCACAGCGTTCATAATACCGCCCAGAACTGAAATGAAAGACTTGGGATGCTGGCGAAGGTGTTCATATAAAATACTTGGGTTGAATGTCACCATAAAGCCACACTGGCGACGTCGACGTCAGTCACGAACACGCGACGTCCCTGTATTCCGCACCCACGTATTGAATGAGACACACTACACCATCTAATTTTCGGGCTCTGTCTAGATTTATGGACAACCCTCGAGCCAATGCCGGTACTACGAGGCAGTTATGTCCCTCGCCTGCGACTTGGGCCATATCAGACCAGGGGCCCGTATTGGCCAGACATTCCTTGCCGGCTAGGATTGGGACCATGAAAATATGTTCCAGAAAGGTGTTATTTATCCATAGTGCCAAGTCATGTTGCATAATGGAGATCACTTAAATAAGGATATAGTTACAGTCTTCTGTAAAATTATGGTATCTTATGGTACACATAAGATACCTCACATAATTGCCTCACAGAGGCGCTTTTAATGAATATACACAACATACCATTGAAATATTTATTCAGAAAAAAACCTCCCTAAATATCAAATTACATGGATATCTGGAGTTATTGGGAGGATTCTCTATCGACACAAGATCGTCTTCGAATTATCCCGGGTAAACGGGTGAACCGTGTTCGGGTTATCGAAGTTTCACTGTAATTCTAGGCCTCAAAGGCTCAAGACCAGTGATAACATCGTGTTAACAAGTCCGTGAAATGAGCACCCCTCTAAATACACTCGAACTTCAGTGGCTCGAACACCTTTGGGACCACGAAAATCTGTTCGAGACTGGGGTAGTTCGAGCCACTGAGGTTGCTGTCAGGAGGCATAACGAGATACTTTTAGACATCTTGTCGGTGTTCTATAATGCAAATGTATGCTGTGTGTACTCATTAGAATCGCCTCATCGAGGCGATTCTAATAAGTACACACAGCATACATTTGCAAGATAAAAGATTAAAATCTCCTTAATTATCCCCCACTATTTCTTATGTAGAGGATTTCGCTAGGGGCTGAAGAATGGGTTCGACTCAACCATGGTAAACGAGCCATCACTGTTCGAGCCATCGAAGTTCTACTGTATTTTCTATAAAAGGGTTATCCTTTGGAAGCAAAAGAATACACTACGGAACTTAAAAGTATAAGTGTACAGTTTTCAGGGCCAGAGTAGCTAGTTTCAACCAATTAGGCCTCATCTGTGACCCTCAAATATTTTCAAGTTCTACTATGCAATCAATGATCCCAAATGGCAAGGAAATATAAACTACACTATATAGAGAAAACTGGGGTTTACAGGGGTATATTGCTTTATTTTGCTTATTTCTTCTCCAAGACATAGGTTGTGGGTACTCGATGGAACCGCCTCAATGAGGTGGTGCAAACGAGCACCCACATCCTATGTTATGAGTTTAAATAAGAAAAATAGCAAAGAATTTCACCGGAAAAGCAACCATTTTGGGGATATAAAAGGCAATGCAGGCGTGTTATAGTAATGGAAAACGTCAGATATTGGGTCCGTCATTTTCTGCTGGCTGGATCATTCCAAATCGACATAATCACGAAAACACGCCTATATAATTTTTGTCCCTTAGACCCCACTTTTATATAGTAAAACTGGGGTTTACAGTGTTATAATTTCTGCTCAAAAACATAGATTGTGGAGGCGGTTCTAACGCGTTCCAACAATGTTTGTTTTGAATAGAAATATGACAAATATCAGATTTTTTTTTTTTACCTTTTTTGGTCGTAACGTTTTCTATATATTTGACTAGGCGTGTTTTCGTAATGACAATGATCAGCCAAACAGCGACGTCCCATTACGAAAACACGCCTATACAAATGCATTGTAAATTTTACCGCCGAAAATCGAAAATTTTAAAATGAAAAATTGCGATATTTTTCTTATTTCTGATATATTTTAAAGCAGAAGTAAGAAAAATAAGGTCTACCCCTGTAAACCCCAGTTTTGCTATATAAAAGTGGGGTTCAAGGGGGTGAGGGTCAAAATCATATAGTTGTGTTTTCATGATGGACAGCAAGATTTTGAAGTATTGCAAAGCAATACAATGCCACCTACCATTGACCACGTGCTGTTGATATATAGTAAAGTTCCGCTATTAAGACCAGCTAAAGTTAAGGCTATTTCTTATTTAAAAACGTATTTTAGGGTTCTTTGTGTTTTTTACACCATCACGAAAACACGCCTATATAACCCTGTTTTCATATAGTAAAATTAGGGTTTAGGTATGCCTTATTTTCCTTATTTCTGGTCTAAAATATAGATTGTGGCTACTCGTAAGAACCGCCTTCATGAGAAAAATATCATAACTTTTCATCTGAAAATTTTCGCAGTGTACAATGTATTTGTATAGGGGTGTTTTCGTAATGGAATGTCCTGTAGTAAGAGGCCACTTTTGGGATTATTCAAAAGTGGTATTAAAGGCAACTTTTGAACAGCCCCAAAGGTGGCCTTAATATAGGAATTTTACTGTATTGCACGACCCGCAGAAAATGCGACCGACTGAAGTCGGTTGATTTTCTAAGAGTGCCCTAAAATCAGCGTGTCATTCTGTCAGTCTGTCTGTCCGTCCGTAACCCGTTTGTGAAAATTGGTGATAGTGTCTTAACCGATTGGAATATTTAAATAATTTTTGGCTTACTGATAGATATCAATGAGATCTAACCAATGAATTTGCCAAATATTACATTCCATTTAGTATAGCCTCGCCGAGGCGAAAAATGTGAAAATTTTCGAACTGCTTCTCCTCGGAAACCGTTGGGCCGATTGAAGTCAAATTTCATATGGAGCCTCTATGGGATGGGTTAAACAAAACATTTGCTCATGGGGTCGAGGTTACATGACCAAAATGGCCGCCAATCCATATATGCATATATGGTAAAAACCCTTCAAAAAGTGCTAAAATGGTGACTCTGGGTTCACCTTGACATTCTTTGTGCCTAGGTCAAACTTTGACACATATGCTTTTGTATTGGAAAAGTAAGAATGCATTTTATCCTGCAAACGATTCAGAATACAGTACTAAAGTATACGATATATTTTTGCTCCTTACGATAAGGCGCATTTATTGGGGGAACCGTTTTAGGTCCAGGTCACATGACCAAAATGGCCGCCATACCCATATATGGTAACACTCATAAAGCTAAAAGCATCCGGCGGGTCGTGCACTTCAGCTGAAGCACTGGTTATAAGTCTAAAATCAAACGCCCAATCATCAGTAGAAAACAAACTTAAAAGAAGCATAATCGCCACTTCACAAGTTTTCGAGGAATTTCAAGTTATCGTAGGATCCTGATATTGTGGACCGTAATGAATGGGCAGTTTGATGGGGGACAGACTGGTGGACCGAGCGTAAAATCTAGACCCCGCCAGTGACATTTTGGTAGGGACCAAAAACAATACATCACATGCAGCAACAAGACTTATATCTGACTTTGGTTTTGTTTGTTTTGATTGATTTGAGGTTTAACGTCCCCGTCAACACTGTAAAGGTCATTTTGGAGACGTTGCTTCCAATTTTGTGGGACTTTTACCCGACATTCAGGAGATGAAATGACATCTCAAGCCCTGTCGCCCAATGAAACCAATACGGTTTATTAGCATGGACGGTCCGCCTCGCACCGTGGTTCCTGGACAGGCTTAGATCCTCTAAGCGGTATACCAGTACTAGTGGGTGGGCCGGATTCAGCTCTGCGTGGAAGCATCATGCAGCCCATATATTTCTTCAAGCCCATATGGGCGGGGGCCGATCTGACTTTGGTAATTTCAACTGTCCACATCACGAAAACACACCTTTATAATTCTGACCCCTTTGAACCTACATATAGTAAAACTGGGGTTTATAGGGATAAACCTTATTTTTCTTAATTCTGCTCTAAAATATAGATTGAGGGCACTCGTTAGAACCGCCTCGGTGAGACGATTCTAACGTGTAACCACAATCTATAGTTTGAGCAGAAATAAGAAAAAAAAAACATTTTTTTTTTTTTCATCTAAAAATTTTCATTTATTCGATGATAAAGGTTACAATGTATTTGTATAGGCATGTTGTCGTAATGCATACAAGTCAAACATTCGGTGGCATCAAGGAAATAAAAGGGTTTTCATAATTTCTGCCTCACCCTTTATTTATACACCAGGCAAAATTTCGAAGAAACAGGTTTCGCTACTCGCCTTGTAAATCAGGGATCGCAGGATCGATCCCGGGCTTCTCCAGACTTTCGGATGATTCTTTAAACCGAGGTCCCGACTCCGTATGACCTTAGCTGTTGGTAAAACTCAAACACTCACAACTGTGTTGAAACTAATTTTATATATCATCCATGTTCATTACCGGCGAAAACACGCCTATACAAATACATTCAACACTTTACCGCCGAAAAAACGAGAATTTTAAGAGGAAAAATTGTAACATTTTTCTTATTTCTGCTTTTTATTTCTGTGAAATATAAATTGTGGGTACTCGTTAGAACCGCATCGATGAGGCGGTTCTAACGAGTATCCACAATCTATATTTTGAGCAGAAATAAGAAAAAAATGGTCTATCCCTGTAAACCCCAGTTTGACTTATATAAAAATGGGGTTCAAGGCGTGTTTTCGTGATGATAACCTTTTTCTTTTGTAACGGGCAAATACAACCACGAAACTAGCAGTTTAGCAATACAACATCTGTCGTCGGTTCATTAAAGTGCAAATACATCAAAACACAATGAAACGCCGAACAAGATGATTTTTCGTCGCAAGTGACATGTTTGTCAAAGTACAAACCACAATCAATATTTAGCATACTGAATACCCGCAAATTCCGCTTCAAACAGAAAATCGGTGCGGAGCTTAGCGGTTGTCAACAAATCTATACCACTGCAATCCTGCATTCTTCAGATTTGCGCTGCATATTCATAAGAGGGTCATATTCAACAAGAGGGCCATAATGGCCCTGGATCGCTCACCTGATTCTTATTGTACAGATAAAGTGGTGGGTAATATAAGGTGGAATGGATGGTTTGAGCCATGTTTGGTTGGGAGTGACCCAAGGAACATTACTGTGAAATTATTTCAAAATCAGTCTACCTATTTAGTAGTAGAAGTCATTTTAAAGCTTGTTTATTGTTTAGTTTTGGTGGTTATTATGTTCAAGGGAGCGAAACTATTTTGAGCAATTTTGTTAGAGGGTCACCCATGGAAAATTCCTTCCAAATTGTTTTCTTTCTGAGGATGAAGTCTTTCAAAAGTTCTCTTCTACAGCGCTGACTTGTTAGCTCACCAGAGCCGAAGGCTCCGGGGGAGCTTATAGTATAGGCAGTGATCCGTCGTCCGCGTCCGCGTCTGCGTCAACATTTTCAAATGACTTCTCCTCAGAAACTGCTGGGCCAATTGAAACGAAATTACATGTGGGTTCTCTATGGGTTGAGGGAAAGAAAGGTTGTTCATGGGATCTTGGTCACATGACCAAGATGGCCGCCATGTCCATATATGGTAAAACCTTAAAAAATCTTCTTCTCAGGAACCAAACGGCGGCAGACCTTGAAACTTGGTATGCAGCATCGGGGATTACCAAGTTTGTTCAAATGATGACCTTTGGTTGGCCTTGGCCTGTTTTACGTCAGAGTCAAATTTGGTCACTTAGACATTCGTATGAAAAAAGGGCAAAACAGTGTATTTTTCTGATTGCATAATAACCTGTGGAATCAGAAATGATATTTGTAATCAGGTGATTGGGAGTTTATCAATTCCAAAGGTCAAGGTCATTTACTGACCTTTGTCCTGGAAGGCTCAGATTCAGTAATTTTATCTTCTTCTCAACTTAAACTGCTGGGTAGTTTGAAATCAAATTGCATGTGGAGCCTCTATGGGAAGGGGGGACGAAAGTAAGGACTGGGTCACATGACCAAAATGGCCGCCATGCCCATATATGGTAAAAACCTTTAAAATCTTCTTCTCAGGAACCAAATTGCCGATGACCTTAAAACCTTGTATGCGGCATCGGGGACTCTGGCTCTACCAAGTTTGTTCAAATGATGACATTCGGTGCAAAAATGGCAAAACAGTGGATTTTTCTGATTGTATATTAGCTAGTGGCATCAGAAATGGTATTTACAATCAGCTGAATGGAAGTTTATCAGTTCCAAAGGTCAAGGTCATTTACCGACCTTTGTCCAGGACGGCTCAGATTCAGTATTTTTATCTTCTTCTTCACTTAAACTACTCTGCCAATTGAAACCAAATTACATGTGGAGCCTCTATGGAATGAGGGAACGAAAGTTTGTTCGTGAGGACTGGGTCACATGACCAATATGGCCGCCATGCCCATATCTGGCAAAAACCTTTAAAGATCTTCTTCTCAAGAACGGAATGGCCGATGATCTTGAAACTTGGTATGCAGCATCAGGGACTCTGGCCCTACCAATTTTATTCAAATGATGACCTGTTTTACGTCAAGGTCGAATTTGGTCACTTAGACATTTGTATGGAAAAATGGCAAAACAGTGGATTTTTCTGACTGTATATTAGCTAGTGGCATCAGAAATTGTATTTACAATCAGCTGAATGGATGTTTATCAGTCGCAAAGGTCAATGTCATTTACCGACCTTTGTTCAGGACGCCTCAGATTCAGTATTTTTATCTTCTTCTTCACTTAAACTACTTGGCCAATTGAAACCAAATTACATGTGGAGCCTCTATGGAATGAGGGAACGAAAGTTTCTAAGTGAGGACTGGGTCACATGACCAATATGGCCGTCATGCCCATATATGGTAAAAAAACTTTAAAAATCTTCTTCTCAAGAACCGAATGGCCGATGATCTTGAAACTTGGTATGCAGCATCAGGGACTCTGGCCCTACCAAGTTTGTTCAAATGATGACCTTTTGTTGACCTTGACCTGTTTTACTTCAATGTCAAATTTGGTCACTTAGGCATTTGTATGGGAAAATGGCAAAACAGTGGATTTTTCTGATTGTATATTAATTAGTGGCATCAGAAATGGTATTTACAATCAGCTGAATGGAAGTTTATCAGTTCCAAAGGTCAAGGTCATTTACCGACCTTTGTTCAAGACGCCTCAGATTCAGTATTTTTTATTTTCTTATTCACTTAAATTACTTGGCCAATTGAAACCAAATTACATGTGGAGCCTCTATGAAATAAGGGAACGAAAGTTTGTTCGTGAGGACTGGGTCACATGACCAATATGGGCCGCCATGCCCATATATGGTAAAAACCTTTAAAAATCTTCTTCTCAAGGACTGAATGGCCGATGATCTTGAAACTTGGTATGCAGCATCAGGGACTCTGGCCCTACCCAGTTTGTTCAAATGATGACCTTTGGTTGACCTTCACCTGTTTTATGTCAAGGGCAAATTTGGTCATTTAGACATTTGTATGGAAAAATGGCAAAGTAGCGGATATTTCTGATTGCCTGGCAGGCTGTGACATCAAAAATGATATCTGCAGTTAGCTGAATGGAAGTTTATTAATTCCAAAGGTCAAGGTCATTACTGACCTGTGTTTTGGATTCAGTATTTTTATCTTCTTCTCCAGTAAAAGAGCTGTGCTGATTGAAACCAAATTACATGAAAAGCCTCTATGGGGGTGAGGCAATTAAACATTATTTGTGGTATTGTTGTCATATGACCAAGATGGGCACCTTGCCTGTATATGGTATAAACCACATGACTTCTGGTGAGCGTAGTGGCCCATGTGCCTCTTGTATTTTACTATCTGAGCACCTTCTGGACATTGAGGGTCAAATCCTAGTGCATGGAGATATATTTGCTCAGCCGCGTTGTGACAAGGGGGCGGGGTGGAAGTGGGAGGTGGGGGGGGGGAGATTTGCGAGTCGGTGGTTCCCTGTGACAATACAAAGCTGACTTGTATGTCACTATCTGGACACATTGTGGGCATTGAGAGTCAGGTCCTTACTGCAACAGAAGGAGATGAAGCTTCAGGCAAAATATCAAAGACCTGGGCCTTGTGGTATCGAAGAAGAAGATTTTTAAAGGTTTTCCATATATGTCTTAGTAAAACCGGTGGGGCCTGGGGCGGGGCCACCTTTGGCCTCAGGGCTATTATTTGAACATCATAGTAGAGGTCCGCCAGATGAAGCCTCATACAAAATATCAAAGACCTGGGCCTTCTGGTTTCAGACAAGAAGATTTTTTAAATGTTCTCCATCCATATATAAGTCGAAGTAAAACCAGTGGAGCCCAGGGCGGGGCCATTTTTGACCTAAGGGCTATAATTTGAACAATATTGGTAGAGGTCTGCTAGGTGAATCTTCACACCAAATATCAAAGGCCTGGGCCTTGCGGTTTCAGAGAAGATTTTTTAAGATTATCCCATTTTTTTCCTATATAAGTCTATGTAAAACCAAAGGGCCCCGAGGTGGGGACATTTTTGGCCCCAGGGCTATAAGTAAGTAAGTAAGTAAGTAAGTAAGTAAGTAAGTAAGTAAGTAAGTAAGTAAGTAAGTAAGTAAGTAAGTAAGTAATGACTTTATTTTGAGAGGGTGACTCAGTTGGTAGGACCAATCTTCCCTGAGGCCCTCTTTGAACAATCATAAAGTACATACATGACACGAACAACACAATAGCATAAAAATGTTAATAAGATGTGAACAAAGCGACTAGAATGAGGTAACATTTCCAAATACGATTTTTAAAGGTTTTCCCTATAGAAGTCTATGTAAAACCAAAGGGCCCCGGGGCGTGGGCATTTTGGCCCCAGGGCTATAATTTGAACAATCTTGGTAGAGGTCCACTACATGAAGCTACACACCAAATATCAAAGACCTGGGCCTTGCGGATTCAGAGGAGAAGATTTTTTAAGATTTTTCCTATATAAGTCAATATAAAACCAAAGGGCCCCGAGGGGATGGGTGGGGGGGGGGGGGGGGATTTTGTCCCCGGGGCTTTAATTTGAACAATCTTGATAGAGGTCCACAAGACAAAGCTTCATACCAAATATCAAACATATGAGCCTTCTAGTTTCAAACAAGAAGATTTTTTAAAGGTTTCCCCTGTATAAGTCAATGTAGATCCAAATGGCCCGGGGGCGGGGGCATTTTGGCCTCAGGGCTATAATTTGAACAACATAGTAGAGGTCCACCAGATGAAGCATCATACAAAATATCAAAGACCTGGGCCTTCTGGTTTCAGACAAGAAGATTTTTTAAATGTTCTCCATATATAAGTCGAAGTAAAACCAGTGGAGCCCGGAGCGGGGCAATTTTCGACCTAAGGGCTAAAAGTTGAATAATCTTGGTAGAGGTCAACTACATGAAGCTTCATACCAAATATCAAAGACCTGGGCCTTGCGGTTTCAGAGGAGGCGATTTTTTAAGATTGTTCCTATATAATTTGTTTGTTTTGGAGTTTAACGGCCCAGTCAACACTATTTAGGCCGTTTCGGGTCGGAGGCAGGGAGAGTCATTCCCTGTGCAGGTTAAAGACCCCTACCGTATTTACATGATTACTGTGTAGGTTTTCATCCTGCAAGCCTGGAGTGAACATAATGTACACCGTGTGTGTCCCCTTCTGGGGTTAAGTCGAAATGGAAGAAAAGTAGTTTAGGTCGTAGTACCAAAGCGTTAATCCAAAATCATTAGTCCATAGACAAAATGGCAAATATCAATGTTCAGATCAACAGACATGGACTCCAGAAGACTGTAATCAGGCGTCCGCGGATAGTAAGCATTACTTGGTAAGCAAGCTTCGCCCACCATGCCCATCGACCCGAACGAAGAAAAGGTGTAAATGCCGAGAAGGGTATGTCCGAAATTTTGGAAGTCTTCCTATGGCTTTCCATTGGCAAACATATCAGAAATAATTCTGGAAATGGCCACATTGTACGGATCAACAAGATCATGGTGCCTCCCATTGAACTTCTTTAGTGTTGATACCAGTTTGGTTTTTTGATAACCCTGGCATAACAACCTGGTAGTGAGCACCTTCCCACGTTCCATAAAGTCCTGATACTTGGAACAGGCTCTAGCATAACGGATTAACTGTGAAACGTAAACTCCATATGCTGGTGCAGACGGGATATTACTGCTCAGGAAGGGAAAGTTAACAATGGGAAAATTGAAGTCATCTCGTTTATCGTACAGCCTAGTAGTAAGCTTCCCGTTGTCAATATAGAGATAACAACCCAAGTATGAGGAGGAGGTTGCAGTCTCTGTTGTTTCCTTAAACCCCAGTCACACTAGACCAAGTTCCCACTGCGTCAATGTAAAACCGGGCCGACGTAGTACGAACTTGTACGACGTAGAAGTAACGCAGTAGAAACCGATAAGGACGTGATGCGATCTTTATGGTCCTGGCTGACGTGGATGATTTTTAAACATGTTAAAAAAAACGTGGCGAGGACGTGATCGAATAAGGACGCAGCAAGGATGAAGAAAGGACATGGAAACAACGGCATTGACGTAATACCAACGGAGCATGAACCTAATATGGTCTACATTGACGTAGTACAAACCTGGTATGAACGAAAAAGATTGCAGTGCGTTAAAACGACGTTCATACGACGTTCATACCACGTCAATCGCGTACCCACCACGACCGTTCCACGTTTCTGCAAAGGCAAAAGTACGTCCATACCACGTTGTATAAGACAACATTACGTTTGTTACACGTTCGTTCGGTGCTTAACACGTCCGTTTTACGTTTGCAGCAAGTTCTCATAGCGTCCATGTCACGTCAAGCGATTTAGTATAAATACTTCACCGAATTTCTCACATTTTCACTTGTGTTTCCACTTTTATAATGTACACACAGAATCAAAACGTTCTTCTGCAGTGTGCGTTGTTCCAAGGCAACCAAACTCTGCTTGATGCGCAGGCTGCCCTTGTGTTATTAAGGAGGATAAGACGGAGAAGGAATAGAAGGCAGCCTAGATCTTGTTGGGTGCGCCCTTGGCTTTCGGTTGAAAGACGATTTCAATTTGGCCACTATGACAGACTGATGGCAGAGCTAAGAATGG
Source organism: Lucinisca nassula (assembly GCA_963580285.1). Lineage (NCBI taxonomy): Eukaryota > Metazoa > Mollusca > Bivalvia > Lucinida > Lucinidae > Lucinisca > Lucinisca nassula. Next base: position 62,615 of record CAUZLF010000083.1, on the reverse strand, counting down.
AGGATCAGCAGTCATTCTTTAATTGCCTTAGAATGCAGAACGAATGAGAACGCAGAGGCAGTTGACTTTAATTTATAACATCTTGAAGGGCGCAATGAGAACGTGGTAAACGCGCACTAAGCACGTGGTGTTGTCTCAAAGGTCTTGGGAAGAACGTAATAAAAACGTAGTAAAACGCAAAGGACTTGGTGTATGCCTGATCAAGCGCGCGACAAAACGTAGCTGGTGCGTGTTAGACGCAGTGGCAGCCTGACATGGGCGTAGTAAGGACGTAGAACCAACTTGAAAACTGCGTTTTTTTTTCCTGCATTTCATCCCGTTCTCCCTGCGTAGTTTAAGTTTTAAGAACGCAGTGCGGTCTTTGAGGTCTTTGTCTGAGTGTGATGGGGCCTTTAATTTCAAGTTCACGTGGATAGATGAATTCCGAGTACTCTGCGAATTTAGCATTTTTTCAGAGACCATAAAGCATCTATATATCTGTAGGTGAAATTGAATTGTTGTGCAAGGCGTTTCTTGCCTGCTTTGAGGAGACCTTGTACAAACTCCGCCTCATACGAGTACAAGAACAAGTCGGCAAGCAACGGTGCATAATAAGTACCCATTGGTATGTCAATTGTTTGCTGAAATAATAGGCCACTGAACTCCACGAAAACATTGCCAATTAGATATTCCAGCATCCTTATGACATCTGCATCAGTGTACTTTTGTGGTGCATCAGAGTGATCTCGAACGAAGTATGTGTCTTTGTAGCCAAGGACAACTTACTGGTAGCGACGGTTACCATTCTTGTTGAAAAAACATTGATTTATGATTTCCTTGAGTTTAGATTTCAAAGAAAGAAAATGTATTTCTATGGAACCAGACTCTTTTCTGTGGCAATTTTTGTGGAAAGTTACTTCGCGCATGCGTAATAACCTGACGTTAGATAGGGAAAAAGAAATTGGTTTAAACATATTTATTACAAAATTCATCATATAACATGGATACAAATTTGACAAACGAGTAATATAGGATTAGAACGAAATAGAGTTCTTCTCAATTGTTAACTTGATGGCAGATTGTCTGATAGCTCTGATTATATGTTGTGATAGTCATTTCATGTAATAAAGTGAAGTTACAAAACTAAGTCATTATATTAAATAAATAAATAAATAAATAAATCAAATGAAATAAATCAAATGAAATAAATAAGCAACAAGAACCAAACAGTGTATAATAATATACATGTATATGAAAATGGAGGAGGAACAACTAAGCTTACATCCACAGCACGTAATGCATATATAGTTCAGGACAAGTTGATACTTGTAACGTGTAATAAAGCGTTTAGTGGCCAGTATGAATTTATGTATTTTGTCAAAAATGGCATTATTTATGTCTACAGAGAGTTTTGAATTTCCATATAGCAGCAGGTTTAAAGAAAGTGTTTGGATTGCAGATATAGCATTCATTAAGGCTGTATGGGGTGCCGTTTTACTATTTAAAACAATTTCAACATATCTATAAATAAAATTCATGATATCTATATATCATGATGACGCGCATCGCGCCGGCGTCCACAAACACACATGCAAGCATGCGTACACACACTCGTGCATGCATGCATGCAAACATGCGCTCATGTATACATGTACGCGTGTCTATATGCATGCATGTACACACACTCATGCATGCACATACACACTTGCCTGCACACTCGCATGCATACACTAATGCATGCATGCATACATACATGCATGTACATGCAATCATGCATGCATGTACAAACACATGCTTAAATGCCAAACTCATGCATGCATGCATGCAAACACACATGCAGGCACTCATACACTCATGTATGCATGCACAGACACTCATACAGGCATGCATGCACAGACGCATGCATGCACTCACACATGCATTTAGGCATACATGCACACAAACATGCATGCACACACACACCCATGCATGCATGCATGCATGTAAACATGCACTTATGCATACATGTATGCTTCATGCATACCTGCACACATGCATGCATGCTCATACACACATGCATGCGCACACATGCTTGCATGCACACATGAATGCATGCACTCATGCATGCATGTATCACGTGCATACATACAACGAGTGCATACATACATGCATGCACGTTTGCATGCACTCATGCATGCATGCACACACATGCATTAATACACGCATTCATGCATGCATGCACACATGCATGCATGCATCATGCACATGCACATACATACAACATACACTCATGCATGCATGCATACACATACATACATGTACCCACACATGCATGCATGCACTCACACATGCATGCATCCCTACATGCACACATGCATGAACACACACACATTCATGCATGCATGCATACATTTACATACACACACATGCATGCATGCACACACACATGCATGCATACATGCAGTCATGCATACGTACACACATGCATGCATGCATGCACTCATGCATTCACGCACACACTCACTCACTCACTCAAATGTTGGGTATAACAAATTATTATCTCAAGCAATATTGACTTAAAGGGCCTTGGGCACAAGGTCTAGGTCACTTTCTATTATAAGAAAACCTTTTTCAGCGCTGTAGTGCCTACATTTATAAATAGATTTAAATGGGGTCTTTCAAGGTACAGGAAATCTGCATTGGTTTCTGTCCACGCTTGGATTTTGATGAAATTTTGCACACTTATTGCCTTGGGTATAACCATTATAATTACGATGCATTCACTTTTAAATTTTATTTCCGTAGTAAATTTATTACATATTTTATGAAGTCTCTATCACAACAGAGAGTACTCTCATATAAACTTGTCTACAGTATTCAGAGTTTCATATATCTAATGCTGCTATGTTTTATGAATTAAAGCCATAATTGGTGAGTTGGTTGATACTATGAATGACCTCATATTACTAGTAATAGTGGCTGGGCATTCAGTTTTCTTTGATGGTGTCCCCATATTTCAGTTCCTGTTTTTGTATTCATTAAAATTTTATATGCATTCTTACCATGTAACAATTTTTGTCAAGACACCATTTTAGCAGAAAAACTCACCACATATCTTAGGAACATGTTGATGAATTTTGATGGAAATTGAGGACCGCTAACATTGTGTTTTAACAGACTGAATACTGATAGTCCTGATTTAGCAAAATGTGAAATTATATGATTATCATGGTTTGGTCATGCTGTTTAATAATACTTTACTATTGCTTTCAATTTGGATGGCTATATTATAGTATGGTTTGTGTAAAGTAGAAGTAAAACAAAGATCAGGAATCGATACAATTAACTTACTCCACCCATCAAAGACACCAAAGGGAAAGAAATACAAACATTAAGCGACCAGACCATAATGGAAACCTAAACAAAGGAAGGCCATAAGGACAGTTACTTTCCCACAAAATGGCCATATGGCAATCCAAAATTAAAAGACACAAGTGATACACACAGTAAGTAACAAACAACAACATAAATAAATCGCCACAGAAGAACCGCCTTGGACCGGTCAGTGGAAAGATTTCCACTGGGGGGGGGGGGGGGGGGGGGGGGCTTAAATCGATTTTACGTGGCCACAATCCTCGCCCTTACTTCCGTCGCGATTTAGACAAATAATTTGTTCAGTCCGCATGAAGGCCTCCTCACTCATCAGTGCAACATCTCCGTGAACACAAAAAAATATCAAAGAACCACAGAGGTGAGACAACGGTGAGGACTCGACAGCAAGAAACCACTGAAATGCTGGAGCAAAAGAAAACCAACAGTTAGACTCCGATGGGCCCGACCAGAGACAGAGCATCAGGCACCAACCAACATCACCAAGAATTAGATCTCTCTAATTCTCAATAAGCCTTTACGTTGGAGCCGTCATAGAATCTGAAGCCTGACCCAGCGGCGTGCAATTAAAGAGGGAAGCAAAGTTGCCAACCGTAATTGGGTTAACTACCATGCATGCAGTCTGTCGTATAACATCCATGTTGTACCCAATCTTTTTATATCGAAGAATGATTTTACGAAATTGGGTGCTGAAGTCATTGCGGTCATATATTTTTCTGAATTTATATACTAAGTCACCATAAAATTCGGGTTCCGATAGACCTTGTTGCAGAAGAGATTTAAGTCCAATATTGAATTTTGAAATTAAATCAGAATGGCGTCTATAAAATTTTGAAAATGCTTTGCGTAGTTTATGGTACCGATAACCCTGATTAAGGAGTTTAGCCGTTAATAATTTATTACGAGTGTTGAAGTCAGTTACATGACTACACACTCTAGCAAATCGAATTAACTGCGAAATATAAACGCCATAGGATGGTGCACGACGAACATCACCATCCAAAAAAGGAAAATTTACAATCTCAAAATCAAAGTCATCGCGTTTATCATAAATTTTGCATGAAACAAACCCATCTACAATAGATAGATGTAAATCCAAAAACGGGGCCTCGGTATCAGAAGAATTTGCTTTATTTAATTGAAGTTCTGGGGGGTAAATCTGACTGATCAAACCATCGAAATAGGTATTATCAATATTTAATAAATCATCTAAATATCTAGAAGTGGAGCTAAAAGCTTCAATAATTTCAGATTGGTTATCAATGGAAAGCGACAACATGAAGTCTCTTTCATAACAATACAAGAACAGATCAGCCACAAGAGGTGCGCAAATCGTACCCATCGGAATACCCACAAATAAATATTGTCAAGTAGAAAGGTGAGGGCATCACACACTTTCTGACATGACCAAAGTGTATAATTCTTATGCTCTTTAGAAGTGAAAAATGCATTTCTGACATTACATGCAAGATAGAGAGAATCTTCTCTGTGAAAAGCCCATTCAATTAAATCATTAAGCTTTTCTTTTATAAGATTATGAGGAAGTGTAGTGTAAAGAGTGGAAAAATCGTAAGTAGACAGACTTGAAGCACGAAAATGTCTGGATTTCAATTTATTTAAAACCTCATTCGAATTTTTTATAGACCAAAACAGATTTCTTCCTGATCTTTCAAAGACTTTATCACAATATTTAATCACATGCGTTTTAATAGCAGTAAGACAGGAAGTTAATAATTTAGAAAGTTCAGTGGTAGTGCAAGAGCTAGAATTTGCAATAAACCGTGCTTTGTAAGGTCTTTTATGAAGTTTTGGTAACCAGTATAGCGTAGGAAGCTTGTCTTGGCCTTCGGTAACACACACAGCAAAGTTGGTGGCAAAGTAAGTAGTTCATAGCATAATTATAAGTATTATTTCAAAACATCCATTTCGGTAAATTTGCCCCCTATGGAACAAATTATTTAGTCTACAGAACTATACCGCAAAGGTCTTGATGACAAACGTCATCAAACGCACCCAAGTAATCATGCGCACAATTTTCTTTCTGTCTTTCTTGTCTAATTTGGTAATTGTGCTAAGGTCATGTTTATATTTAACATTCAAATCAACAACATTCCAGTCACTTTAGATGTTGCTTCAGATTTTGTGAGATTTGTTATCCGACTCGAGATAAATGACTCTCAAGTCAAACTGTTGTTTGTTTATTTAACCCTTACTGTCCATTTAAAAAGAAAGGTTTACTCTAGGGAAAATCAATAACACTTGAGATTACTTTCCCTGGACATTAAGTTTTCAGAATTTGTATCTGCATAGGCACTAGCCAATCTATCTTTTTTGTATAGCCCCTATGAACGAAATCAAACGGCTTCCTGAAGCTGTATTCCAAAGCCATTTGAATTTGCTTTTAGAATTCACATGGTCGTACATTTGTCAGTGTTCCAAAACTTATGTGATCATGATCGTGTTGTCTATATATTTGTATAGGTCTTTCATTTCGTTTACCGATCTCAGCAGTTGTTGTGGTAATTACAAAGCACATTATGTAAGATATCAAGAAACATTTAAACTGTTGATAATAATTATTAGGGCCCCGCAATGAAAGTGTGGGTGCCCTATAGTAATCACTCTGTCCGTTCGTCTGTCTGTCTGTCTGTCCGTCTGTCCGTCCACAAATTTTTACTCCTCTGATAGCGCTGCCGGGGCCCTAGTCAGTTTCACTGACAGCTCTAGTTCAATCTGTGAGTAGTTATCGCATTACTCATAGGATTTTAAATTATTTTCAGTAAATACATTGTGATGCTTTTTTCTGTCCAAACACTGCAATGCTCTTTCTAAGCTGAGAGATACATTGCACAGAAATGTACTGGTAATTATTAATGAGCAAAAAGCAAGCAAGAACAGTGCTTAAAAACAGTGAACTTGCATTCAGCAGAAACGTTCAAGACGTGGTTGAAAGTTTTACAACCAGAAAAAAATACTAAAAGCTCGCTTCCGATAAATTAACCACTATATTGACAAAGTAAATAGAAAAAAAAGACACTAAAGAAACGTCAACAATTACAATACCAATGCAGAAAAGAGACATATTTATGCATGTGTACTATAAGGAAGGAAACTGTTTCTCTCCCTGTCTAATAGCAAAATTTCTCTAGGTCATGGAACAGCTTTGTTTACACCAAATATTCTGCGCCTCATCCATCAATGATATCTTTTGCAACAGAAACTCAATTTCAGTGGCATTTCGTTTTTTGGAAATACTAACCAATAATTACTGTAACTTTTTGTTAGGATAAAAATCCAGCATTCATAAAGACAGACTATATCTAAGGCTTAATCTGGCCATGGATTTATCAACAGAACTATTTTTACTAGTAACAACAAACCACTGACCATTGCGCCCTTGATCACCAGCTTGGCATGGAAATGAAAATAATGGATCTCCTTGCCTTACACCTATTTGAGTAGCATAACTTATGCAAAGTCATTAAATAAAGTAGCACCTGTTCACAATAATTTTGCTGCTAATAAAAAACAATATATGTTGTTAAGCCTAATTTGTTGATAAGAATACCTTTTGATTTAGTGTTTTACTATCTACTATTTCGGATAGATCATAGTGTATAAATGAAAGGAAAATATCAGAAATCCATGATATTTCAATAGTTTCTAAGCTAGATCAGCTCAATATGTATTCATTTTGATTTGTATAATCTCATTTTTATTACGTAAGTGTTACGAATTGCCTTTTTGTAAGGTTCTTGGATGATTTCAATAAAATAGTAAATTTTCCAGAAACGACTTACATCCATTAAAGGTGTAAAACTACAGTGTTACCGGTTTCGGATTTTAATGAAATTTGGCATAGCTAAAGAAGATACATATGGCAAGTTTTCCTAGCAAAATGAAATCTTGACAAAGACTAGAACATATTTATCTTAGGGATTGAATTTTGATAATTTTTTAATTATTTTATTAAAAAATGAGATTTTTGATAATTATTTTATCAGAAAATGTTAACTTTAATAATTCAAAAGGTTTTTTAGTATCAAAGGAATGCCTATGGAGTTCTGCATTCAGTCCAGTTCACAGATCTTTAAACTAAATAAAACATAAGATTTAAGACGCACTTATTTAGAGACAGACACCAGCTCATAGAGGGAGTCAGTTAGAGTGGCCTCCTGAGTCCTTCTTTGATTTATATAAGTTATTAAATACATTTTTATAGGTTGTATATGCTGAGTTATTAATATACAAAGTTTAAAGAAAAAAACATGCATGGGCACAGATGAAAGACCCCCTTTAACTTCACACAAGTGTTGGGTATGAATTGCTGCAGTCTGCTGATCTCTTTTACAAAACAAAATGTAATTTTTTAACTTTAGCCCCTATAGGTGAGCTATGTTGCCGTCTGCCAACTCTTGCTACATATGCAGGTTGCAGCTTTGCTGGCGTCAAAACTGTACTTAAAACCCCGTCCATAATGCCGTTAGGCATTTTTCTTGTAAAGAAATGAGTTGATAAGTGATTCTTGGGTCTCTGCTCTAGACTTTCCCATCGAACTTCAGAATAGAGTGCGTTTAAAAAACTAGCTTTGTTGCGCCCGTGGCTATTCTGGCAGCTTCATTTTGTATTTTGTCCAGTTCTCGTTTTTCATATTGGGTACAGTTGTCCCATATGACATCGCCATATTCAAGTAACGGTCTTATAAATACAATATAGATGGTTTCAAGAGATTTCCAGTCAAGTTGAAATTTAAGTTTGCTCATGATATTTATTCTTGTCCAGGCCTTTTCAACTATGTAATTTATATGTTTGTGCCATGAACAGTCTCTTGAGAATACTATTCCTAGATGTTTATGTGAGTCAACTTCGGTAATTTATACATTTTGCATAAATAAAGGAGGGTGATGGTTTCTGTTCAATTTGCGCGAAACTAACATAGATTCAGTTTTTGGAGGATTAAAAGTAACTAGTCACGTTGCAGCCCATTGGGTTATTCTTTCTAGGTCAGTGATAATACAATCAGCTGCAGGGATGGGGTCTTCGACGACAATAAATACACTGGTATCATTTGCAAAAAGTCGAATGTTGGAATCTATGTCAAGAACAATATCATTGATGAAAAGAAGAAATAAGAGGGGTCCTAAAATTAAGACTTGGGGAACTCCAGCGTGCATGGAATTCAAATCTGAGACGGCACCAGGCAGAACAACTCTTTGTTTTCGATTTGATAGATAGCTCTTAAACATTCCGAGGACTTCGCCTGTGACACCAGCTGCTTCAAGTTTTAAGAGTAGTTCCGCATGTCAAACTCTGTCAAAAGTTTGCTGATGTCACAGAAGACGACTCGAACTTCTTTGCCAGAATCTATTGCCTGTCAAAAAGTATTATATAGATATTTGAGTTGGTTGACAGTTGAATCACCAGGTATAAAGACTGACTGTAGCTAAGAGAGGAAGTTGTTGGTTTGTAAATGATTATATAGATATTTGAAGATGGGACGTTAAAATAGTTTGTTTTCACAGTTAAGAAGAGATATTGGTCGATAATTAGTTACATCAGAAAAGTGACCTTTCTTCGGAACAGGCAGACATCTGCCTCTTTATAAGAAGCTGGTACAACACTTTTGTGCAAAGAATAATTAAAGAGAGAACAAAAAGGAGTAGCTAGTTGGTGCAAAAGTTCCTTCAGGATACGATTGCTTAGTCCATTTGGTCCAGTAGCTTTACCTACAGGCAAAACTTCGAGTACTGATTCAACCTCATCTGAAGTTAAAAGAATACGGTCCAGTCGAGAATAGACAGCAGCTGCAGATAAATGAAGAAGAACAGCATTCTGTTCATCCAGGAGTGGAGTTTGACTTTGGAAAAAGTTGTTAAAATATTTGCTTTTTCGTGCTCATCTGTGATTATATTGTTATTTACCTCAAGTGGCGGCATTGTTTGAGTCTGGGGCGATTATTTGTTTTAATGTTGACCACCAGTCTTTTGAGACAGAGATTCGGACCGTAATTTGCCTGCTACATTTTAATTATAAAGTTGTTTACATTTGCGTGTCATTTTAACTGTTTGGTTTCGCAATTTCTTGAATTTACTCCAGTCTTTTTCAGTTCCTGGTCGTTTTACTTTGTGATATGACCTTTTACGTTTGCGGATATATCTTTTCAATTCTTAAGTTATCCAAGGAGGATCTGAAGGGCGGATATATATAGTAACATTCGTGTTCGGAATACATTCTTCGGCTAGTTCGAGTATTTTAGAAGTAATATTTTCGGAGTATGTGTCGATGTTGCATCGTAAAGAACAGTTCAGTCAACTGAGGATACTTTTTCGCGTAATAACGCATAGTTACCTTTATCATAGTCCCAAATATGTCGTTTCAATGATTTACATTTTGGTTTAGTGAATTTGAAAATTCCATGCACAGGACAATGATAACGTACGTCTTGTTTAAAAAAAAATGGGTCACCTACACCACTTATTATCAAATTACATTTGTTCCTGACTAACAATAGATCAATTAAAGACGACGAATTTTCAGTTAAATGAGTGGCTTCTTCAACGGTATGAAACAAAGACAACTGGGTGCACAGTGCACTGATTTTTTTCTAGATTCTGGCAAATTAAACATGTTCTAATTAAAATCTCCCATGGCGATTATATCACGGATATTGCTATCTACCGCAAGGGGCAAGGAAATTTATACCAACCCCGGAGGAGTTGCTGTAAATAGTTCAATCGCGCTTTCCGGTGATATTTTTATAACTGGTTTGAGATTTTACTATTTCATCCCTTAGTTTCTGAACAGAAACTTTAGCTTTTAATAGTTTCTTATAGAAAAGGATTTCAGATTAGATCATTGACATGAAGGCAAACAGTGTAGATTCTGGCGAGACTGCTCGCTACGTACCGTCTTATCCGGATCTAAAAGGTTTGCATAGGTACAATGTTTTTCCACCTTGGGGTCTGCACCGGTCGATCTACAGGGTTAAAAAAGTTAAATTCGCCTCTCTGTGATTATCAGTGACCAACAAAACAACCATTTATACTGGCCGACATCTAACACAGTTATTCACCCGCTTTCGAGAACTCTAATTACAAATATGTGTGTCCACGTTTATTCTAAAAGCTGTGAGTTTTTAATCAAGTTCCGTACTTTACACAAATATAGTGAATTAATCAAGACACCGATCAGACGCTACATTCGGTTTCCGAATGTCCCAGTATTGGACCAAATGGTATTTATGGGTAAATATTTTTAGGACCAGTAAGTTTCAATACCGTACAGAATGTACTGAGCTAATTTTAAAAGTCATGGTTTTTCCATGGAAAAATGAGTAGATACGTTTATCTTTTTTTTCTTCCTATTTTTTTTTCTTCTTCGAATTTTTTAGCCCTCTGTGACCTTGTCAACAAAATGTCAAGAGAACTGCTTGATCTACTACTGACATTGTTATCATGATAATTATTCCTACAGTGTTGACGGGGACGTTAAACCTAAAATCAAACAAATCATAAATCAAATTTTCTCAGTACTTTCAGTGCTTTGATTAACTAAAGAAGTACGCTCAGGCATATTAAAACTTAAAAATAATAAACAGCCAGGGATTGATTTAATTCTGAATGAATTCATGAAATATGGAAAAGATATACTTCTGCTTCCAATTGTTAAATTATTTAACAGAATTTTGAAATCTGGAACTTTTCCAGATAGTTGGAATATCTCATTAGTCTCCTTTTTACCAAAGAATAATGAACTATATGATTGTGATAACTATCGTTGTTTGAGTTTGACAAGTTGCTTGGGGTAACTGTTTACGTCATTACTTCATTGATACTCGCTTACACAGTCACATGGAAAATAACGACTTGTATAATAAATTCCAAGCAGGATTTAGACCGGGTTACAGAACGACAGATCATATATTTACTATTAAAACAATTATAAATAAATATTTATTTAAATGTAAAAGAAGAATCTATGCTTGTTTCGTAGACTTTTCAAAAGCGTTTGGCACAGTTTGGCGCTCAGGACTATTTCAGGAACTACTAACTTTGGGGATAGGGGGTAATTTTTACAAAGTTGTGAAATACATGTACTCAAATTCGAAGTTTGTAGTGAAGAAAGATAACATTTTGTCTCAAACTGGAAGTTACGCAAGAGGGGTACGTCAAGGTGATAGTCTGAGTCCCCCTTACTTTTCAATGTTTTTATGAATGACATAGATGAAATATTTGATCAAACTGTCTCTGAACCCGTAGTTTTAAATTCTACCAAACTCAATTGTTTGTGGCCACGTGGAATCGATTTGGGCCCCCCAGTGGAAATCTTCCACTGACCGTTCCAAGGCGGCTCTTCTGTGGCGATTTATTTATGTTGTTGTTTGTTACTTACTGTGTGTATCACTTGTGTATTTTGGTTTTGGATGGCCATATGGCCATTTTGTGGGAAAGTAACTGTCCTTATGGCCTTCCTTTGTTTATGTTTCCATTATGGTCTGGTCGCTTAATGTTTGTATTTCTTTCCCTTTGGTGTCTTTTATGGGTGGAGTAAGTTAATTGTATCAATTCCTGATCTTTGTTTTACTTCTACTTTGATATATGCAGATGACGTGCTCCTACTATCTGAGAGCAAGGAAGGTCTACAATCCTGTCTGGATTCGTTGCAAATGTACTGCGACTACTGGAAGCTAAAAATTAGTATTGATAAATCCAAAGTTATGATTTTCAGTGCAGGAAAGATCAAGAAAGAAAATTTTCAGTTCAAACTTAATGATTCAGTTATTGAAATTGTTGATAAATACAAATACCTAGGTATATTACTTTCCTATAATGGAAATTTAAAACATGCTGCTGATCACATGTATCAAAAAACTTCAAAGGCAATATTTTCACTTAAATCAAAATTACTTGATTATGATTCAATGAGCAACACCTTAAAGTTTAAGCTCTTTGATACTCTTATACGCCCGATTTTAACATATGGGGCTGAAGTTTGGATTGGTGACTACAACATAAAAGAGAAAACTCTCGACACATTGCCTTTTGAGAAAATTCAAAATCGATTTTGCAAATATTTACTAGGCGTACATAAGAAAGCATCGAATATAGCGTCTAGACTGGAGTTTGGTCGAGAACCAATACTTAATTATATATGCTCACACACGTTTAAATATTACTCTCGTTTGTGTCAGCTTCCAGAAGATCGCTTACTAAAAGAGGTGTTTGAACTGTTTAGAACATTGAGTCAAGAAGGATACAAATCATGGTATTCTTGTATATGTAACTTTATGCAGAGATTTTCAACTACTGAACAAGAAGTACAGTCTTGTAACATGTCAGAGATCATCTCTACTAAATACTTATCTAACATAAATAAGGAATTATCGCATATGAGAAATCAGGTTCAGGATAATAAACTAAATACTTTTTCAAATATTTATACACAATTTTCTTTGCAAAACTATCTGTCTTTTGGACTTCCGAAATCTAAAACTAGAGAACTTTCGAAGATTAGGATAAGTGCTCATGACTAACTTATAGAGCGAGGTCGTTACTTTAGACCACCTGTTCCTCGTGAGAGTAGAATTTGTACCACTTGTGATACAATAGAAAACGAGGAACATTTTATACTTTATTGTACGAAAAATTCTGATATAAGAATTAATTTATTTCAGAAATTGAACATTGAATACCATGGCTTGATTCCAAATACTGACGCATCATTGAAAGCTCTTGTCCGCTTAATGAACCCAGTAACTGTAGAGGAGACACAATATATTTGTGACTTTATAACGGCATCTCTCAGCCTAAGATAATTTGGAAAGCTCATTATTATTTCATACCATTTCATCACACTCATCTCGAATTGCATTGTTAATTATCGTATATTGTATACATGTCTTGGAGGACACCGGCTATTATGTCGGTTTTCTAAATAAATCTTGTATCTTGTAACTTACACGTGGGTCGGCTTACGCTGTCCGGGTAATAAGCGCTGTTTACACATACGCAACTAGACCGTTTCCGCTTCCTTTTCACGATAGCATCCATTTTTCGTGGAATATCATTGTAAGTGTCCGGATTCAGATCGACGTAAATCGCATTTAATATCGAAACCCTTACATTTTCATTCAGGCGATCTTGTTGCTGACAGGTTCTTCAAGACGCCAGTTCACACAAAAACCACTGACAGAGCGATCAGAGGCACATTTTTGTGAATACTGAGAACAGAATTGTACCCAAAGACATCAATTAAACTGCGAGCAGATGCATGTCTCCTATTGCCCTCACATATCCAATCTCAGTCAAAAACACTAAAAACCAAAAATGTGGGCCCCCGCTCATGGGGCTTCCACGCAGTCTGCCCCGCACGTCGGGACTTGGATAAAATATATGGGCTGCCTGATGCTTCCACGCCTGTCCATAGAAACACACCAAACCACCATTAAAATACCCCGAACCGCATCCTTAGGGTTGATTTGGGTCTACTAAGGAATGCTGGTGTTGAAGTAAACCCGAAGAAACTGGAGCTTTATTAAAAGTAAAAAGAATGAAAACGGGAGCAGCCCCACTTATAGAAATGAAAATCACTACCTTAACCTCCCTACTGTCGGTACGGTAGTGAATGGAAACGATCTTCGCAATGTAGCAGTGAATACGTGATTCACGTATCTACCTGTTGTGACGATCAGTCGTATTTTCTTATGGGAACAATGTCATAGAAAATTAAACTGATATATTTACTTCACGATCAAACCATTTCAAACTCCAGGTTTTATCTTAAGGAGTATTAAAAACGTTCTGAAATGTATATACACTACTTTCACTTTGTTGTTGACGCCATACTTGTTGCTGGGTTCCGAATTTTTGCTGGTTTCCGTCACTGAATTTAAAGCGCAACACGAACGGCCGAGAAATCTGTACATCGCGCGATAAGCGTTTCCTCTCCACTTCATCTCTTCTCTCCTCTTAATTTTTAATCTTTTCTGCAACAAAACATTTATCTCTCGCATCCTTTTTCACATTTAACGACTCGCATCTTTTCTTTCAACGTTCAATTCAGGATTCAAGCAGTTTCCTGGTGTATGAATGTCTTTTGACGTGTCACCAGTAACAATTCTGATTCTGATTCAAAGAAGATTGTATTCCAAATACTTCACCGCTGGTACTAAATAACCCCGGCATTTCATGGCACCTTTATTTCTTTCTCTTTTTTTCCAATTTCGCCTTAACAGACGGTGTATATTAGCAGACACACCAGTTTTGCAGTGCTGATTGCGTTTTTCCGGGGCGGGGGGGGGGGGGGGGTCACGTGTGGGTCATTTTGTGTCGTCTCCCAGAGAAAGGGAGGAAGAGATAGTATCGGGGCAGATGAGAAAAAAGGAAAATGTATGGAAGTGTAGAAACTAGTTTTGTAGTATGAAACACTACACAGTAATCGTGTAATTACGGTAGGGTTCTTTAACCTGCACACTACTGCACAGGTGATTTCTCTCCCTGCATAGGGGCATTCAGTTATCTTCCCGATCCGAAGAACGGAGCACTTTATGAGATTCATCTCTGCAAAAGTTACCAATGCGATAGGACTGGGGTTCTGACACCAAAATTATCACCACCACCGGGGATCGAATTGGGGACCTCTAACACCAGAGGCAAGTGCACTCACGACTGAGCTATCACGCTCCACATTCATCCATATAAGGATTTTGAGAGTGAATATAATTGTTATAACTATTTAATGAGTTAAATTTCTATTTACTTGTAATATATTCAATGGCTATGCCATACATATATGGAAAACACCATCGTTCTTGGGCCCTGCTTATTCCTGGCATACATAAACGATTTGTGTGAGACCTGACTCTCTAAAAAGTAGAGCTCGCCTACTTGCTGACGACACAATTGCCTATCTCACTATCAACTCACCGTTAGATGCTGAAATTTTGCAAACCATCTCCATAAACTTGAAAAATTCGGAAAATCGTGGAGGGCTTTGGTGCAGTGGTGGCACATCGGATTTGTGATCGAGAGGTTGCGGGTTCAATCCTCGTGCTGACCAAAGTGTTGTGCCCTTGAGCAAGGCACTTCATCCACATTGCTTAAAAAAGTACTGGTTTCCACACAGGAAATCCTGCTCGTAAAGCTTAGCTAGCTGTGAGCGAGTAGCAGTAACAGGAGAAAAGAAGAAACTGGTCCATGGAGTTCAAACCGGAAAAAAAGTGAAGTCATTCGTGTCTCCAAAAAGAAAAAAAAAGCAGTTCTATTGCCATATAAACATGTACACTCCATATTTTCCAGTTCCGTGGTGTATTCCTTGCTTCCAATGGATAATCCTTTCTAGAACAAATTTATTTCTGAGTCAATGTCAGTGGAAATATCATAAATGTACAGGGAGAAAAAAGTGGACAAAGAACAGTCCCTTGTACAACACAAGGGACCCAAGACAAAATGAGCCCACTCCCAAGAACTCGCTCGCTGTTTACTGTAGCAAAGAAAGAAATCTATCCATTTGAGGCCTTATCCCCCAATGTCATTACTAAATAATTTGGATCCATGACCTTCAGCAGGGGATGTATAAAGCCTTCTCGAAGTCCAGAAAAAATGGGCCCCACCCCCTTTGTCACAAGATTTTTACCCCGTCATTGATAATCCTGCTCATGTGTACCTTTTCCTAAATGCTTTGTTTACTGCGCTTGAGAAAACAGCGAGTTTTTGTTAATGGTGTAACTTCGGAGTGAGTTCCAGTTTAGTCTGGTGTCCAATTAGGGGCTGTTTTTGGTCCACAATTGTTTTCCTTGTATATTAATGACATTTTCAGTGACATTCAAACCAAAAGTAAGACTGTTCGCATTTATTGCAATTGCTAACGAGAAATTAGAGATTCAGTTCAGATGCAGTTGGCTCACTTCTCTTAAGAAATATATAGATTTATTAGGATGCTCAGCAAGTAAAAAAAGGTATAAGATTCAGCCCGTTACATGCAACATATTATGCAGATAACTAAGAACAAGACCGATATGGAATGATCATCGAAATGTGGATTCCGTTAAATACTTTGGCATGACAACCACATATAACATGAGACAGACTGCACATATAAGCAACGTGTACATTGGCTAATAGAAAACTTCGTTTCTTGCGACTTTATCAGTGGCTTTAGAATGTAGAAGAGGCATTATATTAAGGATTTGTTTGCCCAGTCTTGGGTTATGTTAGTTGTGTTAGGGACCCCACAGACTGGTCCTTCAAAACGAAATAGTAAAAAATCAGCACACAGCTGCTAGATTCCTTATTGGCAATTACCGCTCTTTATAACTTCGAGTATGACTGAAATACTACAAAAATGAAGATTGGAATCTTTTATGAAAAGGAGAAGAGGCAGCAGGCTTATAATTTTAACACAGGTCTAAAGGGTGCAGCCACCATTGTAACTGATTACAATATTCCCCAACTTAGGCGTTGTAGAAATAATCTCTTATTTTTATTTCTTACCCCTACTGCAAGAACTGACATTAACATAGGATCCCTCTTCCCTCGATCCATTAGAGACTGGAATATACTTACAAATTCGATAATTTTCTCAACTGAAGGTGTAGAAGATATTGTAGCTAGGTTTACCTCTTTGGTGAGGCTAGGGACTTTACGTAATTTTACATATCATTTAGAGATTGGAATATACTTCCAAATTCGATAATTTCCTCAACTGAAGGATATTGTAGCTAGGTTTACCTCTTTGGTGAGGGCTAGGGACTATACGTAATTTTACATATCTCCTGTCCTGATGAATGAATTTTATTTGACATGTAGCCAGTGATATATTCTGATTTTGAATACAAATATCGCACGGCAGATAGTAGATAACACCACGATACCCAAATATACTAAATATACTGGCGGTGATATATATCTAGCGGAAATAGCAGCAACCATGCATAATTTGTTGGCAAGTTCACATAGATATTTATTTCATGGTAACTGACACCTCATTTTCAAAATTAGTAGCTTTTGAAGGCACTCCTTGAAGATACTTGGAGAATCTGGAAAAATATTTTATTAAATTCATTAAAAATTACATTTAAAAGATGGACTTGTTCTGATAACTTATTTAAAATCCTGCCCATATCTCACCATTATAAAGGGTAATAGAGCCTATAAGTGAATAAAAATATGAAGAACTGCAGATCTTTTGATAGTACTATCAAAATTACTTTGTTTTATTGAAATTAATGCTTTGTTTGCTTGTAAGCTTAAAATATTTTCAGCTACCAGATACTGGCCATTTGCGAATTCAATCACTCTCAAATACGTGTACCGGTTCATACATTCCAACCGTGTTTGTTTATTTGAAATCATTGTCAACATTAATGACAAGACACCAGTTACCTTGACTAAATTAAGTGTTTTGTTTTTCAGTTTCTGCTGTTGACAATAATAAAAAATGATTAAACCAACAGAATAATGAAAATGACTACTTTTAGATCCATGTAATTTTGGAACATTGTTTATACCTATAAGTATTCCCTGTATTGTTCATAGCATACCCAGTATTACTTCAGCTGGCCATGTCATGGTATTTTACATTTAACTCTCGAATGGAAATTCTCATAAATAGATTATATAACCTCTGATCCCTATTCTCTGTATTTTCAGAAAGAAACTTTCATGCAATACTGTATCTATTATATATAAAAACCGTAGAGTGTACAAGCTCATGGCCAAAGGAGGATTTGTGAACACGTTTATTCTGGATATATCCACCCATGACAACATAAAAGTGAATTATTTTCTTATAGGCAGCCTCTCAAAATGGCTAGATTCCATTCTTTGTTACAAAAAACGAGTTGTGGTTAACGGTGAAACTTCAGGATAGTCTTCACTTTTGTCTGGTGTCACGCAAGGGTCAGTTCTAGGTCAATTGTTGTTCTCTTTGTATACTGACGATAGTATCTATCTATCTATCTATCTATCTAGAGAGGCGGAACTTCGGGGGGGGGGATATAGATAGATTTGGGTATTGGGAAAGAACATGGGGTATGATATTTCTGTCTGTATGATGCAATATATTATGCAGAAATGAGATAGAGCTGTTGATCGGAACAATCGCTTGTATTATGCAGAAATGAGATAGAGCTGTTGATCGGAACAATCGCCTGTGTCATGATAGTTGCTTGAACATATTTTGTTGCTCAAATATTCATTCTCACTTGCTTAGCACCATCTTTTGTCAGACACGCAACATGCATTTAGGAAAATGCACATTTGTGAAACTCAGCTGATCACGGTTATAAATGACTGGGTAAAAAATCTTAGATAAAGGACGACAGATGGATACATTTATTCCAGATGTCGAAATGGCCTTTGACAACGTCTCTCATGAACTGCTTAAAAGTGTATTATTTTGTTATGATATTGGCGGGAAAACACAAATGTATAGATTCCTTTCTGTGCTACAGCAAACAACGAGTTGTTGTTAACGGTGGAACACCAGGGTGGACTCATGTGTTGTCTGGTGTCCCACAAGGATTCGTTCTTGGTCATATGTTGTTCTCTTTGAACAGTTATGATATTTCCAATGAAAACGACTCAGAAATAAGACTGTCCGCAGATGGCTGTGTTTGCGATCATGAAATTAGAAAGACCGATGACTAATTGAAACTTCGGAGGGATATAGATAAATTAGGGTGTTGGGCAAGAGAGTGGGGTTTGAGATATCACTTTTTGACGCAAATATTATGCAGATAACTGGGTAAAAAACAAAAGAAAATCGAAACTTCTTTCACTTCAGAGAGAACGGTCCACGAGATATGTGGATGCCATTAGATACATTGTCGTGACCCTCATACATGACGGAAATGCAATACTCATATTAGCCACATGTGTACAAAGGCAAATATAACTCTTTGTTTCTCGGGGCGAAATCTTTAAAAGTGCCCCAAGGATGTACAAGAAGCCACATATGAAGGACCAGTTCTCCCGATTTTGGAATATGTTAGTTTTTCTGGGCCCTCAGAGAGTGGTCCTTCATTAAGAAATTGAAAAAAATAAGAATAGGGCAGCTAGATTTGTAACGACCAATTACTGCTTTGAAACTGGAAATTTGACTGGAAAACTGTAAAGCTTACTTTAGCTGGGAGGCTCTCAAGAAAAGGAGGAACAGTTGGGTAATACTATTACTCAAAGGTCTCTTTAGACCTTTGCCAGCATTCCAATAGATACTATTGTTCAAAGGTCTCTTTAGACCGTTGCCAGCATTCCAACAGATTTCCTCTCAAAAACCCTCCCCCACCCACCCGCATCCCGCCAGTTACGAGCTGCAGATATCATCAAGCGTAAATAAAATAGCTGTGTTTCTACAAAAATGTTGAAAAAATTATTTGGTCGGTAGGTAGGAGAAATTTTTTTATCATTTTATTTTACTTTTTTTCTCCTGGAAAATACTGGGTCGGTCCTATATATATATATATTTTTTTTTTTGGTGTTTTTTTTTTTTTTTTGTAAATTGAGACTTGCACTGTGTATCATAATTCATTTTAGCTGCTCAAAAATGTCAGCTCTGTAATTTGGAAGGTACTAAATCCCAAAAACTACAAAAATGTACTTAAAATGCTAAATTTCTTTGGGAAAATGCAAAGACGATACTGGTTAGGGTAGGAAATCGAAAATGGGAGGGTCGGTGTTTTAATTTTTATTTTGTTCTTTTTAATGATAAAATAGTAGAGTCGATGTGAAGGTGGAGTCTGAAGCAGGGTCGGTCGGGTTAGCGGAAACAATATCTCCTCTGGTAAACAAACTGGGCCCCCAGAGACTTTAGCAAGGCTTTCGACAAGGTCATCAATCAGAAACTGCTACTAACTCTACAGGAATATAGCGTCTCTCCACAAATCCTCTACTGCACTCGATCTTTCCTCTCTGGCAGGAGTCTGTCTGTTGTTCTTGATGGTGACTGTTCGACTGAGGTTCCTGTCACTTCTGGGGTTCCCCAAGGATCAGTCCTTGGGCCCTTCCTCTTTCTTGCCTATATCAATGAACTTCCCTCTTCTGTCTCCAATCCCAGGTGCGTCTTTTTGCCGATGACACGGCAATCTATCTTACTATAAACTCTCTATTTGACTGTGAATCTCTTCAACAAGACCTAGATAGATTGCAGGAGTGGGAGCGTGACTGGAACATGGAGTTTAATCCCTCAAAATGTCAGGTGCTACATATAACACGAAACAGAGATGTTATTAAGCACAAGTAAAAACTCCATGGCCAGGTCCTCGAATCTGTCTCTGATGCAAAATATCTTGGTCTTGATCTCTCCTCTGATCTTAGCTACAACACTCCTATCTCTCGAGTGACCTCCTCTGCTAACAAATATTTAGGTTTTCGCAAGCGCAACATCACCACTAAGAATGAGAGAGTCCGATAACTAGCCTACAAGTCCATGGTCCGCCCACAGGTGGAATACGCTTCAACCGCCTGGAGCCCTCACACCAGAATCAGAATTGTTACTGATGACACGTCAAATGACATTCATACACCAGGACCTGTAATGTGGGAAGTTAGTCCCTAGCTCTAACCAAAGAGGTAAATTTAGCTACACAACCATCGGCACATTCAGCTGTCGAATTAATCGAATCGGGAAGGGCATTCCAATCTCTAATGGTTCTGGGGAAGAACGACAGTGTCTAGCTGGGGAAACAAGGTCATCTGTTGGAATGCTGCCAGCGTCCTTTAGACCTTTGTATAAAAGGATCAGCCTACTGTCTTTTCTCCTTTTCTTGAGAGACTCCCATTTCAATTTTCCAAGTATTCCAGTCATGCTCCCAGTTTCAAAGCAGTAATTGCCTGTTACAAATCTAGCAGCTCTATTCTGAACTTTCTCAATTTCATCGTTAAGGACCACTTCCCTGGGGTCCCAGATTGAACTACCATATTCCAAGATTGCGCGAACAAGACCTTTATATGCTGCCTCTTTTACATCCTGAGGGCACTGATGAAGATTTCGCCTCAGGAAATCAAGCGTTCTATTTGCCTTAGTACACATGTTGCTAATATGAGTATTCCATCTCAAGTTGTGTGAGATTGTCACTCCAAGGTATTTAATGGAGTCCACATTCTCGAGGACCGTTCCCTCTAAGGTGTAAGAAGCCTCCACTTTGTTTGATCTCTTCCTAGTTATCTGCATAATATTGCATTTAACTGGCTGAAATCTCATGCCCCATTTTCGGGCCCAACATCCTAATATATCAATGAGTAATCTGTATCTCTAATTTCCCGGTAACAAACACAGTCATCTGCAAGCAGTCTTATTTCTGAGTCAATGCCCGTGAAAATATCATTGATGTACAGGGAGAACAAAAGTGAACCAAGAACGGTCCCTTGCGGGACTCCAGACAAAACTGGAGCCCACTCTGAAGATTCACCATTAACAGCAACACGCTGTTTTCTGTAACAAAGAAAGGAATCTATCCATTTGAGGGTCTTTCCCCCCCAATTCCATAACCAAATAACTTAGATTTAAGTAGTTCATGAGTAGGGGTGTCAACAGCCATAATAGATGTGTCCACCTGTCCCCCTTTGTCCAAGATTTTTGCCCAGTCATTAATGACTGTGCTTAGCTGAGTTTCGAAACTATGAAAGACAAATGTTACGAAGGTGGAACAGGCGCAGAGACGTGCTGCCAGGTAGGTCAAGCATGAGTACTCCCCTGTCTCGATTGTGACAGCCCTGCAAAAGGACCTGGGATGGAGATCTCTTGAACATCGCAGATATGACGCAAGACTCATCATGTTCTATAAAATAGTACACAACATAGTTGCAACTGAACTCCCATACTACACCAACACGCTTCACACGACATGTGCACCCAATATCCTTTAGGCAACTTCACGTTTATTCTGATTACCTAAAGTTCTCTTTCTACCCCCCCCCCCCCCCCCCCCCCCCCACACACCTCAGGAACCGGTTATCTGCTCACATCGCTACTCTTCCTGCCTTAGATCAGTTTAAGAGAGCAGTGACCGGTATTCAGTCCTAGGCTAACAATCTTTGTTTTAACCCATCTTTTACTCTGCTCTCACCTATTCACATTTTAACCATAAATCTTTATCCTTTTTTCACCCACCTGACACCCTGTGCCAGGTCTCTTAGTCTTCTCACTTAAGTCTTTACTAATTCCAACGCGCACCAAGAAAGAAAGAAGTATAGATCATTTTGAGAGTACGGTCGCGGTACTGGTACCGGGTTCGGTACTGGTACCGCATTTTATAATGAACACATTTGTGTCATTCGTGACATGCGTTTATCATGTCAATATGGCTGTCAATGGTCAGTTTATGATTCCAAAACACAGAAATCTATGAAACTACGTTGATAGTTCTGACAACCTGTCGAAATTTGTGTCAGCGAATAGTACTAAGGTAACACTTAAGGCAGATCGCTATAACTTTAAAAGAACTGTCAGAAAAATTTTGCTACACTGTCGTAGAATGAATCCCTTCGTTACGTCAAATGGCCAATTTATTGGGGAACCATTTGCGTAACGACATCGTTTCTACCCCACTTAGGCAAAAAACCAATTCTTTGATGAATCACATCGGTATGACCGATGGTGTCTACAAGCTACTATCCAATCTTCAGGTGCACAAAGCCATGGGTCCAGATGAATTACCAACCCGGTTGCTGAAAGAGCTGGCAGAGGAGATAACACCAGTGTTCACCCTCTTCTACAAAGCAAGCCCCCGCCCATAGGGGCTTGAAGAAATATATGGGCTGCATGATGCTTCCACGCAGAGCTGAATCCGGCCCGCACACTAGTACTGGTAAACAGCTTAGAGGATCTTCTTCTTCTTCTTCCGGTTTCGCCTTAACCCCAGGAGGGGACACAGACGGTGTACATTACATACACTCCAGTTTTGCAGGCTGAAAGCCTACACAGTAATCATGTAATTACGGTAGGGTTCTTTAACCTGCACAGGGGATGGTTCTCCCTGCACAGGGGGCCTCCAGTTAACGTCCCGATCCGAAGGACGGTGCACTTTATGACATTCATCCCTGCAAATGATGCCAATGGAGCGTGTTCGGACACCGAAATTTTTCACACCGCTGCCGGGGTTCGAACCCGGGACCTCAAGCGTCAGAGGCAAGTGCACTAACCACTGAGCTATCACGCTCCACGATCTAAGCCTGTCCAGGAACCGTGGTGCGAGGCGGACCATCCATGCTATTAAACCCTATTGGTTTCATTGGGCGACAGGGCTTGAGATGTCATTTCATCTCAATGTCGGGTAAAAGTCCCACAAAATTGAAGCAATGTCTCCAAAATGACTTCTACAGTGTTGACAGGGACGTTAAACCTCAAATCAAACAAAAACTCTTACCGTATGTAATAGGGGTGTATTGATGCATCGATAGTTTGATGCATCACGATAGAGACTGCCTCGATAGCAATGCATCGATAGTTCTTTGGACTATCAATAACTATTGCCGATAGTTCGTTCAACTATCCATAGTTTTGATAGTTTATTTTTTTCATGAATAGACTTTGAAAATATACCTGTACTGTTGTGTAATAACGCAGGATGTCCATGCAGCTGTAATCAGGACAGACTGATAAGCCTTCACATATGTGCATGATGATCTGAGTCTTCGCTGGTCGCACATGTGTATCATAGTTTTTTGCCATGTGGTGAATTTCTTGCCCCAATGAATTTCTCGCCGTCATTTTTGCATGTGCAGTTGAGGCAGTATGTAATTTTCCCACGTTTTTCAATAACAAAATGTCAATGATAGTTTGCTCACTTGGTTGTTGCATACAACTTTTTGAAATCATGACAGTGAAACCTGTGTGACATGTGAAGGCTCAGATCAGCCTGCGCAATCATATATATATATATATGGGTTTGCTGTTTGTATTAGCCTTCGGTAGTATGGCTTCTGGGACAAATGTCATTTCCCTGTTGAGTTTTGAAGACGTTTGCAAGATGCACAAGCTGATCTTTTGTATGAAATGTTTGTGTTTGCTGTGTGTTGACTCATTCACATAGGTAAATGTATAATAAACGACGGTATGATGCAGTTTAATTTGTTGTATATGTGACTCTATTTGCGTCCGGCAAACACGATAGCTAATGAGTATTTAGGACGAGACATTTTTAAACCACCCTTTTGTGGTCTCGTAAGAAATGCTTCTCGAGAAATGCACAGAATGCGCATGCGCGTACATGGTAGACTCAGGCTAGTTGATAAGTATGCACCAATGCATCAATGATGATATAAACATACAATTTTAGGCCATTTCAATTTGATAGTAGTTTCAACAATAGCAATACTATCACGATAGTCAAAACTGGCCTCGATAGTCAGCCCTATATGGTATACTTTATTGTATGTATTAGGACAGAAAGGCCTGAGCAAACAGTGAAGACCCAGATGAGACACCACAAAATGCGGCGACTCATCAGGGTCTGCACTGTGAACACCCATCCAGCTATTTTAGACACAACAAAGGGTAGCAAATTATACTTATTAAATAATCGATTACTACCAAATCAGTAACTATAATCATTATTATGGAATGTATCAATCGATTAATCAATTACCCGATTAACTGTGTCAGTCTAATCCGTGTATACGGAATAGGCTAGTGACAGGACGAAATGAAAAAAATCCCTATCCTACCATATTATACTATGCACTGTCGGCTCCCGTCCATCGGGGCTTGAAGAAATAGATGGGCTGCATGATGCTTCCACGCAGAGCTGAAACCGACCCACACACAAACACTGGTAAACCGCTTAGAGGATCTAAGCCTGTCCAGGCAAAGCGGTGCGTGTCGGCCTGTCCATGCTTATGAGCCCTATTGGTTTCATTGGGCGGCAGGGCATCAGATGTCATTTCATCTCGATGTCGGGGGAAAAGTCCCACAAAATTGGAGGCACCGTCTCCAAAATAACCTTTACAGTGTTGATGGGGATGTTGGTTTGGGGTGGTTTGCTTAGTGGTTTGGTGCACTGTGCTCTACCCAGTAATTCCAAACCTAACAGATATGACTTCAACAAACCCCAGCATTGCCAAGTAGACCATAACTAACCATACAGAAGCGGTTTGGGGTATTTTTATGGTGTGTTTTGGGGGTTTTCTATGGATCCCTTCCAGGCAGAGCTGAATCTGACCGCACATGAGTACTGGTAAATCGCTTAGAGGATCTAAGCGTGCCCAGGCAAGGCGGTGCGAGTGTCAATCGACCATCCATGCATATAAAACCTAAATTGGTTTCATTGGGCGGCAGGGCTTGAGATGTGGTAAAGTTCCACAAAATGGGAAGCAATGTCTCCAAAATGACCTAAATAGTGTTTACAAGGATGTAATCCTCCATTTAAACAAACAAATTCCCACCCCTGCCACTTACTACAAAATCAGTTCGTTACCCTTGGCTTTTTATGTCCCCGGTAGCGATAGCGGGGACATATTTTTATTGCCCTGTCTGTTTGTTTGTTGGTTTGTACATGGAGAACTTTAACATTGGTCATAACTTTTGAACCGTTGGAGGTAGAATATTCATATTTGGCATGAAGGTTCCTTGTGACAAGAGCTTCACATTCATGCCAAAAAAATTTGACCTGTGACCTTGATCTTTGACCTACTTAAAAGAAAAAAATAACATTGGTCATAACTTTTGAACCACTTGAGATACAGCCTTCATATTTGGCATGTATGTTCCTTGTGACAAAAGCTTTACATTCATGCAAAAAAAATTTGACCTGTGACCTTGACCTTTGACCTACTTAAATAAAAAAATAACATTTTGGTCATAACTTTTGAACCATTTGAGATACAGCCTTCATATGTTGCATGTAGGTTCCTTGAAACAAGAGCTTTACATTCATGCAAAAATTTTGACCTGTGACCTTTGACCTACTAAAAAGAAAAAAAAAAAACATTTTGGTCATAACTTTTGAACCGTTTGGGATAGGGCCTTCATATTTGGCATGTAGGTTCCTTGTGAAAAGAGCTTTACATTCATGCAAAATGTTTTGGCCATGACTTTGACCTTTGACCTACTTAAAAGAACAAATAAAATTGTTCATAACTTTTGAATCGTTTAAGATAGAGCCTTCATATTTGGCATGTAAGTTCCTTGTGACAAGAGCTTTACATTCATGCAAATTTTTTTTACCTGTGACCTTGACCTATGACCTACTTTAAGAAAAAATGTTATTGTTCATAACTTTCGAACAGTTTAAGATAGAGCTTTCATATTTGGCATGTACCGGTAAGTTCCTTGTGCCAAGGGCTTCCCACTCAAACCAAAAAATCTTGACCTGTGACCTTTACTTTGAACTGTGACCAACTTTGAAAAAAAATGACCATGCCCGGGGACATGTTCGTGTTTCACAAACACATCTTGTTTTCAGTGGAATCATCTTCATTAACCCTTTTTGTACCAAATGGAATCTTCCTCACATGTAGCAGGGGTCCATTTCAAAATTTAGGGGTGTCAGGTTGTGTTTTCTTCAAAATTCATTTGGAAAATAGCTGAACCTTTTGCAAACAGTGTAGGCCCTGATCAGACGCCACATTCTCAGCGCATTTTCTGCCTGTTCAGCAGGGCCGAAATTCGGCCCCATTCCCAAAGCCAGAAAGCCTAAAATTTTCCCAATTTTACCATATTTTTATACCCCACCACACGATAGTGGCGGGGTATTATGATATACCCTCCGGTGTCTGTCCATCCGTCCGTCCGCACCATTTCCGATCGATAACTTGAGTAATTTTTAACGAATTTTTTTCAAATTTTGCATACATGTATATATCGGGAATGAGTGGTATGGGATTGTTAATGGGCAAAATCCGTTAACATTTGACAGAGTTATGGCCCTTTTTAGTTCAAAATAAGGGGTTTTGGGGCGTTTCCGATCAATAACTTGAATATTTTTTCACGGATTTTCTTCAAATTTTGTATACACATTGGCATTGGGTATGAGTGGTTTGGGGTTGTAAATGGGCAAAATACATTAACATTTAACGGAATTATGGTCGTTAAAAATTCGATTAAAAGGTTTTTGGGGACTTATTCCTTTACTATATGGAATATTTGGATGAAACTGCACTGATGTATAAACGACCATAATAAGCAGGTTTTGTGTTGTGAATACACAAAATGTGTTAACAATTAACGAAAAATTGGTCGTTAACAATTCCCATTAAATAGTTTCTGCGCATTTATTCCTTTAATTTATGAAATATATTGATTATCACTGCCAGTGTAGTGGTTAGAGTGCTGGACTACAAATCCTATTGTTGACTATGAATCTGAGGGGCGTGAGTTCAAATCTCCGTTGAGGAATGGAAATTTTTTTTTTTTTTTTCGTTTTTTCTTTTTTTTTGTGTGTGTGTTCTTTTTTCTTTTTTCTTTTTCTTTCTTTTTCATTTTGGCAATGAATTTATTTTATTTTTTTTAATTTTCCTCATTTTTGGTTTTTCATTCCTTTTTTTTCCCTTTTTTTTTTTTTCACCCTTTTCTTCTTTTTGTTATACCCCATCACACGATAGTGCTGGGATATTACAATATACCCTCCGGTGTCTGTCCGTCCGTCCCCACCATTTGCGACCAATAACTGGATTAATTTGTGCTATGAATCTGAGGGGCGTGAGTTCAAACCCCCGTGGAGGAATGGAATTTTCTTTTTTTTTTTCCTTTTTTTCTCGTTTTTTCTTTTCTTTTTTTTCCGTTTATTTTTCTTTTCTTTCTTTTTGCAATGAATTTTTTTTTTTTTTTCGTTTTTTTTTTCTCATTTTTTGTTTTTCATTCCTTATTTTTACCTTTTTTATCCCCCGACCGAATAGGTTCGGGGGATATAGTGATCAGCCTGGCGTCCGTCCGTCCGTCCGTCCGTAGACGCAACCTTGTGATGGCCATAACTTCTATACCCTTTGAGATTCATTGATGGTTATTGGCACAATTGTTCACAAGGCCGAGACGGCGTGTCATGCGCAAGAACCAGAACTCTGGATACCATACTTTTTTAGTTATCTCCCCTTTTAATAAAATAGAATGACTACTTTGTGATGGCCATAACACCAATACCCTTTGAGATATATTGATTGTACCTGGCACAGTTGTTCACAAGGCAGAGACGGCGTGTCATGCACAAGAACCACAGCTCTGGTTGCCATGGTTTTGGAGTTGTCTCCCCTTCAAATAAAATAGAGTGACAACCTTGTGATGGCCATAACTCGTATACCCTTTGAGATTCATTGATGATTCTTGGCACAATTGTTCACAAGGCTGAGACGGTGTGTCATGCGCAAGAACCAGAACTCTGGATGACTTCTTTGCGATGGCCATAACTCCAATACCCTTTGAGATATATTGATGGTACCTGGCACAGTTGTTCACAAGGCTGAGACGGCGTGTCATGCACAAGAACCAAAACTCTGGTTGCCATGGTTTTGGAGTTATCTCCCCTTCCAATAAAATAGAGTGACAACCTTGTGATGGCCATAATTCCAATACCCTTTAAGATATATTGATGATACCTGGCACAGTTGTTCATAAGGCTGAGACGGTGTGTCATGCACAAGAACCACAACTCTGGGTGCCATGGTTTTTTAGTTATCTCCCCTTCCAATAATATAGTATCACTACCTTGTGATGGCCACATCTCCAACACTCTTTGAGATATATTGATGATACTTGGTACAGTTGTACATGAGGTTAAACAGGTATGTCATGTGCAAGAACCACAACTCTGGGTGCCATGGTTGTTTAATTATCTCCCCTGACAATATAACCTTGTGATGGCCATAACTCCAATACCCTTTGAGATATATTGATGGTACTTGGCACAATTGTATACAACGTTGAGACGGCGCTTCATGCCTAAGAACCATAACTCTGGGTGCCATGATATTTGAGTTATCTCCCCTTCCAATATAACAGTATGACAGCCTTGTGATCATCATACCTACAATACCCTTTGAGACATATTTGTGGTACTTGATGAACATGTACATGAGGTTAAGCAGGTGTGTCATGCTCAAGAATTACAACTCTGGGTGCTCTGGTTTTTTAGTTATCTCCCCTGGCATTATAACCTTGTGATGGCCATAACTCCAACACCCTTTGAGATACATTGAAGGAACTTGGTACAATTGTATACAAGGTACAGAAAGGATGTCATGTGCAAGAACCACAAGTGTTGGTGCTGTGGTATTTGAGTTATCTACCATTCCAATATAACAGTATGACCAGCTTGTTTGTGATGGCACTCCAATACCCTTTGAGATATATTGATGGTACGTGGCACAATTGTACACAAGGTTGAGATGGCACTTCATGCCAAAGAACCACAATTCTGGGTGCTATGATAAATATTTGAGTTATCTACCCTTCCAATATAACAGTATGACCAGCTTGTGATCTCCAACACCCTTTGAGACATATTGATGGTACTTTGTACAGAAATGCATGAGCTTAAGCAGGCATGTCATGCGCAAGAACCTCAGTTCTGAGTACCCTGGTTTTTAGCTCACCTGGGCCGAAGGCTCCAGGGGAGCTTATAGTATAGTGGGTCCTCCGTCGTCCGTCGTCCGTCCGTCGTCCATCCACACTTTTGAGCAGCTATATCTCTGTATCCTGCAGGCTGATCTCAATCATTTCTCACCTGTAGCATGCCTCTGGTGGGGCATTGATGACATAAACTTTTTTTTGAAATCGCTCTAAAACTTTGGTTCCTATGGCAACCACAAGGTTCCATAGACTTACTATGGGAAAATGCTTGTCATCACCGTGGCGCCTTCAGTTTTGATCGGATCTTTCTGAAACTTATATGTAAGGTGACTGGGGATAAAAACTCGGATGAGTTCGAAAACCGGCCAAGTCGGCCCATTTATCATAGAGTTACGTCCCTTTGATTGCTGAAAAAGCCCATTTTCGACCTTGTCATCACCGTAGCCCCTTCAGTTTTGATCGGATCTTTCTAGAACTTATATGTTATGTGGCTGGGGATAAAACCTGGGATGAGTTCGAAAACCGGCCTAGTCCGCTGGTTTATCGTAGAGTTACGTCCCTTTGATTGCTAAAAATGCCGATTTTTGACCTTGTCATCACCGTAGCCCCTTCAGTTTTGATCAGATCTGTCTGAAACTTATATGTAAGGTGGCTGTGGATAAAATCTTGGATGAGTTCGAAAACCGACCAAGTCGGCCCTTTTATAGTAGAGTAACGTCCCTTTAATTGCTGAAAATGCTGATTTTTGACCTTGTCATCACTGTAGCCCTTTCAGTTTTGATCGAATCTTTCTGAAACTTATATGTAAAGTGGCTGGGGATAAAATCTCGGATGAGTTCGAAAACCAGCCAAGTTGGTCCATTTATTACAGAGTAACGTCCCTTTGATTGCTGAAAATGCCAATTTTTGATCTTGTCATCACCGTAGCCCTTTGAGTTTTGATCGGATCTTTCTGAAACTTATATGCAAGGTGGCTGGGGATAAAGCCTCGGATGAGTTCGCATACCGGCAAAGGTGGCCTATTTATCAAAGAGTTAGGTCCCTTTGATTGCTGAAAATGTTGATTTTTGACCTTGTCAACACTGTAGCCCCTTCAGTTTTGATCGGATCTTTCTGAAACTTATATGTAAGGTGACTGGGGATAAAAACTCGGATGAGTTCGAAAACCGGCCAAGTCGGCCCATTTATCATAGAGTTACTTCCCTTTGATTGCTGAAAATGGCCATTTTCGACCTTGTCATCACCGTAGCCCCTTCACTTTTGATCAGATCTTTCTGAAACTTATATGTTATGTGGCTGGGGATAAAACCTGGGATG
Organism: Lucinisca nassula; assembly: GCA_963580285.1. Lineage (NCBI taxonomy): Eukaryota > Metazoa > Mollusca > Bivalvia > Lucinida > Lucinidae > Lucinisca > Lucinisca nassula. Next base: position 31,454 of record CAUZLF010000083.1, on the reverse strand, counting down.
AGTTCGAAAACCGGCCTAGTCAGCTGGTTTATCGTAGAGTTACGTCCCTTTGATTGCTAAAAATGCCGATTTTTGACCTTGTCATCACCGTAGCCCCTTCAGTTTTGATCAGATCTGTCTGAAACTTATATGTAAGGTGGCTGTGGATAAAATCTCGGATGAGTTCGAAAACCGACCAAGTCGGCCCTTTTATAGTAGAGTAACTTCCCTTTGATTGCTGAAAATGCTGATTTTTGACCTTGTAATCACTGTAGCCTTTTCAGTTTTGATCGAATCTTTCTGAAACTTATATGTAAAGTGGCTGGGGATAAAATCTCGGATGAGTTCGAAAACCAGCCAAGTTGGTCCATTTATTACAGAGTAACGTCCCTTTGATTGCTGAAAATGCCGATTTTTGATCTTGTCATCACCGTAGCCCTTTGAGTTTTGATCGGATCTTTCTGAAACTTATATGCAAGGTGGCTGGGGATAAAGCCTCGGATGAGTTCGCATACCAGCAAAGGTGGCCTATTTATCAAAGAGTTAGGTCCCTTTGATTGCTGAAAATGTTGATTTTTGACCTTGTCAACACTGTAGCCCCTTCAGTTTTGATCGGATCTTTCTGAAACTTATATGTAAGGTGGCTGGGGATAAAACCTCGGATGCGTTCGAAAACCGGCCAAGTTGCCCCATTAACTATATAGTTATGTCCCTTTGATGGCTGAAAATGTCAATTTTTTACCTTGTCATCACAGTAGCCCCTTCAGTTTTGATCGAATCTTTCTGAAACCTATATGTAAGGTGACTGGAGATAAAACCTAGGATGAGTTTGAATACCGGCCAAGTTGGCCCATTTATCATTGATTTACGTCCCTTTGATTGCTGAAAATGCCGATTTTTGACCTTGTCATCACCATAGCCCCTTCAGTTTTGATCGGATCTTTCTGAAACTTATATGTAAGGTGGCTGGGGATAAAATCTTGGATGAGTTCGAAAACAGGCCAAGTCAGCCCATTTATCGTAGAGTTCTGTCCCTTTGATGGCTGAAAATGTTGATTTTTTACCTTGTCATTAGCGTACCCCCTTCAGTTTTGATCGGATTTTTCTAAAACTTATATGTAAGGTGGCTGGGGATGAAACCTCGGATGAGTTCGAAAACTGGCCAAGTCGGCTCATTTATTTTAGAGTAACATCCCTTTGATTGCTAAAAATGCCAAATTTTGACCTTGTCATCACCGTAGCCCCTTCAGTTTTGATCGGATCTTTCTGAAACTTATACATGAGGTGGCTGGGAATAAAATCTTGGATGAGTTTAAATACTGGCCAAGTCTGATGGGATCTTTCTGAAACTTACATGTAAGGTGGCTGGGAATAAAACCTCATGTGAGTTTGAAAACTGGCCAAGTCGGCACATTTATCATAGAGTGACGTGCCTTTGATTGCTGAAAATGCCTATTTTCGACATTGTTATCACTGCTGCCCCTTTAGTTTTGAACGGCTCTTCATGGCACTTACAAACAAGGAAGTCAGGCAGAAAGCTTGGAGGAGTTTGAAAACTCTTTGTTTTTGAACTTGTCATCACCATAGCCACTTCAGTTTAGATCGGATCTTCTTAGCAAGTCAGGAATAAAAGCTTGAATGAGTTTGAAAACCGGTGAGGTCAGCCTGTTTATCATAGAGTTAAATTCTACTTGATTTTCAGAAAATGCTTACCCTGTCATCACCATGTCCTCCCATAAAGCCTTCAGTAAAGGTTGGCACTTCCTTAAACTGAATCTGTTAGCTCAGGTGAGCGATACAGGACCAAGCTAGCTTGGTCCTCTTGTTTAGTTATCTCTCCTGAAGTATAATCTTGTGATGGCCATAACTGCAATACTTTTGTGATATACTGCTGGTTTAATTCTGGTGCACTTTCTATTGGTGAACAATCTTCTGAAGGCCATATTGGCTTTTGGTCGGGGGATTTGCCATCTCTTCCGATGGCTATTTTTTTTTTTTCCTTTTCTTCTTTTTGTTATACCCCATTACATGCTAGTGCTGGGATATTATAATATACCCTCCGGTGTCTGTCCGTCCGTCCGTCCGTCTGTCCGTCCGTCCATCCCCACCATTTCCGACCGATAACTTGATTAATTTTTCACATTTTTTTTTTCAAATTGTGCCTACATGTTTATATCCGGAATGACTTTTTTTTCTTTTCTTCTTTTTGTTATACCCCATCACACGATAGTGCTGGGGTATTATAATATACCCTCCGGTGTCTGTCCGTTCGTCCGTCCATCCACACCATTTCCGACCGATAACTTGATTAATTTCTCACAATTTTTTTTTGGAGTTTGCGATCAATAACTTAAGAATCTTTTCATGGATTTTCTTCAAATTTTAAAACACTAAAGGACACATATTATTGCCAAGGACAGTCACTCTGCTTTTCTGGTTATTGTATTATCTGCCCTTTTGATATACATGTATGTAGTTCCTTTACTATATTGAATGCCTTAGTGAAGTTTTACAGATAACTATAACACTTAAAAGTACCACTATTATGGGCAAGGCTATAACCATATTATCTTGCAGTGGTGGGGTATCATGCAGTGTTAGCGTGCTTTTATTACCAATAATATGACGGGAAAAAAAAATCTCAGCTGATTTTAACAAAAGGAAGCAGTGACAACATTACTTGGCTAGACTTCAGAATCTGTCCACCACTGTTTACTGAGTTAAGTGAGTTAGGAGTAGTTCACTGATGGTTAAAGTTAGATTAAGAGTAGGGCAGTCATGGTAAGGATTAGGTAAGGGTAAGATTAAGGTTAGGGTTTCTCTGATGAAATATTTTCCCAATTTTGGTGTTTTGTCGATATTTTTCGCATTTTTCCCAGGGGCCTTTTCCCAAAATACCTGAATAAAGCCCTGCATTCTGCGGCGTCTGATCTGGGCCTGCACTGTTTGCCAGGGTACCGGTTTTGGGGTTTCCGGTACCAAATGGGTTAAGCTCTGATCTGGGTTCTTTTAGATGAGTTGTATGCACCCTCCAATATTCAGTGTCATAGACCATGAATAGTATTTTACCACCATTAGTATCTCCATTGACAATCACACCTGATTTGAAAAATTGAAATGGAATACACATAATAAGCAACATGCGTTTTCCTGAGGTGAAATCTATCAGCGTTAAACCTCAAATCAAACAAAATCAGTGGATCAGAATTGTTTCTGATGACACATCAAATTACATGTATTCACCAGGAGCTGTGAAAGGGGAAGTTAGTCCCGAGCTCCTCCAAACTCATTGTACAAATATATATTATGATGAACCTCTTGTACATTTCAGAAGGACGTCCGTTTCTCAACATGGCTGGTTCAGATACGGAAAGGTATAGTAACTCACATTGTTAACTCTTATCTTTCTGAATAAATTTATTTGTCACATTTGTTTCTGACTACCAGGACTACTGACCAATCATATTATTTGGTATAATGTATTTGTTCAAATTCATAAACTGTATGGCAAACAACGTAGATCCTCAGGCATTTGACACTGCCATCACGTGAACAAGTCCCTGAAATGAACACCCCCTTACACCCAACTTTGTATAGAGAAAACTTGGGGTTTACGGGGGTAAACATTATTTTTCTTATTTTTGCTCCAAGGCATAGGTTGTGGGTACTCGTTAGAACCGCCTCAATGAGGCGGTTCTAACGAGCGTCCAAAAGCTATGTTTGCAGTATAAATAAGAAAGATATCATGAATTTTCATCCGAAAAAATGCACTATGTCTTATGGGTGTGTCATCGTAATGAAAGGTAGGGGTTGTCATGTTCAGCAGGACATGGCTTAACCTATTGCAGGTGGGAAATCCTTAAAGGGGTACCTTGGCAAACAGTGCAGGTCCAGATCAGGGCCTGCAATACTTGCTAACAGAATTTTCCTTCAAAAATAGAATAAAAACGAAAAAAAAAATAAAAAAATAGGCCTACCACCGCTTATATGACAAATGGACTTGTCCAACATACACCATATAGGGGCTTGAAGAAATATATGGGCTGCACGATGCTTCCATGCAGAGCTGAATCCGGCCCGCACACTAGTACTGGTAAACCGCTTAGAGGATCTAAGCCTGTACAGGAACCGCGGTGCGAGGCGGACCGTCAATGCTAATAAACCCTATTGGTTTCATTGGGCGACAGGGCTTGAGATGTCATTTCATCTCAATGTCGGGTAAAAGTCCCACAAAATTGGAAGCAACGTCTCCAAAATGACCTTTACAGTGTTGATGGGGACGTTAAACCTCAAATCAAACAAACAAACCAACATACACCATTGGAAGAGTCCACCAGTATACAGTGGGTTAAAAAACAATATAAAAAGTTTGTACAGTATTATTTTACTTTGATTTCATAGGAGGATCAAAGTACAAGATGCATCTCAAACTTTGATCCTCCTGCAAAAGATGTCAATGGGGAACGTTGGGACACAGAAAATTTATATGTACTTGCTTTCCGAGGATCATATATACATGGAAGACTGGCCTGTATGGCACAATGTCCGTCATTTCTTGCCAATGTGGCCCTGTTTAAATTCCTAGCATCTTAGCGGCAGGGTCGTGGTCAGTACTGGTCACCCATCTCCACTTCTGACATTTTTATGCCCCTGCCATTCCCAGAGCGGTGAAAGGGCATGTAGTGATACCCCTGTCTGTCGCCATCCAGCATTAGATTAGCAATTTGCATTATATGTTTTTCATCAGTGATACAACTGTGAGGCGGGGGTATGTCCCTGTCCGTGTCCCTTGGACACATTTCTAGTAAGGTAAAACTTTTACGTGAAAAAATAACTCATTTTCAAACATGATGAATGATTTATATTATTTGGTGTGATAATGGGTCTGAACCATGTAATTCTTCAGTTTCAGGGATTTTCCTACCCTTCATAATCAGGGTCCAGGGGCCGTTGGGTTTGGGAAAAACAGCTCGCTAATATTTAAAGTTGGGAATTTAAATCAGCTGTAACTTTGTCAATTTTGGTTCAATGTTCATGAAATTTTCATCAACATGTAGCACAAAACCAGAAATTGGGAAATTTGTTGTAAAATTTAGGAATATCTGTCTCTAAATTGGGGAAAACAGGGGCCGATTACCGGACCCAAATTTGCACTAGGAAAATCCCTGAGTTTTCATTCAACAGTTCTTCTGTCCCAGCCCATCACCTCATGGTCACAAACCTCAGGTGAGCTGTGCCTGTTTGATGATAGCTCTTTCGAACTTTACCATCCCAGCTATTTGGATCATATTGAGACAGTCTGAGTCACTTAACCTAAACAATTTTTCCTAATCATGCTTCATAGCTCTAGATAAGGCGCTTCTTTCATCCGAAAAGTATTGATATTTTTCTTATGGGAACTCATTAGAAGCGCCTCAGCAAAATATATTTTCATGCAGAAATAAGAAAAAAAAAATTAGATACTCCCTCTTATCCGGTGCAGTTAATAGGCGGTAGGTACTACAATGCACATTCTTTCACCAGAAATGACAATTATCCTTCTTGAATCGGTGGGATGAAGATTTTTATTATCAATTCCTCGAAAGACTTGTGGCCTCCTGATCAACAGCCAGCCACCTGTCCATCTTACATGTACCTACCTGGGTTGACCCTGTGAAATAGGACCTTCAGAACTTCTTACCTGGGAGCCTAATCTTTCCAAGATAAGAGTTGCCGATTATAAGAAAGTTAGCCATAGATGTATTACCGGTAAGAAGTTTAGCCATAGATGTGTTACCGGTATGTGAAAGACACCTTTCGTTTCAGAGATGATGTTTCCGCAGGAGCAGGGTCCATGGACGTATATACTGCCCTGCAAGATGTCCTTAAAACTGCATTGATACATGATGGGCTGGCTAGGGGACTTCATGAATGTGCAAAGGCTCTTGACAAGTAAGTTTTGAAAGTCTCAGTTCAGTCAATTGTGAGAGAGTATCAATTCATTATGAAAACATGCCTATACAAATGCATTGTAAACTTAATAACCAAAAATCTATAATTTAAGATGAAAAATTGAGATATTTTTCTTATTTCTGCTCAAAAATATAGATTGTGGATACTCGTTAGAACCGCCTCATGGTTCTAATGTGTACCCAAAATCTATATATTAGAGCAGAAATAAAAAAAATAAGGTTTACCCCTGACAACCCCAATTTTGCTAAATAAAAGTGGGGTTCAAGGGGGTCAATATTATGTAGACGTGTTTTCGTGCTGTTGAGGATAATTTGTACTTGCTTGGATATTTAGGCAGCCAAAGCAACAGATAAAGTGGATATTAGGTGACAATTGAAGGATAATTTTCAATTACAGCCACACACAGGCAGTTCTGATGAATTCCCACATCATAGGTTTTTCTTCGAATTGAAAAAACTTATATTCAGTTATCACCAAATACCCAAGGCCATTGCAACATTGATGTGTGCTTCAAACTCAAAATGTGGCATCATGGCCTGGAGAAATAGGTTGGGCTGCATGGTGCTTCCGCGCAGAGCTGAAACCGACCAAATCTGAGTACTGGTAAACAGCTTAGGCCTTAGCCTGCCCAGGAAAAGTTATGCGAGTGGGACCGCTCCAATCCTAGTGGTTTCTATGGTTGGTAGAGCTTGAGATGTCTTTTCATCTCATTGTTGGGTAAAAGTCCCACAAAATCGGAAGCAAAGTCTCCAAAATGACCTTAATAATGTTGACGGGGACGTAAACCTCAAACAAATCATCTCAAAATGTGGTACCTACTGCATTTGGTTTTCTGATATTGCCCAGAGCTCTCACTAGGATTTTGAAAACAGGATTCCAGGAATCCTTCCTTGTAAAAAGTTGGATTCACAGATAAAAAGTTGGATTCCCACATAAAAAAGTTGGAGTTCTGATCTTGATCGCGCATAGAACATAGACAAAAACTTCTTATTATCAGGCTAAAAGTCCATATGAAAAACTGTATACTTTCATGGCTCCCAAACTCTTTTTTTTTTCTGATAAATGCATTTAATAACTTCGTTCCAAACATGTAGATTGTGGGTACTAGTTAGAAATATTTCACTGATGTGTCTATCCCCTCCCCAATGCAGTTGCTCAGATTTATCACCACACTTCTTGTCAAATAATGCCACATAAAAAGTAAGGTGGTATTAAGATAATGTAAACTAAGATCAGAAAAGCAGCATTCTATTCAGCTATATTTGTGCTTTCAAATTCGGACGTATATGTACGTGAAAGTAGCTAAATTATTTTTAATTGGTGTAAACAAATACGTAGGGGAAGCATCCTAACCACGTCTGGCTTCCTGTAATTGTTAAAAATGATTGTATTTTGAAGAAGTACATACATTTTTGTCACCAGTAAACGTCGAAACACACTTTGACCGAGCGATAACAAGTACGATCGTGTAGTCGCGAAAATACATGCCATTGGTAATTCGTCAATTATATCGTCTTCGCCGTAACCCTGGTTTAGCTAAACGTGATATTTTACCGACTCATGCTAATCCGTTGATGATATGAGCTTACATCAATTAGTAAACTAATTAGTTGTATTCCGTAATAACACGGGGATTAGCGCGGCGAGATTAAACAGGTACAATCATTTTTAACACGTGCCGCAAACCGACCACTTTCCAATATCGTCTCTCCCACTGACAGGTGCAAAAATACCTGTCAATATAGGTCACGCCTACTGATTTGTGGCACGTGCGCTTTCAACATAAAAAAGCGGCGCCGCATTTGATCTTTTATTGGTATTGCATAAGCGGCCTAAATTAGCTTCTGAATTTACCGCTTCTGTAATTTTGGACGCGTGTCGCAATAAAAACATGCGTACACAAGAATCGCCGGTTGTGAATTTTACGCGTACAACGGCAAAAGTTGGCATAAAATACGCAGAATCCTGCGTTTCCGAGAGCTCTGAATTTGCTTAAGCGACAAATTAGCTACTGAATTCAATACTTCAGATACTTTGAATGCATGCCTTCAGATAAAAACATGTATACATGAGAATCACCGATAGTGAATTTTGCACATACAACAGCAAAAGGTTCATGTAAAATGCGCAGAATCCTGTGTTTCCGAGAGCTCTGTGAGACCCTTCTCATCAGGAGCTTCACTGTTTGCCATCCTGTGAATGTTTATTGACTAAATGTCCTATTTAACAGAATAGACTAACCCATATATACAGTAGAAAAGAGGAAGCCTCCGTGGTGCAGTGGTTACGCAGGGATACAGACTAACAGGCACCCAGTCGCCCAAAAATGCCTATTCACTTACTGTAAAATTTTGATTTAAGGCAATCTGGGCGCCTTAAGCAAAATGCTTAGTCTGTATCCCTGTTACGCTACTTGCCTTGTAAACCAGGGGTTGCAGGATCGATCCTGGGCTTCTCCAGACTTTTGGATGAGTCTTTAAACCGAGGTCCCATCTCCGTATGACTTTAGCTGTTGGTGGGATGTAAAACTCAAACACTCACAGTTGAAAAGTGTATTTAGAAACACCAGAGTGTAAGGGTTAAATTTTCTTCTTTTCAGACGTCAAGCTCACTTGTGTATTCTTGCCAACAACTGTGATGAGCCCATGTATGTGAAACTGGTGGAGGCTCTCTGTGCTGAACACGGGATCAATTTACTCAAGGTGAGAATTTGTGGTTTCAGTCAATTTTATATGGGAAAAAAAACAACATTTTTTTCTCAATTTTTGGCCATGGATTTTTAGTCTTATACTCTTGTCCTGCTGAATTAATTTATTTAGCCACACCCACTTCACAATTTCAACCAATCAGATTACTTGATGTATTTTTTTCCTAATGATAATTCACAAACTGAATGTCAGTGTAGATACTGATTAAATGGAGGCCCCCGCCGATCCGGGCTTAAAGAAATAGATGAGCTGCATGATGCTTCCACGCAGAGCTGAAACCGACCACACACGAGTACTGGTAAACCGCAGAGGAGCAAAGCGGTGCGAGTCGAACCGTCCATGCTTATAAACCCTATTGGTTTCATTTGGCTACAGGGCTTGAGATGTCATTTCATCTCAGTGTCGGGTAAAAGTCCCACAAAATTGGAAGCAACGTCTCCAAAATAACCTATACAATGTTGACCGTTAAACCTCAAATCAAACAAAACAAACAAAACTGATTAAATGGCATCTGAAGAAGCCATGTGATCTGTATCTACACTGTTTGCAAATGTAGAGTATTCCTGGTTCAGTAGGACAAGGGTTAAAGCACCAGCAGAAATGGGAAGCAGATGATAGATTAATATTTCTTTGTTTTCCAGAGAAAGTGTGTTGTGTCTAGCAGATGTCTTAATGCTTCTTAAAAAAGTACGTCAATAGCGCTATATGGATTGGAAGGGAAATAACACTATGTGGAAAATACCACCCTTCTTAGAGGTTGTTGTTACCCTCTTTAAGGATACTGTCATTGAAAATTTCATGCAAAAGTTGTATCTTTGGAAAAAAAAAAGTGCGGCAGTCTATTGATATTCAACCAGTAACATAAATATCATTATAGAGAAACAAAGCATTGTTTCATATATTATTAGCTCGTCTGTTTTTTTAAAAAAAAACTTTCGAGCTATTGTCATCACTCCGGCGTCTGCGTAGTCGTCGTCCTGCGTCGTCGTTCCAAAAAAACTTAACCTTGGCTATAACTTAAAAAGTATTAGACCTAGCCTCATGAAACTTCATACACACACTCATCATCACAAGAGCTACATTTTGACCAAGGACCATAACAACATTGTTGATTTTGGCTGAATTATCTCCCCTTTTCCATTTTTTTTTCTGAAACACATTTTTTGCTCTCATTTTAATACTATTCACAACAGAGCCTTCAAACTTCACATGAATGTTCCTTGGGACAAGACCTTTTCAGTGATACCACACTTTTTGATCTGTGACCTTGACCTTTGAACTTTGACCTATTTTTCGAAAATTTAACCGAAAACCTTAACCTTGACCATATTTCCAAAAGTATTTGGCCTACCTTCATGAAACTTCATACACATACTCACCATCACAAGAGCTACATTCCCTACAACTTTTATAACTCCATCTTGCAATTTGATTGAATTATCTCCCCTTTTCTCTCCGTTTTTTTTTTAAATTGTTTTTGTCTCTTATTTCAATACTATTCACAACAGAGCCTTCCAACTTCACATGAATGTTCCTTGGGACAAGACCTTTTCAGTCATACCACGCTTTTTGACCTGTGACCTTGACCTTTGAACTTTGACCTATTTTTCGAAAAATTAACCAAAAAACTTAACCTTGACCATATTTCCAAAAGTATTTGGCCTACCTTCATGAAACTTCATACACATACTCACCATCACAAGAGCTACATTCCCTACAACTTTTATAACTCCATCTTGCAATTTGATTGAATTATCTCCCCTTTTATCTCCGTTTTTTTTTTAAATTGTTTTTGTCTCTTATTTCAATACTATTCACAACAGAGCCTTCCAACTTCACATGAATGTTCCTTGGGACAAGACCTTTTCAGTCATACCACGCTTTTTGACCTGTGACCTTGACCTTTGAACTTTGACCTATTTTTCGAAAAATTAACCAAAAAACTTAACCTTGACCATATTTCCAAAAGTATTTGGCCTACCTTCATGAAACTTCATACACATACTCACCATCACAAGAGCTACATTCCCTACAAGTTTTATAACTCCATCTTGCAATTTGATTTGACTTAGAACTTTTGTTTTCTAAAAGAAACTGCAGACGAGCGTTGGCACCCGCTTGCGGTGCTCTTGTTTAGTTTCTGGCAAAAGAATGTGCACTGTACTGGTTAACCGCTTACATATAAGCCTGGCCAAAAAGTTTGAATAGGTAAACTGATTGGCTCAAAAATGACCTAAAATAGTGTTGACTGGGCCATTAAACTCCCAATACAAACAAACAAACATACATTATTTTACTAGAGATATGAGACTTAAATTTTAGCACACGGGTTGTGTCATCAGTATGAGCCATGCTGGGTTGGCAACACTCAATGGAGATTCATGAAGTTTTTTTTCGAGGGTCATTCTCTCACACTGACCCAAGAAGTCGGTGAACTGCAATGGTTAATGACTCGCGGTATATATAAGCCTGTTCAGAAAGTGAGGTAAGGTAAACTGACAAGCTCAATATGGCCTTAATGTTGTTGACTTGGGCCATTCAAAACCAAAGCAAACCCAAAATTACTGATATACATGCAATGTGTAACTTATCTAGATGATGATATAACATATGCTTCCTCTTCTGAGGATAGTGAGGATAACTCTGTCTTATCTGATGGGTTTATCTTGGTTGAAGCCTCTGTAACTTATCTAGATGATGATAAAATATATCATGCTTCCTCTTCTGAGGATAGTGAGGATAACTCTTTGTCTTATCTGATGGATTTATCTTTGTAGAAGTCCCTGTAACTTATCCAGATGATGATAAAACATATCATGCTTCCTCTTCTGAGGATAGTGAGGATAACTCTTTGTCTTATCTGATGGATTTATCTTTGTAGAAGTCTCTGTAACTTATCTAGATGATGATAAAATATATCATGCTTCCTCTTCTGAGGATAGTGAGGATAACTCTTTGTCTTATCTGATGGATTTATCTTTGTAGAAGTCCCTGTAACTTATCCAGATGATGATAAAACATATCATGCTTCCTCTTCTGAGGATAGTGAGGATAACTCTTTGTCTTATCTGATGGATTTATCTTTGTAGAAGTCTCTGTAACTTATCTAGATGATGATAAAATATATCATGCTTCCTCTTCTGAGGATAGTGATGATAACTCTTTGTCTTATCTGATGGATTTATCTTTGTAGAAGTCCCTGTAACTTATCCACATGATGATAAAACATATCATGCTTCCTCTTCTGAGGATAGTGAGGATAACTCTTTGTCTTATCTGATGGATTTATCTTTGTAGCAGTCTCTGTAACTTATCTAGATGATGGTAAAACATATCTGAGGATAGTGAGGATAAGTCTGTCTTAGCTGATGGATTTATCTTTGCTGCCCAGGGAAAGTGGTGCCAGTCGGACCGGCCATGCTTATAAACCTTACTGGTTTCATTGGGCGACTAGACCCTAATGGAAACATCAAAAAGCCAAAAGGAGAGTTACTTTCCCACAAAATGGCCAATTGGCTATCCAAAACAAAAAGATATAAGCAATATACACATTCATGTTAGTACATGCTTAAGCTCATCCATACAGTTTGCCCCTCATCCAGCTATTTCAGGGACAACTTTGGCTTGTAAACTGTACTTATCAAATAATCGATTGCATGAAAATCAGTAATGATAATCATTTGTGGAATTTTTCAATTGATTAATCAATTATTTGGCCAATCATGCCTGCCTTACTACACGTAGTATGTGTACTGTAGTCTGTAGCTGAGCAGGCTGGCTTTTGTGTCTGGCTAGGTTGCAGAGCCCAAAGACAGGTTTTCACATGATGGCCCCTTGGGGCTTGTATCAATTATCAGGTGTTTGTAGGTGTGTACTAGGCTTTCAATAACCGAATTCAAATGATGATATGACATCTCATGCTTCCTCTTCTGAAGGTTGTGAGGACTACAGTTGTCACGTCTGATGCATTCAAGTCATGAGGAAAAAAAAATGAATACGCCTTGACATATTTATTGACGTTTTTATGTCCTGGCCATTAGCATGATGACAGGCGCTTAATGCTTAGGTTGTCTATGTTAGTATATGCTTATGTATGTTCATCTGTACAGAGGTCTATGATGTGTGAAAACTCCTGTATAGCAGTTTCATTTAAGAAATGAATGTACAGTCGACTCTCGTTATCTCGACCCCGCTTATCTCGACCATATCGCTTAGGTCGAACCGATTTCTAAGTCCCGTACATTTCCCCTATATATTTATTGTATTTCAACTTCGCATGTGTCGAACTACTTTTAAGTCGACACTTCGGCTATCTCGCCCATCATTTTCAGTCCCTGAATGTATTTTTCACTGTTTTTACTACTGCGTATCTTTGCGTCCGGTCCTTCAATTTTGAAATAGGCCTTTAGAAAACAATTCATCAATACTCACAATGTTGTTAATTATCCAATTTGTCCAGGTGCGTTTGCAATTAAAATTAGCACACACAATACCTTTTAGGCTACTAAGAAGATCATGTGCGTGTAATAAAGACTTACAAATGGTGCTCAACCTTTAATCTTACACCGTCTCGTGTCAATGATTTGCAAGATTTCTGTGATAAAAGGCGGCATTGATTTGTATTCATGTATAATTAGTTACGACAAGGTTCTTTAATTCTTTGTTTTGCAGAAAGCAAACAGATTTTCACAAAAGTTGTCTTTCTTGCAGAAATGTCAAAGAAAGTGACAAAAGTTGTGATAATCTCAGCGTGTTTAAAACGCAGTTGTTCGGAACAATTCACTTGTATCGTTGTTAACCCGTCTGTTTCTTAACCGATGCAAATTTGGCTCATAACGAGCTTTTGCGGCAGGACCTAAACTGTTTGCCATAGTGACGGTTAATCAGTTAGAGGGGAGATGAGTAAAACTACTGTATGACATATAGCATGTACTGCTCTCTGAAGTAATATAAGCATTGCATTCACAAGCGGGAACCAGTCTGTTTATTTGGAAACCCAGATTTGTAGGAATTTAAAAGACAACAAAATACGTGATAAATCTATCAGTTTTATTTATTTATTTATTAATTATTCATAAATGCTATACTCTGACAAGCTCCAGTACTTTCATAAACAAGTTTTAAAAACTCGGTAAACTGTTCATGTAAGAATTACCAAGAATAGCAAGCAAGTCACCGCAAACAGTGTGTTCTGACATACATGTGACGTCACACTTTGGTTATCTTGTACTATGGATAACTCGAACTTTTTTATCCGGTCCCGTGAGGTTTGAATTAACGAGAGTCAACTGTAATTTATTATACATTCATTGAAGTATAAACATAGGGTCATGAGCAAAGTTTGCTTGTGACCCGATGTTTATACTGTAGTTTGATGAATGTATAAGATTCCTGTGCTTTAGGATAACTTACCTATGTGACATTGTGTATCCTTTCATATCTCCAAAACTGGATATTGTGTTGCAGGCAATTTCTGATAATACATATTCTTATTGCTGCTGCAAAAATAGATTGTGCGGCCAGGGGTGTAAAATTTCCTTAAAACATACTTGCCCTTATGATCTAAATTTTTTATTTAGATGCTAAAAATGAAGAAAAAGTGAAGAAAGTTTAGAAAATCTCACTCGCCCTGCTTTAAAATTTACTTGTAAATGCTAGCGGGCGAGTGGAATTTTACACCTGGTGCCTATGTGGCTGCCTGTTAGAACCCACATAAATGAGGTGGTTCTAATGAGTACCTGAGATAAAATGCTGATATTACATGAATACATTACATATTGCAAACCCAACTTTATATTCATGTATAAGGGTTTGCATAGAAACAGATAACAATTGGGGATAATTAAAGGATAATTTTTGTCAATTCTCCATAAAAACCTATGTTGTGGATGTTCATTTGAACTGCCTCGACGAGGCAGTTCAAATGAACATCCACAACATAGGTTCATAAGGAGATATCAGGAAAATTATCCTTCACTCAGTTACTACCAAATACTCAACTATTCTGTTGCTGTGGGTTTTGTATAGTAATTCATTTTATGGACTTCTTAATGTAATTTCTCTGACAGGTGGATGATAACAAGAAGCTTGGTGAGTGGGCGGGGCTATGTAAGATAGACAAAGAAGGAAAGGCCAGAAAGGTGGTAGGATGCAGCTGTGTTGTTGTCAAGGTAGGCAGGCGGCACTGTTTACTTATCACCATACTTCTTTACGGGCCTAGTGGTCTAGTGGGTAAGGGCGCTGACTCTCAATCATTAGGTCTCTCACTGTTTTAGGTTCGAGTGTTGCTCGAGTCACATGAAGGAAGCAGAGTTCTGCAACCCAATATCAGGTGTTTTTCCTCCAGGTGCTCCGGTTTTCCCCCACCTGATTAGTGATTAATGATCGGCACAATATAAGTAAAATAATCTTGAAAGAGCTGTAAAACCAAAATCGAAAAGAAAAAAATAAACTGCTCTAGCTTTGGTCCTGTTTGCTTAATTTGATGCAAAACAGAGTTGATCAGTCATACATAGAGGTCAAAGGTAAAGAAAAAGGGTGATTTTTTTTTTCCCTGTGTCCGCTCAATATCTTTGTTGTTCCTGATTTGATTTGGAAATTACTCGGCAAAATGCTAACCATAATGAGACAATTTGTTTCACACTAGACCCAGGTCCATACCTGTAAGGTCAAGGTCATACTTAGCGGGTTGAAGGTCAAGTACTTATATCAGCATATTTTCAGGCGGGGGCATCCATGTCCTATGGGTGCATTTCTAGTTTGAAAATATTTTGAGAGTTACATTAAGTTCTCAAGGTGTCTGAACATTTAGGATTTAAACAGTGGTGCAGTTGTTAGTTCCAGGTAGAAAATATGAACTACATGTCTTGACATGGTCTTTGTTTGTTTGATTTGAGGTTTAACGTCCCCGTCAACACTGTAAAGGTCATTTTGGAGACGTTGCTTCCAATTTTGTGGGACTTTTACCCGACATTGAGATGACATGACATCTCAAGCCCTGTCGCCCAATGAAACCAATAGGGTTTATTAGCATGGACGGTCCGCCTTGTACCGCGGTTCCTGGACAGGCTTAGATTCCTCTAAGCGGTTTACCAGTACTAGTGTGCGGGCCAGATTCAGGTCTGCGTGGAAGCATCATGCAGCCCATATATTTCTTCAAGCCCCTATGGGCGGGGCCTTTTGATATGGTCTAAATCTGCCCAGGAATATTGTGGTTAGCTGACTGGTTTGACATGACTGTAATAGTGCTAACAGGGCTGTTAAACTGCAAATGTACGGGCCTAGTGGATAAGAGCCCAAAAATGGGTAATTGGCAAACAGTGCAGCCCAGATCCGACGCAGCAGTCTGGGCCTAGTGGATAAGAGCCCAAAACGGGTAATTCGCAAACTGCAGGCCCAGATCAGCCGCCGCAGTGTGCAGCATCTGATCAGGGCCTGCACTGTTTGAAAAAAAAAAAATCAGCCATTTTCCAAATTAATTTTGAAGAAAACACAACCTGACACCCCTAAATTTTGAAATGTTCTCCTGCTATATATAAGGAGGAAGATTCCATTTGGTACAAAAAGGGTTAATCATTATGTCTATCACCGCAGTGGGTTCAAGCCTCACTGGGGTCATTTGTGAGATGCAAAGCTCTGCAATGAAAGGTGAGGTGGTTTTCTCTAGGTATTCGTTTTCATCCACTCTGGTTTACGGCCCCCGCCCATCGGGGCTTGAAGAAATATATGGGCTGCATGATGCTTCCACGCAGAGCTGAATCCGCCCCGCACACGAGTACTGGTAAACTGCTTAGAGGATGTAAGCCTGCCCAGGCAAAGCAGTGCGCAAGAGTCGGACCATCCATGCTTGTAAACCCTATTGGTTTCATTGGGCGACAGGGCTTGAAATGTCATTTCATCTCAATGTTGGGTAAAAGTCCCACAAAATTGGAAGCAACGTCTCCAAAATGACCTTTACAGTGTTGACGGGGACATTAAACCTCAAATCAAACAAAATCATCCACTCTGGTTATCAGTCAGCTCTGAATAGGTGAAATAAAGAAAAGGCTGCGAAAAAAAGAAAACAACAATAAAAAAAAAGTTAATTATTTTGTAAGGACTGCAAAGAAGAAATGTTCAGATGATGATAAGCCATATATCATGCTTCCTCTTCTGAAGTAAATGAGGAAAACTATTGTCTTTCCTTATGAACATTTCTCTACTGTGTAAAGCACAAGAGTCGCCACAGACAGGGCCATGTTGAATCAACCCTTTTTGTACTGAATAGAATTTCTGTCATGTGTTTACTTGTAGTGGGAGTCCATTTTGAAATTTTGTGGTGTCTGTTTTGGAAAGATATACTCAGTCAAAAAAGTAATTATACCAACTTCCGGGTAAATTCCTGTAGCTATCTGGTAGCCATTCAGCTAAAGATGCCTGTAAACATGCGAATCGGACGTTTAGCTACAAAATGCATAAATTTGCATTTGCCCATACTTTTCTGCTGAAGAGTTGTCTTGCAATATGTGCCTGGAAAGGTTTTGCTAGAAATTTGGCATTGCACATGCGCAGATGATCATTTTGCGTCTGAGATGAAAGATCATGTCCATGGAACATCAAAACTCACTTTACCTTTACAATATCTTATGATCTTGCACTACTATCAAGGCTTTAATTTGTGAAATTCCCAGATTATCTCCCCTTCAATTAAAAATATAGCAATTTTCAATCCGTTATTTCTATACCTGTCATTCGATTTTTGCAATTTCTTTAAAAAGCGCTTTGTTGCCACCATTGCTGTTAACCGTGATGGAAAATAATGCTGAAAATTCATGTAGCATGCAGCACTTCCAATTGCGATTTCCTATGGAGTTCATTGAAAGCAGAATTTTGCACAGAACTTCAAAGAATCAGTGGCCTATATGTGATCGTCTGTTTCTCTTAGCAAATGGAACTGAAGTTCCGAATCTTTAAGGAATAGACACACAGGGTATCTAATAAAAGGTTGCATGTATAAAATTTTAGAAATCTTGTGAAATTGTCCCAGTGACCCCTTGGGTGTTTAAAACAATAACCCAGGCTGGCAAGTTTACATAAACAAAAACAGTTTGGGCTTTCGCATGGAAAAATGAGTCCTCTAACCAAAACAAAGCAAATTTTGTGGTTCCTTCATATGTAGTAGCTATGATAACAGGCGCAATTTTATGTATAGGAACTTTTTTTGACCGAGTATATTTAGAAATCTTTTAAAACATTTTTGCATACAGAAAAACAGTGTGGACCCTGATCAGACTTCTCCAACAGGAACAGTCTGATCTGGTTCCACACTGTTTGCAAAAATGACTTTTAAAGTAACCAGCAGACAACAAAGCAAAAGACAATTGTTGTGATAGGCATCTTATGCATTAATGGACCTTATGGATTAATGGACCTTATTAATGGACAGAATTATGCAGAAATAGGGGAAAAATGATCTCCCAATTCTCATCTAAAGCTACAAGCCATCATAAAACTTGATAACTACATGTATTGTGTTTAGATATACTTATGTGAAATTTAGCATTGTCCGATAAAAGCTTTCATTGTTTGCATATGACTAATAGAGTGGGAAACCCCTAAAGGGGTGCCTTGGCAAACTGTGCAGGCCCAGATCACACGCGGCCGAACGGGGCGTCTGATACTGGCCTGCACTATTTGCTAACAGAATAGATAAAAATGAAAAGATAGGCCTTACACCCCTTATATGGCAAATAGACGTGTCAAACATATACACCATATAGCAATGGAATAGTCCACTTGTATACAACGGGTTAAAGAGCTTATTATTTTTTTTCAGGATTATGGCAAAGAGTCCCAGGCTCTGGATGTACTGAATGAGTACTTCAAGTCCAGGAAATAAAGTGTAGCATTGAAGAATAAATGCAGTTTTAAGGACCATCATTGTCTTGTGTCTTTCTCCACAGTCCATTGTTAGCTCGCCTGGACAAAGTCCAGGAATAGCTATTGCACTACCTCGGGTATCGACGTTGGCGATGTTGTCAGCGTTGGAATTTTACGTTAAAGTTTTTCAAGAGCTCATATTTTTCAAACCATATGATGGATTTGGTTCATGTTTGGTATAATGATAGATATAGGTCCAAAGTTTTATTCAGCAATACCCCTGCCCATGCCAATAACCTCAGAACAAGGTCGAAAACTTAGAACTTTAGAATATTAGGATGGTAGGCCTCTGTCATCCGTCCATCCATCTGTCCTCCACCATTTTCAGATGTCTTCTTCTCAAAAACCACTGGGCCAATTTCAATTAAATTTCTTATGCAGCCTCCTGGTTTATTTGATTTGAGATTTAATGTCCCCGTCAACACTATTTAGGTAATTTTGGAGATGTTGCTTCCAATTTTGTGGGACTTTTACCCGACATTGAGATGAATAGGGTTTATATGCATGGACAGTCCAACTCGCCCCACTTTGCATGGGCAGGCTTGGACCTAAGCCGTTTACCACTACTTATGTGTGATCAATTTCAGCTCTGCGTGGAAGCATTGTGCAGCCTAATCTATTTCATCAAGCATCAATGAGCAGGGGCAAAGCAAAGGGGGAGCAAATGTTTGCAAGTATGCTCCAGATCACATAACCAAAATGGCCCCCTTGCCCAAATATGGTAAAAACCTTGAAAAATCTTCTCCAGAACCACGGGGCTGATTGTCTTGAAACTTGGAATGTAGCATCTGGTGACTGAGTACTACCAAGTTTGCAAATATGATGACCCTAGGTCAAGGTCCGATTTAGTTTTCCTAGGCTTTTCAATGGGAAAATTGTAAGACAGTGCATTTTTCGAAAAATATGTGTATGACATGAGAAAAGGTACAAAATGCTAAAGGTCAAGGTCATTTGGTGACCTTTGCCCAAGGTCATTTGGACTGCAGGTCCATTGACATTTGAAAATACATTTTCTCTAAAACCACTGGGCCAATTTCATTTAAATTTTACATGGGGCCTTGGGACAGTGAGGCAACAAAAATTTATTTGCATTGTTGAGGTCACTTGACCAAGATGGAAACCATGCCCAAATTTGGTAAAAACCTTAAAAAATCTTCTCCAGAACCACTGGGCCTCTTGAAACTTGGTACGTAGCATTGTGGGACTGAGTACTACCAAGTTTGCAAAAATGAAGACCCCAGATTGAAGACCTATTTTATGCCAAGGTCAAATTTGGTTTCTTAGGCTTTTCAACAGGAAATAGGTAAATCAATCCATTTTTTTCGGAAAAAAATTGTGGTCTGCGACATGAGAATAGGTACAAATTGAATGCCTGTGAATGCTAAAGGTCAAGGTCATTTGTTGACCTTGGCCCTGGGCACTAGATTGCATGTCTATTGACATTTGAAAATACATGTTCTCTCAAACACTGAGCCAATTTCATTTAAATTTTATATGCAGCCTTAGGACAATGAGGTAACAAAAATTTGTTGGAATGGGCCAGGTCACTTGATCAAGATGGCCGCCATGAGATGAAAACCATAAAAAATCTGTGGATTGTCTTGAAACTTGGTATGTGGCATTGTGTGAGGTATTTGGCATTGGGTGAATGAGTACTACCAAGTTTGCAAAAATAATGTCCCTGGTTGACGACTTATTTTACACAATGGTCAAGTTTGGTTCCTTAGGCTTTTAAATTGGGAAAAACAGCCCCTGCCCATCGGGGCTTGAGGAAACATGGGCTGCATGATGCTTCCATACAGAGCTGAATCCAACCGCACATGAGTACTGGTAAACCGCTTAGAGAATCTAAGCCTGCCCAGGCAAAGCGGTGGGAGTCAGACCGTCCATGCTTATTAACCCTATTGGTTTCATTGGGCGACCAGGCTTGAAATGTCGTGTAAAATCCCACAAAATTGGCTACAATGTCTCCAAAATGACCTATACAACATTGACGGGGACATTAAACCTCAAATCAAACAAACAAATAAATGGGGAATAGTAAAACAATGCATTTATGCAAAAAACATTGTGGTCTTTGACATGAGAATAGGTACAAAATAAATGTCTGTGAATGCTAAAGGTTGGGGTCATTTGGTGACCTTGGCCCATGGTCATTTGGATTGCAGGTCAGTTCACATTTCAAAATACATTTTCTCTCGAACCTCTGGATCAATTCAGTTCAATTTCAAATGCAGCTTCCTGACAATGGGTTAAAGAAAATTAACAGTATTGGTCGTGGTCATATGAGAGATTGCCGCCATGCCCAAACATGTTAGAAACATTTTCTTCTCCAGAACCACTCCATGGCGGATTGATTATACGCTTTTGAAATAAACTCTGGCCTAAAATTAGTTGACTCTTAGACTTGACTCATCTTTTTTCCTGACAATGACGTTGATCATTGTCCATCTTTGTTAGTTTTATTTGAGGTTTAAAGTCCCTCTCAACATTGTATTGATCATTTTGGAGACGTTGCTTCCAATTTTGTGGGACTTTTACCCTACATTGAGATGAGATGACATCTCAAGCCCTGTTGCCCAATGAAACCAATAGGGTTTATAAGCATGGACAGTCCGACTCGCACTGCTTTGTCTGGGCAGGCTTAGATCCTCTAACCGGTTAACCAGTACTCGTGTGCAGTGATGTTGTATTGACCTTGACACGAGGTTCCATACAGGTTATATGCCCGCTGGTAAATTTCTTAATTTTTTTTTCTCAGAAAATGTATAAGCTATTGAAATAAAAGTTTATGTGTGGTATGCCCGCAAATGATTCATATGCAGTAGGAACCAAAAGAAAACCAACAGTTGGACTCGACCAGAGGCAGAGCATCAGCCACCCTCCGACTTACTTAAAAGTCTATAGGCGGAGCCATCAGATTCTTAGGCCCGACCCACCTGCGTCAAATTAAAAGAGTGAGTGTGAGTCTTTAAACCAATCCCGTCCACGTATGACCTGAGCTGTTGGTGGGACGTAAATTTGTTTGAGGTTTAACATCCCTGTCAACACTGTAAAGGTCATTTTGGAGATGTTGCTTCCAATTTTGTGGGACTTTTACCCGATCATGCTTCCACGCAGAGCTGAAATGGACCCGCACACAAGTACTGGTAAACTTTTAGAGGATCTAAGCCTGCCCAGGCAAAGCGGTGTGACTGAGTTGGACCGTCCATGCTTATAAACCCTATTGGTTTCATTGGGCGGCAGGTCTTGAGATGTCATTTCATCTCAATATCGGGTAAAAGTCCCACAAAATTGGAAGCAACATCTCCAAAATGACCTTTACAGTGTTGATGGGACGTTAAACCTCGAATCAAACAAATTTATGTCCCACCAACAGCTAAGGTCATACGGAGATGGGACCTCAGTTTAAAGACTCATCCGAAAGTCTAGAGAAGCCAGGGATCGATCCTGCGACCCCTGGTTTACAAGGCGAGTAGCGTAACCACTACACCACGCGGGCTCCTATCCAATTAAAGAGGGAAGCAAAGTTGACAACCGTATACAAATGCAAGCTGTCTGTCGCATTACATTTATGCTGTTCTCTCATTGCATGTATTTTCCTGATTCCATATACTAATTCAAGTCCCTACGAAATTCAGTTTCAGATAGGCCTTGCTGCAGATACCTTGAATTTTGAAACTGCCGAAATGATGTCTATAACATTAACAAAACGTTTTTCGGTGTTTTAATTTTAATTTATGGTGACTTGCTACATATTCAGAAAAAATATATGAATGCAATGATTTCAGTACTCACTTTTGTAAAATCATCTTTCGATGATATGGCGTTTATGTAATTGAACACAAATCCGTTCAAACTTTGATGAGCTTCATTTCATTTTGACCTGATTTTTCATTCAATATTTCCTTAATGTCAGTCAACTGCAAGACAGGAATAAATTCTCAAAACACAAAGTGTTGTATATCATACACTGTCCAATTAGAATACATCTCGAAGGTCAATCAGATCTAAAAATGGAAAAAAGTGCTTGGTCCAGTTTTAGACTTCGTACTTTGATGAATGACATTTGCTTGCCAAACTAACTTGATTCATTGAAAGATACTTCATCGGAGTTTGAACGCTTTTGTGTCCACAGGTGTATTGCATGCATTGTAGTTAATGACAACTGCTTCCCTCTGTCCACAGAGCAGGCCTCAGACTCGGAGGCAAGCCTCTGACTCTAGGGGTAGGTGTAATCCTTGGACTAAATCAGTTGGATTATTGGATATTGGAAAAATCCAACTGAATCCAAGTTGGAAAAATAGGGGTGTATTCCTTGGACTGTTCACCTGTTGGACTATATTTTGAAGATAAATTTAATTTATTTTATCATGTAATAATATGAATCAAGTTTTTCAATTTTGGAAATTAATAATTTTCAAAATTACTCTGTTTTCAGATAAAATGCATAATTACTGAAAAGTCTCTTTTTTCATTTTTTTTTTTTTTTTTTTTGGTTCGTTTTGCTTTTGTTTTGAAACTGATAGCCATAACCTGAAAGCTTATTGTAAATGAATGTTGTAAATGCACCCAAAATGAGAGACAAAAAAGGAATGATTGGAATGTTAAAGGACTTTATAGTAAAGAAATATGAAAATACACATCCCCAAAATGAGAGGAAGGAGAATAATGACTGAACCATACAAAATTTAAACCAGAACAATGCTTGATTGCTTAACTCAATTGATTTAAGCCAGATATCAGCCCGGGATATCAGTTTCTACTTATCAATTGATAACATTTGCATCACAGAGATCTTTTTCAGGCAAATTTCATTTAATGAAGGACCACTCAAAAAGATAATACTAAATTAATCCAGTGAAATCAAATTTGAATAAAAGTGGGCTTTTCCTTGGACTATTTACCTGTTGGACAATAAATATATTTTGGGGGTAAAAATCATAAAAAATCATAAAAAATGTGAAGGCATTAAATGCATGAACATTACGGTAACACACCCATGCAAAATAGAGCAATTGTTCATGGCTCTAAAAATGGCATTTTTCCTACGAAAAATTGCTATATTTTCCTTATTTCTTTTCTAACCTTAGATTGTGGGTATTCGTTGGAACCACCTTATTGAGGCGTTTCTAATGAGTATCCACAATCTATGTTTTGAAGCAGAAATAAGAAATTGAGGCGTTTCTAATGAGTATCCACAATCTATGTTTTGAAGCAGAAATAAGAAATAATATACCCTTGTAAACCCAACTTTTCTCTATATAAAGTGGGGTTTACCAGAGTATTGATTTCATGTGGACTTGTTAACATAATGACAAATAGTTAAGACTTGATCAGACTGCTCTGATCAATGTCTACACTATTTTCCCTTCTGTCCAAGTCTTTTGAACGCTTTATTAGCTGGTAAATTCAACTTGTTCATTTTTTAGGATAATTACAGCACATGCTTAAGGTGTCCCAATTTTAAGGATTATTACGGTAACTGAATTCAGATGCCATATAAATGATAGTTTAGGCTTAGGCTATAGAATTTTTTTATTTTCTGGTTCTCACGTCAGCCTCCCTAAACTTTTCAAAAATAAAAATAAAAGTGACTGAAGGAAATTTTAGTTTTACTATTTCCTTCAACTGCTCAATTTTTGGGGAAGATTTAATTTTGAGGACTTTTACTGGAGGACCAGAGGACTGAGGACCAAGTCCTCTAGAGGACCAGGGGTATAATTTGAGGACCAAATACAGGAGGACCAGTGCTTTAATCAGCCATACAATGGTTATGTTAATTGAAGATAATTACTGTTTATTGAAAATGACACCTACTGCTATGGTATATCACCTCATGGGCATATATACAGAAAAAGGGGAAAAATAAAATAAATAAAAGGAAAAACATGTAATTATGCTCAGGAAATTTTTCCCCATATAATTTTATGAAATATATTTTTGGCATCTTGTTTCTCTTATAAAAAATATTCAGTTGAAATTAGAATTTCCCTACTTTCTATATACTTGGTATAATCTATCTGTTTTTTGTTTTTTTTTTAATTCACCAACTGCATGATGAACAGTGAAGATCATGATCAGATGTCATCTTGTTACTCTTTTAAAAATGTTCACTTAAAATTAGAATTTCTCTACTTTCAATATACATGTACTTATTATAAGCTATCTGTTAAATTCACAAACTGCAAGCTGAACAGTGAAGATCCTGATCAGACGGCATCTTGTTACTCTTTTAAAAATGTTCACTTGAAATTAGAATTTATCTACAGTAAGTACTTTCTATACGCTTGATATAATCTATCTGTTAAATTCACAAACTGCATGATGAACAGTGAAGACCCTGATCAGATGGCTTATCTGGAGCTAAACTGTTGCAAATGTAGGGATTGTCTTGTTCAGCGGGATAAGTGGAAAACATTAAATAAATTGAAGAAAAACATGCGATAAAGAAATTCTTCATCATCAGGGATGAGAACAGAGAATGTACAAAAAAGAGGAAATCTATTCAAATCAAAGGAAATGCCTATAGCACATTCCAAATACATCAGATCTGGCCATAACAGAGCAAATCTGATATTTTTTAATTCAGTAAATTTCAGCCAAAAAAAGAGGAAATCCTCTAAAGAGAGGAAAATTCCCATCCCTGCATCATATAAATAAATGAAATATATTTTAGGCATTGTGTTAATCTTTTAAAAAAAGTATGTTCAGTTCTAATGGAAACTTCCCTACCAGGAAACAAACAAAAAAAAAAAGTTATTATTTATCTTATTATTTTTTTTTAATTTTTTTTTTTAATTTTTTTTTTTTTTTTTTTTTTTTTTGAATGACAATTTGGCCAATTTATTTTTTCCTAGTGGTTTTATCTATTCCTATTCAATCAGTCATTTTATTACTTACTGGTAAAGGCATTATTATTATTTTTTTAAGACTTCCAAGTACTACATTCAGATGTATATTACCTCATAGCAGATGGCATTCAAATTTTTTTCTTTTGTTTGTTTTCCAGAGAACAACATTTCCATAGGACTCATATATGAAAAAGGCTAAACAAGATTTTCTTTGAGAAGTAAAGAAAAAGGCTTGATATTATAATGGTTGTGATTGGCAGTTTAATGGTTACTTGTAGGTGGGGCTTATCCTATTGTAGGTGGGGCAAAGTTACATATTACAACCAATGGCTGTACGCCTATGATTAGGTTGAAATTTTGCAAATAATTTATAGTCTTCATTTTTGAAATGTGTGGTTAGATCTTTCAGAAGCATTTTTTTCTAATTAGTTTGATTGTTAATTAGGGCCTAATTTATTATTAATTTTCTTAAGTTGATATGAAAATTGAAAAAAAAAAGGCTGCGTCTCCTGACAACCGGTTGTCAGGAGCATTTTTGCTATGTAAAATGCTCCTGACAACCGGTTGTCAGGAGCATTTTGCTATCGAAAATGCTCCTGACAACCAGCAATATTTTTCCAATAAAAACCTGCTATATTAGCATTATTTTGGTTACTTAACACTGTATTTTTAGTTTCTTGATTCATGTTCAATATATTTTGTCTTCTCTGGTATTTTAACATAACTACTGGATTGAAAATTCAAGAGAAAAAACATATGGTACTTGCAGAATTTAATGTTTTATTTAATACTGAAAATAAATACCAACTAAATATAGGGTCAATTTCACTTGAGTGCTATGGAAAAAACATGTCATCAATTCCCTTTTAGAGAATATATATGGTTAAGGGGTGGGGACTGGGGATCTGAATGGTTTCTGAAATATATTGCTTTTAATGAAGTTAAGGGGTGGGGCATGGCCCCTGGCACCCCCAGGGCGGCATGCTGATGTTACTGATTGGGTCTTATAATTAAGAACAAGAATATATATGGTTTAGAGTCGGGGCTCTAAACCCTTTCTCAGGTATATAGTCTTTGGTGAAGTTGAGGGGTGCAGCATGGCCCGGGCATGCCCTGGGTGACCCCCAGGTTGGTGTTACTGAATGTGTCTTATCACAAAGAACAAGAATAAATATGGTTTAGGGGTGGGGATCTGTAAGGTTTCTAGTTTGTTTGATTTGAGGTTTAAGGTCCCCGTCAACACTGTAAAGGTCATTTTGGAGAAGTTGCTTCCAATTTTGTGGGACTTTTACCCGACACTGAGATGAAATGACATCTCAAGCCCTGTCACCCAATGAAACCAATAGGGTTTATTAGCCTGGAGGGTCCACCTTGCACCACGGTTCCTGGACAGGCTTAGATCCTCTAAGGGGTTTAACAGTACTAGTGTGCAGGCCGGATTCAGCTCTGCGCGGAAGCATCATATAGCCCATACATTTCTTCAAGCCCCTATGGGCGGGGGCTGGTAAGGTTTCTGGAATATTGGGCCTTTTATGAAGTGGAGGGGGTGGGCATGGCCCCGATACATCCTGGGGGACCCCCAGGTAGGTGTTACTGAATGCCACTTATCATAAGGGACAAGAATATATATGGTTTAGGGGTGGGGATTTGTAAGGTTTCTGGAATATTCGGCCTTTAATGAAGTGGATGGAGGTGTGGCATGGCCCTGGCACATCCCAGGGGACACCCAGGTTGGTGTCACTGAGTGCTTCTTATTATCAATATATATGGTTAAGGGGTGGGGATCTGAATGGGTTCTGAGATAAATGGCATTTTATGAAGTGGAGGGGGTGAGACATGGCCCTGGCACAACCTTGGGGATGCCCAAGTTGACATAAAAGCATATGGCTGGGAGAAGTTTACTCAAGGAAAATTTCTATGAAAGTTTGGCAAAATATCAGCAAAGGTTTGACAGTAAATGTCATTTTTCAATTTTTGCTCATTATAAGTCTATGGAAACTCTAAGTTGCCATAGGAACCATCTAAATGGCTGAATTTCATAAAAAAAAATGTAAAGGCAAATATGGTGAATATTTTCATAAAGTCTCTGCCTCCTAGAGCTTATGGCTTTTGAGGAGATGATTTTTTAAGTAATTTTTTTTTCTATTTTTTTCATCAACCAATAAAAATGACCAGTAGGCCTAAAATCATATGTAGGGTAGAAGTTAGATCAGACAGTAGATTGCCAAGGAACATTTTTATGAAAGTATTGTCAAAATATCTGCAGAGGCTTGGCAGTAAATGCCATTTTCAATTTTCCCCATTATAAGTCTATGGAATCTACAAGTTGCCATAGCAACCAAACTAATGAGCTGACTTTCATAAACAAGAGAGCCATGATGGCCCTGAATCGCTCACCTTATCCATAGAGTAACAAGTGGGTCCAGGGGAGGGCCATTCTTGACCCCATGGCTATAATGTGCATAATGTTGAGGGAAGTCTAAAAAGGTGAAGCTTCATACCAAATTATATCAACAAAGGCTATAAATTGAACAATCTTGGTAAAGGTCCACCAGATGAAGCCCTTCATACCAAATATCAACAAAGGCTATAATTTGAACAATCTTGGTAAAGGTCTACTAGATGAAGCTACACACCAAATATCAAAGACCTGGAGGGTTGCAGTTTCAGAGAAGAAGATTTTTTTTAAAGATATTCCCTACATAAGCCTATGTAAAACCAAATGGCCCTGAGGCGGGGGAATTTTTGGCCTCAGGGTTATAATTTAAACAATCTTGATAGAGGTCCACTAGATGAAGCTTCACACCAAATATCAAAGACCTGGGCCTTGTGGTTTCAGAGAAGAAGATTTTCAAAGATTATCTCTATATAAGTCTATGTAAAACCGAGGCTGGGGCATTTGTGGCCCCCAGGGCTATAATTTGAACAATCTTGGCAGAGGTCCACTAGATGAAGCTCCATATATCAAAGACATGGGCGTTGCAATTTCAGGAAAGAAGATTTTTAAAGATGTCCCTATATAACTCAATATAAAACCAAAGGGTCTCGGGGCGGGAGCATTTTTGGCCTCAGGGCTATAATTTGAACAATCTTGATATAGGTCCACTTGATGAAATTTCAAACCAAATATCAAAGACCTAGGCCTTGTGGTTTCAGAGAAGATTTTCCCTACATATATACAGTCTATGTAAAACCAAAGGGCCCCGGAGCGGGGACATTTTTGGCCCCAGGGCTATAATTTGAACAACCTTGGTAGAGGTCCACAAGATGAAGTTTCGTACCAAATATCAAAGACCTAGGCCTTGCGGTTTCAGAGAAGAAGATTTTTAAAGATTTTTCCTATACACTGTATAAGCCCATGTAAAACCAAAGGGCCCCAGGGCAGGGGCGTTTTTGGCCCGAGCACTATAATTTGAACATTCTTGGGTCCACTAGTTGAAGCTTCATACCAAATATCAAAGACCTGGGCCTTGTGGTTTCAGAGAAGAATTTTTTTTTTAAGTTTTCGGTGAAAAAAATATATTTTTGGTTCCTGTGACCTAGATGTGCAACAGACCTGAACCATTCGAACAACTTTGAAAGGGCACCACCTCAGGATCATTACTGTGAAATTTGGTCAAAATCCGATCAGGGGTTTAGGAGGAGATGTGTTTACGCATGGATGGATGCACGGACAATGGACAAAAGGTGATCCGAAAAGCTCACTTGTCTTTATGTGACAGTGAGCTTAAAACATAAACCTTCAATCCCCGAGCCCAAGGATGCTACAGATAAAATTTGGGTCAAATCGGCTTATTGGCTTCAGAGGAGATGTCATTTGAAAGTGTTGACGCCAGTTGACAACATATTTCAGACTACGACGGACAACTGCCTATCCTATAAGCTCCCACGGAGCCTTTGGCTCTGGTGACCTAAAAAATCTGAATAAAAATTACATGAATTAACTTCAATTAAGTTCATTTGAATACTAAAAAAATGACAAAAAAAGCATTAAACATGTATCAAGAACCATGAAATACTAAAAAGGTAACTAAAATAATACTAATATTATAGGTTTATATTGGAAAAATATTGCTGGTTGTCATGAGCATTTTTGATAGCAAAAATGCTCCTGACAACCGGTTGTCAGGAGCATTTTATATAGCAAAAATGCTCCTGACAACCGGTTGTCAGGAGACACTTCCAAAAAAAAAAACGTGACCCTTCATTGCAGTACTCACACTGGACCCATAAATAAGCATTTATTTAATTATTTAATAATGTTTTTTTATTATTTATGTATTTATTTTATTGTTTATTTATATATACATTACGTGATCAAGTCCGTGAAATGAACACCCACCTAAACCCAAGTTTATATAGAGAAATCTGGGGTTTACGTGGGTAGACATTATTTTTCTTATTTCTGCTCCAAGACATACGTTGTGGGTACTCGTTAGAACCGCCTCAATGAGACAGTTCTAACGAGCACCCACAATCTATATTTGCAGTATAACTAAGAAGATTATCACGGAATTTTCCTCAGAAAAGTAGCCATTTTGGAGGTGCGAAACATGCACTACGTTGCATGGGTGTGTTATCGTAATGTTAATTATTTATTTTTTATTTATTTATTTATTTGGAGTAATAATCAAGGAAAAATGAAATTGGGTGAAAAAGAGCTGAGTCACCCAAGTGACAAGGTGTCATCAGGTGAACATGTTCATAAAATGACCCCCCCCCCCCCCCCCCCCCCCCCCCAAACACAAACACACACACCCCTAAAAACACCTTATAGAGAAAACTAGGGTTTACAGGGGAATACATTATCTTTCTTATTACTGCTGCAAGAAGTAGGTCATGGGTACTAGTTAGAACCACCTCAATGAGGCAGCAACCTTTGTTTGCAGTATAAATAATAAAAATATCAAAGATTTTATCAAAAAGTAGTCATTTTGGAGATGTAAAAATACACTAGGTTGCATGTGTGTGTTATTGTAATGTTTCTTCCACAAACTTAAACTGACATTTTCCGTTTTATTGGTGACATTTTTCTCATTTCGTCTGCAAGCATAGAACGTGTGTGCTCATTAGACCAAGGTGGTTCTAACAAGTGTATCTCAGGAGTACCCAAATCACGGAATAGGTGGGGTTTATTCGGGTGTTCATTACATCCTAGTAGATAAAAGGGTAGCAAACCGGACAGCTATTGTCTTCAATATATTCATGTTTTAACCCATTTTGTACTGAATGAATTCTTCCACTTTATATATAGCACGAGTCCGTATCAAAATTAAGGGGTTCTTCAAAATTTATTTGGAAAACGGCTGAACTTTTTGCAAACAGTGTAGGCTCTGATCAGATGCTGCAGAACGTGGCATCTGATCTGGGCCTACACTGTTTGCTAATAACCTGTTTGGGGCTTTTTGATATATTCCTCAACAGTGTGTGGCAGGCCATTATAGTATGATAACTTTATAAAACTTAGCATTTGATAAAACATCAGACTATAGAACTTCAAAGTCAGTGTAGCTGAACATTATAATTAACAACAATCATGGTAATTAAATTAATTGATACGAACATATTTTTGCAACAAAACTTCTCTTAAGACTTTAGTACACCTCTGATTAACGATCAGCTCGATAAATGAGTGAAATAATATTGAAAAGCCATAACCCCACCCCCACGCCACGAACCTTTTAGTATAGCAGGAGCTGCTTTTGTTGAAATCAGCATCAATGTGGTACTATGTCCATGCAATGGAAAGTTTTATTATTTAAACTCACTTCAGTGGGTTTATCAAAAATAAGCCAATTATTATGACAGTTTGTAAGTTTATGAAATATGTTAAGAGTCCCTCAGTGAAGTGGTCCTAACAATAATGCACAATTTATGTAGCAGAGAAGTCATCTTGCAGTTTGTTAATTTAACAGATAGATATATCATTAAGTCGGCCCCCCGCCCATAGGGGCTTGAAGAAATATATGGGCTGCATGATGCTTCCATGCAGAGCTGAAACCGACCTGCTTACGAGTGGAGCGTGATAACTCAGTGGTTAGTG